>CAIGQQ010009205.1:6383-45907 GCA_903798035.1 Danio albolineatus
CACACACACACACACACACACACACACACACACACACACACACACAGAAATAATAGCACACTTTCCATGTAATAAAGTGCCCTCCACTATTATTGATACCCAAGAAGGCTGTTAAAATGTCCTTGTTGTTTAACCTTCAGATCGTTTGGTCAAAATATTGAAAATAAAACTATAGGTGCTTGAGTTGTGTTTAGAGAAGAGGCTTTCTCTCTAAAAAACTTTCAAACAATTTGCAGAGACAGGGATAGAGATGACGACAGACTGTAGTTTTGGAGACTTTTCGAACCCAAGATCTAACTACTGCAATTGTCTAGCTGTGATTCTACTACTATTGCAATTGTCTAGCCGTGAAATATTTTGGACACTCAATTTGGAAATTTGGAAATACTAATTTTCCCCATTTTTTGGTCTTATAGCCCTTTTGGCTCAACTTCTTTGGTCTTTCCTATTGTGATGAAGGACTGAACACATTAAAACTCTTTTGAAACAGGAGGTCATGGTTAAACAATTTCTTCTTCCTTCACTCAAGTGAACATAAAACGTCCATTATTAATGGAGTTTTCTTCCAAAATCTTCCAAAATATTCTGCGCACATGAATCAGAGCAGTTGTTTTGTTGTTGTAGTTTTGATGTTTTTAATGTTAATTTAACAATTAAGACTATTTTTCACAGCTCTTGTTGCTCATATCCACCAAGGGTGTCAACATTAGTAGAATTGAGACGTGTCTAAACCACAAAACCTTTATGTTAATTCACAGTACATTATTTAATGTAAACAACCTTGAATTTGGAGCGTAATAATGATATTGAACTCAAATTTCTCTCGTGAGTGCCATTCACGCCTGTTCGACTGACCGATCGACTGATCCACACTGCTCCTTTCCTAAACCCAACCAATAGTGTTTTAAAACCACCGATTGATCAGCACTCACCTACTTCCCTAAACCCAACCGACAGAGTTTTAAAAACCAATCCAGAAAAAGAAAAGCCCTCGCCTGATTTTTACCACGTTTTCAGATTTTACCACATTCTCACTCTGTTGTTTACTTGTTTAATTTATCTTTTGGCTTCTGTTTTTAGTCTTACTAACTTTCTGGAACCGTTCTTTGCTGGACTCAAACCCCTGGTTGTAGTCAACTCTTCTCTGTGTCTAAAGTCTGTCGCCTTACATGGTGAGCTACTGGACAAACTGGTAAAAGTGGGAAAGCCGTCGATACGCAGGTAAGCGTGAAAAGGAATAGCATCATACCGCCCTGTAGAGTTCGTTTTAAAGACTAAATATAGCCATACAGTATGTACTTCTGGCTACATAACTTGTGGTGTACAGAAATATACAGTGCATCCAGAAAGTATCCATAGCGCTTCACTTTTTCCACATAATTTTTAAGTTACAGCCTTATTCTGAAATGGATTAGACTAATTTGTTTCCTCAAAATTCTACACACAATACTTCATAATGACAATGTGAAAAATAATTTCTTGAAATTGTTGCAAATTTATTTAAAATAAAAATGCCCCATCCTCTTTGCAGTACCTCTCAAGCTCTATCAGGTTGGATGAAAAGCAACGGTGTACAGCCATTTTCAGATCTCTCCAGAGAAAGTGAAGCGCTATGGATACTTTCTGGATGCACTGTATATACAGTAGTGGCACATTTTAAGAATTAGGCTACGATGACATATCAACTAATTAAGTGTGACCAAACATTTACTCAATTTCTTATTGTAATTTTCCTGTTAAGTCAACTATTTAGTTAAGAGTGCCGTTACTCAGATGACTTGCACCAATAGAACAATCAAACTAAAACTGTCAAGTATGAACACAGTAGCAGCATGTTTCAGATGATAAGAAAATAAAATAATTATATTCCAGAAATAAATGGTGATTTGATTGCTAAAGAACTCAATGATACTGTATCTCATCAAACAGAGGTAAATGCCATAATTTCTGTTAGCAGTCCATATATTCAGCCACAATAGCTACTTACCACCCAGCGTAGCCATAGGCTGGTCTCACTGGCTGTCCGCACAGTCACACTGCTGGGTGCCACATCTGGAGGAGCCTGCAGGGTCTGAATGATTCGGGATGGCACACTTACTGCACTCGGACCCACGATATTCACCTGACGCATTCGAAACCTGTAAACGACAACATAATCATCCCATCTTTAAAAATGTAACACTTGGCTGAAAACAGATGACTCTACGTTTGTGATGAGACCTGTTTAAGGCCTGTGCAATTCATTTTATAATTGCACCAATTACCACAAAATCAAAGTTTATCAGTGAGCAGAACAAATGGAGAGGCTGCGGCAACATCCATAAGATCTGACAGAAATTTGCGGCGTAGAGAAAAACACGGAGGCAAGCAGTTCATCATGAAGCTCACGGATGATTCCAGCTGTCTGAAACAAACGGATGGAGTCCCACACTAAACCTGTTTAGATAACAGCGCTAGCTTTATGTACAGTACACAGAATGAAGTGATCTGATTACCGACGTGTCATTAATAAGACAATAACATTCCAGTTAATAAAGCTGAACATTCTTTTTAAACAAGTTTAATGTGACAGTAAAGCAATAATCCCCATGAAGCTGAAGTTTATAGTCAAAAATAAATAAATAAACCAATCTCCCAGCATAGTTGTTAACCAATCCAAATCAAGGATTGAAACTATAGTTTTTTTTAACAATGTAAATTATTTAAATTCACATATCAAAACAATATAATATATTATATTATAATATATATATATATACAGTGGTGTAGTGGGTAGCACAATCGCCTCACAGCAAGATGGTCACTGGTTCGAGCCCTGGCTGGGTCAGTTGGCATTTCTGTGTGGTTGCGTGGGTTTCCTCCGGGTGCTCCGGTTTCCCCCACAAGTCCAAAGACATGTAGTATAGGTGAATTGTGTAGGCTAAATTGTCCGTAGTGTATGAGTGTGTATGAATGTTTCCCAGAGATGGGTTGCAGCTGGAAGGCCATCCACTGTGAAAAAAATATGCTGGATAAGTTGGCGGTTCATTCTGCTGTGGCGACCCCAGATTAATAAAGGGACTAAGCCGGCAAGTACATGAATGAATGACAATTCAAAAATATTATTGCAAACATAAAGCACTGAGTAACACCTTTTTTTTAACGGGCTATATGCACAGCAGTGTTTTTCAGCCAATGACAGATTTCTAGTGAAAGCCTAATGTGACTATTTTAAATTTTATAAGGTTCCTTTTAAGGGCGCCACGGTGGCCTAGTGGTTAGCACGTTCGCCTCACAGCAAGAAGGTCGCTGGTTCGATCCCCGGCTGGGCCAGTTGGCATTTCTGTGTGGAGTTTGCATGTTCTCCCCGTGGTTGCGTGGGTTTCCTCCGGGTGCTCCGGTTTCCCCCACAGTCCAAAGACATGCGCTACAGGTGAATTGGGTAAGCTAAATTGTCCGTAGTGTATGTGTGTGAATGACAATGTATGGATGTGTTTCCCAGAGATGGGTTGCGGCTGGAAGGGCATCCGCTGCGTAAAACAAATGCTGGATAAGTTGGCGGTTCATTCCGCTGTGGCGACCCCGGATTAATAAAGGGACTAAGCCGAAAAGAAAATGAATGAATGAAAGGTTCCTTTTACAGCATCAATGTTGTAATGAAATTACAATACATTCAATTAAATAGACTTAAGCATTCATTTAGTTGTTCAAGCGTAAAACGTGATGAAAGACCATGTAACCGCTGGCGCTGTTAGGACCAGCAGGTAAGCGCAGAAGCTCCATTGAAAATATTGGGGTAAAAAACACTATCATATTTTCAAGAGATGGCGGGGGGGATGGAATTTAGTGCAGTGTTTTTTGTCCGGTATGAGACCCAGTTTATATTGTATATCTCTCAGGCAGTGAAGATCACTGATCTTTAAAGAAATCAGCCCTTAAACGTGGCAATTTTCTAATGGAAAGCCCGTTCACTGAAAGTGTGGCTGGCTGAAATTAAAAGTGTGTGTGCATATACCCCATTGTTGGTTCAAGTACAAATAAAAAATATCAGTTTTTAATGATATAATGTGTTATTATGCTTAATTTAAGACTTTTTAATACTTTTAAAGATGTATTTGTGATTATTGTATTAAAATGACATGCCTATTTTTTCTGTTGCTGATATGTTTTTTCACTAGTAAGTCCATTAGGCATGCATTATGACTGGCTAGACTGAAAAATCACACCTCATTGTCTAAAGAGAATGATCTTTATCAAAATACGCACGCACAAATCCATAGCAATTGACAAACTGACAAACCGGTTTATGAATGGAGTATTAGTGAATCTTATTTTGTGAATGCAAATTAGGTTGTGCAGTTGCATGAATGTTTTGTGAATAAGCTTATGACATGAAATGTCATTTAGCAATTGTTAAACAGCCTTTTTTTAGTCAACGTAAATTGGCTTGAATGCCTGTGAATCACATTTTAGTAAAACAACAACAACAGTAAACACATTTTGTTTACTAACAACAGCTGATAAAGATATAAGTATTTGGCTGCTATTATTTATTTCCACACCACCACAACCATACAGCCAAAACTGTTGGCAACTATGTTTGTTATTTACACCCTTACGCCACCAATGGCCATGTTGTAGCTATGTTTATCACAGTGTCAAGCGTGGCAAGTAGTGGAGTGATTTTTGGCTGTGTTGTATATTCAGCACACACACGCGCTCTGAAGCATCATTCAGATGCGACTGTCACTGGCAGAACTTGCAGTGTGCAGTGAATTCTGAAGTCCATGCATAAAAGAAGTGTTTTCTGAGCGTAAATAGATTTCATGCGCACACACACTGCGTCTCAGCAACTCCGCATCAAATCTCTGTTCAATTGTCTTTTTCCGGCATAAGACAAATATCACAAAGATGTCAAGATCAGACAGAACAAGAAAGAAGAAAGGAATGAATTAACAGCATCCTCGGGGAAGGAAGCAGAAAATAACAAGATCAGAGGCATAAATACAGAAGAGAAAGCCTTGCCGCAGTGCTGACTTGAACTGTGAACCGTTCGATTTGTTTATGCAGGCACAGAATCATAATCTGATTAAAGTGCAAACGTGTCTTCGGTAATGCAACTGTAATTGCAGTAATCTACATGCCGTTATTTAATTAGGCTCGCTTAATGTGCGTGTTTAAAATAAATGAAAATGCCGTTTATATGGCAATTGCCGCGTTAAAAGCGGTTAATGTATGCCTGTGGAGGAGCCTGACTGACCTGTAGTGTGTGAAGGGTGTGAGATTGGGAACCTCCAGCATCTGTGCTTCAGGGTCGTTCTCTTTTTCATACAGCACCTTCCACTCTTCGTCTTCACCGATGCTGCCAACCTGAAGACAGAGAGAACGCTCTTACAACAAACCAAGGGTCATAAAAAAGCAGATGTATTAGTTTACTGATAAAATAAACAAAATAATGAATAATAAAAATAAAAAATAAATAAAAATAATAATAAATAAATTAAATTAAATAAAGGTTGTCACGGTGGCGCAGTGGGTAGAACGATCACCTCACAGCAAGAAGGTTGCTGGTTCGAGCCTCGGCAGGGTCACTTGCCATTTCTGTGTGGAGTTTGCATGTTCTCTCTTTTTTCACGTGGGTTTCCTCCGGGTGCTCCGGTTTCCCCCACAAGTCCAAAAATATGTGGTACAGCTAAATTGTCCGTAATATATGTGTGTGAATGAGAGTGTATGGACGTTTCCTAGTGATGGGTTGCAGCTGGAAGGGCATCTGCTGTGTTAAACATATGATGAGTTGGCTGTTTATTCCGCTGTGGTGACCCCAGATTAATAAAGGGACTAAGCCTAAAATAAAAAATAATAATAAAATAAAATAAACAGCAATCACATTTGTAATGTTTTAATAATTTGCATTTTGTAAAATTATAATATAAAATCCAATTATTTAATTTTGTAAACAACATGCATTTTTTAAAATAATCTAAATAATATCCATATATTTATTAATTATGTAAATATTATCTTTATTATTGCCTTTTTTAAACTTAGTATCTTTTTCTACCCATTTAAGACTGTTATTTTTCAATTTATTTCAGTTTTCACAATAAATATTCCAATGAAGCAGTTTGAAAACTGGATTAAAAGATATTTAATAAATATTTTAAGTTAGTACTTGGTAGAATTTGCTTGTAATTTATTACAGTTACTGTAAATGATAAACACACATGGGAATAGTAGTTGCTTTAAACGTGTGTTTTCTCTACTTTCGATTGTTTCCAGTTATTAAACTATAAGGTTTTGTAAATGAAATTTGACTCCATTTGATAAGATAAGTAAAAAAAGAAAAATAAATAAGTTTAAGTCATAGACGAATGATGTGTGTGGTAATGGGGTAAGAAAATAATAAGCTTGTGCTTCATGCTGCTCCATTTTCGACCATGTTGAAATAAATTTTTTTGTTAAAGGTATTTTATGTATGATATATTTTTGTTCAAAAATAAATCAAATCAAATCAAATCAAATCTGTCTAGTCAACTAAACATACAATTATAAGTATAACAAAAATTTGTTCAACTTAATATATTATGATGATTAAACATGCGCACAAGTTTGTACAACTAACTGACCTTTAAGTTGAGTAAACTCAAAAATGTCCTGAAGCCGGTTGCCTTAAAATAAAAAAAACTAAATCTATTTTTTTACTGTGTACTTCCTTATAAACATACTTCAATAATCTTTATTTACAATATTTTTATCAGCAGACCATCTGTTTAATATTGCAGATTAAGCGGGCTTTAAATGGGTTTTCTCAAAGACGTAAGCTTCAGTTTTATTGGCTGGTTTAAGTCAATCATTCACTCATTTATCACCAGCACACAAAGTCACATTTACAAGCCCCAACTCTGCTTCAAAAAGCATTCCTCAATCTATAAAAACCTATTAAAGACTCAGTAGTGAGATTTTCATCATACCAATGCATCCAAAAAAAGCAGTTTGTCATGCCATGTCTCTTTTTAATAGATGCTTCTTGCCCAGCAGACTATACACAAGTTTACCAGGGCTTTAATCTGCCACGGCATTTTAAAACATCTGAAAAACACACATTTCCAGTCTCTTTTAAGAATGCTATCTCTTGGCATTTGTGCTGTGCAGAGTCCAAGCAGCGAATTCAATAAAAGAGTAGAAAAATGCCCACACTGCACTTCATTATAGCTGGTATGCCACAGGTCAAAGGCTCTCCGAGTGTTCTGTAGAGGAACGTCTTCAGCGAAGCTTAAAGATTTTTCAGTTTATTTTTGTCTTATTTGTCAGGAATGTGTTTATTTATTTATTATGAAACATGATTTACTATAAATGCATTATACATTGACTAAAAAATTTAAAACAGCACAAATATTTAGCTTTTTTATTTTTTATTGTGCCACTCTGAATCCTCTTTATTTAAATTCATTCATTCATTTTTCTTCATCATAGTCTCTGATTTATCAGAGGTCGCCACTGTGGTATGAACCGACAACTATTTCAGCATATGTTTTATACTGCGCTGGGTAACACACATACACTGTCACATTCACACAAACACTTATACATTACGGGCAATTTAGTTTATTCAATTCACCTATAGCGCATATCTTTTACACTGTGGGGGAAACCTGAGCACCCGGAGGAAACCCATGCAGACACAGGGAGAACATGAAAACTGAAACACTGAGTCATCGTGTCGCCCGATATTTAAATGACATTTTTTTTTGTGAAACATGATACAAATCAGGGCGACACGGTGGCGCAGTAGGTAGTGCTGTCGCCTCACAACAAGAAGGTCGCTGGTTCAAGCCTCAGCTGGATCAGTTGGCATTTCTGTGTGGAGTTTGCATGTTCTCCCCGTGTTCGCGTGGGTTTCCTCCGGGTGCTCCGGTTTCCCCCACAGTCCAAAGATATGCGGTACAGGCGAATTGGGTCAGAAGTGAAAATTGTCTGAAGTGTATGTGTGCGAATGAGAATGTATGTATGTTTCCCAGAGATGGGTTGCAGCTGGAAGGGCATCCGCTGCGTAAAACAAATGCTGGATAAGTTGGCGGTTCATTCCGCTGCGGCGACCCCGGATTAATAAAGGGACTAAGCCGAAAAGAAAATGAATGAAGAAGAATGATACAAATCAGCATAATAAATAAAAACAGCGGAGCTTCACTATCCCACCTTAAATATTCAAATTTTTTGCAGATTCAGCTTTTTTAGAATTAAGTTTTGTGAGCCACAACACAACAGCTACAAATCTTGCTTCTGAAAAAAATGTTCATTGAACGATAAATAAAAAACTTTCTTTTGCTCCAATGTCTTTCTCTAAACCCTCAAAAAACATTTTTATTTTATTCTGTTTTATGAAACACAATACAACATTGAAGTCCAGAGAACAAACTCAATAAAAGGTGCAGAAAAATCCCTAGAATGCACTTCAATTTCTTAAAAAAAAAATCATATTAGAGATATTAACTTTTATATCTTTATTATTTATGAAACATAATTCACAATAAACACACACTTACTGACAGTTTTTTTTTACTATTGCACTCTGTATCCTCAATATTTTAATTAAATTAAATTATCAGAATCAGATATTTTAATTCTTTTGTAAGACATGATAGAAATCTGACCAATGAACAGTGAATTTTATCCCACGTAAAATGTGTCTTGTATTGTAGAGTTCATTTTAAAATTACATTTTAGTAAGACACAACTCAACAGCAACAAATCTCTGAAAGTCTCTGAAAAATCTCTGTTCATTAAACAATAAACAACAACAAAAAATTTTGTTTGCCCCTCTGAACCCTCGAGAAATATAAATACAACAACATTGGTGTCCAAACAGCGAATTCAATAAAAGGAGCAAAACTTCTATTTCTAATTCTATTTTCTTAAACATAATTCACAATAAATGCAAACTTGACAGCACAAATATTTTAATTTAACTGTTTGTGAGGCATGATACTGTACAACAGTCAAAAATCCGATTATTCATTCATTCATTCATTCATTTTCTTTTCAGCTTAGTCCCTTTATTAATCTGGGATCGCCACAGCAGAATGAACCGCCAATTTATCAAGCATATGTTTTACACGGCGGATGACCTTCCAGCTGCAACCCATCTCTGGGAAAAATCCACACACACTCATTCACATACATACACTACGGACAATTTAACTTACCCAATTCACCTGTACCACATGTCTTTGGACTTATGAGGGAAACCGGAGCACCATGTAGAAACCCACGCAACCACAGGGAGAACATGCAAACTCCACACAGAAATGCCAAATGACCCAGCCGAGGCTCGAACCAGTGACCTTCTTGCTGTGAGGCGAACGTGCTACCGACTGCGCCACCATGGCGCCCCAAATCTGATTATTATTATTAGTTTTTTTCCACTGTTTTGTGTATAATTTTAGTTTAAAATAAATATAGATTATCTGTATTTTTTGCTCCACTGTCCCACTCTGAGCCCTCAATAAATATATTTTGAGAACCACAGCACAATAGCATTTGATTCCACCAGCGAATTCAAAAGATCAGAACAATTCCCACAATGCACTTCATTATAGCCGGTACATCACACAACCAAAGTCTCTCGGACTTGTTTTGTATGGAAGCGCAGGCCTTCAGCAGCAATGCAGGTTAAAGCTTTTTCAGCAGAGTCCTGGACAGAGCCAGCCGCTGCCCCATTTCAAACACATTGTGCGAGCCAAGTCTAAAGCAATCAAAGCTCACAGCACTCAGGAAGATTTACTATGAGCACTGGAGTGTACTGTATGCGGTAAGCATTTATGCCAGCGTGATAGATGTGCGACGCGTGCCACCTTATGCTGGTGAGAGCTGTGGTATTTCATAAGCCGGAGCGTTTGCAGGGTCTCTGACAGATTTCAAGAGAGTCCGGCTTCAGTCACCTCTGGATTTCAATGAAAAGACGACGTTTCGTTTCCTTTTGCATCGAGTTCAGAGAGCTGGCGTCGATTACAAATTAAGAGTCAGTCAAGTGGTTGAATCTGTCATCCGGGAATCACAACTGGAGCCTGTAGCTGTTATTCAGGTTGAAATGAAAATGTTTGAGTGGAAGTGAATGGAGGATGTGGGATAATTCTGTGCGAAGGTTGTTTTCAAGGATTAGAGGAATCCTGGATGCTGATTTGAGACTATGTGCAATCCACACAGTCTAAGAGAGTCTTCTTCAGCCATTTTTAAGAGAATCTGTTTCATCAACACTTCAAGAGTTCACACTTAGATATTGCATGACATATTAATAGCAGGTTTGGGATGCTGTCCCAGGAGAGAACCTTGAGCTCGTAGACAAATGAGCCAGGGCTCCAGCCTGGTCAGTGAGCATGTAAGGGGGTACGAGATAAGGTAGTTAAGGTAAGAGAGTAAGGCTGGATAGGCTAATTATAGTGAGTTTGGAAAAATCTGATTGGTTAACTAAAGATTACAGATGAGAGATTAGCTGAGATCCATCATATCACGTGCCCCTCTCGAAATTAGTTTGTGAAACTTCACTTAAAGGGATAGCTTATCAAAATAAGAAAAGAACATTTCCTCATCAATGACCTCACACTCAAGTGGTTGCAAACTTTATGAATTTCTTGCTTCTGTTGAACACAAAACCAGATACTTTGAGGGTTGCTGGGAAAAAGAACAGCCGCTGACTTCCATAGCTGGAAACAAAAATACTATGGTAGTCGACGACAGTTATTTTCCCCCAACATTCTTCAGTTTATCTTTGTTTACGCTCAACAAGAGAAAGAAAATCAAGCAGGTTTTAGTAAATGATTACAGAATTTAGAATTTAATCCTCCAACAATTCATTCTTCATCTATCGGTTTGTTCTTCATCTGTCTATTTGTTTGTATTTTAAAAAAAGTGAAAAAAGTGCACAATGCTAAACTAGACCAGATATGTAATTTGTCTTCTACATATTGTTGCTTTTATTAACCTTATTTGTAAGTCACTTTGAATAATAAGCACCTACTATGTTAAAAAATGTGTATAAGGTAAACGTCAGTGTTAGTGTAAATGTATAATGTAAATTTATCTATCGCCTGATTGAGATTTTCAGCTAACTTTTTAACACTGTTTATGTATTCATTACATAACTTATTCATTTCATCTGTGAGACATGAAGCCAAACTGAATTTATTGGTGTGTGTGTATGTGTGTGTGTACACTGACTGACAAATAAAAATAAATTTTGCTTTACTATTCCACCTTGATTTCTCAAAAACTCTTATTTATTTATTTTCAGCATTTACTCTTAGTAAGACACAACAAAACAGCAAAAGATCTTGCCTTTTCAGTGTATATTTGATGACAAATAAAAATAAGATTTTTGCTACACCGTCTCACTATCAAACCTACATTTTAATTTATTTTCTTTATTTTATTTGTTAAACATGATCAGAAATCTTGTTTGGTGTACACTGAATATATGTAAATAATTTATATATGACTAAAGGATTTATAACCATTTAATTTGCCTTCCTTTGTGAGACATGACATAACAATAATAAAAAAGCTGTTTTTGTTTTTTGTTGTGTACTGTACATTAGTTGACATATCATACCAAATTATTGCACTGTGTACTGTGCGCTGATCGACAGATAATTTTTGCTCCATTGTCCTTGTAACTAGAGTTTACAAATTTATTTAAATATTTATTTATGTCATTTTGTTTCAACTGAGGCAGCACAGTATAGTCCCGCAGGTACTGAAGTGGGAAAAAGAGACTTTAGCTAAAAGACTACTGGCTCTGTTAAATCATTTGTTTATTCATTTTATTTTGGTAGATCCTTCAGTGCATCCCACGTCATGATTTTGCCAATTACGATGCAATCCTGGATTAAAAATTGATCCTAGAACATCAGTTTTGTTCAAAAATGCAATCCATACCTATTCCCTACCCCTAAACCATAAACTGTAAATTATTCCCAAAATCAGAGTGGAGTAATAGTTGGATAACAAGCATGTAGAAGTGCATAAACCTAACCATAAGCCTAAACTTACACGTGCAGAGGGTGATTGTCTTCAGAAACATATTTTGTTGTGCTGGATGAAAGTTTCTTCATATTCCAATAGTAGTAATTAAAGTAAATAATCTAAATGTATTTATATGTATTTTATATTCTGGGTACGGCATAAGACAAAAAAATGTTCATCCAATTAAAATTTGTGGGGCCAATAATTCCCGTAATTCTATAGCCCAAACTGTCTGTCAACAAATGTAGATTTGTACATCTGTGCACCCCTGTTCACGCAGATCCACCATTTGCGCATACATGTGTGCGGCGTTCACGTGCACATGAGAGAGTGACAGCGGCAAAAACAAATACGGAATCAAAACTTTTTAAAATCCTGAATCAATATTGGAGTTACTTTTGCACGTTGGAGGGAGGACGACACTATGGCTTAAGTATTTCTTTTAGACAGGTAATGTTACGTTTTAAAACTATTTTAGTCATGCAAAGCTGATGCAGATTGTATTGTATCATGAATGGGCTATTTGCACAGAAGTGTTGTTCAGCCACTAAAATCCTCCACCAAAAGATTGATGAGACTATTTTCAATTTCATAAGGGACCATTTATAGCATTGATAATGTAGATTTTTATTTAGTTTATCAACAAAACATCAGTAAATAGCGCTATTCTGCCTAGCTTGCTTTACTAAGGTGAAGTTTTATGTTCACTTTGGTTCATTTTTTAACAATGACAACCTATATTTTTTAACATGCTACTTTGAATATTCCCTCTGAAATAGCATGTAAGTATGTCTTAGTAATAAGTGTATATCTTGCACCCTGCCGGCCAACCACTAAGGATACAGAAGTCTCTTTAGGACAAATCGTGTGAGAGAGTGAGACCAGCGATCCTTGCATGCATGAAATATTGCACATTATGACAAGTTTTGCTTGCAACAGATATAACACAGTTTTTAGTTTGATTATAAAGTACTATAAAGTTTTTTAACTGGCAAATGAACTAGTGGGTTGTCTACTGTCATCTTTAAAGTGCGCGTTCATGATTTCAGGAGCTGTGGTTTTGGACTGCAGGGGAAGGATTGTGTTTCAGAGATATTATGCTAACTGATAGCATTTTGGCAGATCACCTACTGCACCTTTAAAAGGTAAACGTGTCCTTAATTCTGATTGACAGATTAGAATGTTTCAGGATTAACATGGATGCTAATCCTGGAACGTTTCCTACTTATTGAAATCAGCCTGGATTTCAATGCACAATGACCAATGAATAAAAATAGCAGTGGCAACATTTTTGCTTCACTTTTCCACATGGAATCCTCCTGATTTATCAATTGGCCAAAATAATTGAAACGCACATTTCTAGAATTAGTAGACAAAGCCAATTCGCACACAATCATAATAAGTTCTTTGTTCAGCCCTGCAGGGACGTTTCATTGTAACGAGAAGTGTTTATATTTGCTGGTGAAGACTGTGAAGATGTAGAGCTTCAGGCCAGTGGATGGTAGGCGGATAATGATCGGATCAGGAAGAACTGCAACATGACTCACCTGCCCCTCAACGATCCACTTGGAGATGGCCGTCTTCCCATCATCCCCTGCGCGGAACTTGAGCGTAGCAGATCTTGAACTGATCTTGGAAATAACTAGATTCGATGGAGGCCCGGGAAGCTCTGCGTTAAAGGAGAGAAAGCAAATCAAAAGCCTGAACCGTAAATAAAGCAAGAGTTAAAAAGTCACTTCTAAACAACATCCGCACATTCCAACAATCAATAAACACAAAACATCCACAAGCATGCCTTCTAAAGTCAATAACATCCAACATTTCTAAATCATGACCGGAATATTTTTAATAACGCAGTGATTCACCGGGGACCGAGTAGGGGAAAAAAAGAAGATTTGCGATGCTTTTGAAGTGTAGAGATAAAAAGTCTCATTTGGTGCGAGAAACCTTTGATGAAATTACACTGGAATTAAATCAAATAACAGACGATAGTCTCGCATCTGCCCGAAATCCCCACTGAGACGTGTAGACGTCTGTTTCCCTAATGTCTCACAATATGCAATTTATCAGCAGGCATTATGGTTTTGGCTTGGCGTTCAGCCAGTTCAGCATTTGCCTGCTCTCAGCCAGAGAAAGTCTGCCTTAAAGCCGGGACAGATGAATATTTCTCCTTCTGTGCCACGTTTGATTTATAGCAGCGCATGGGCAACAACTTCGCAGTTTCTGAGCAGAAAAGGCCAGCTTAAAAGATCATCATTCATTCCTATATTACCTGTGTATGAAATACATGCAGAAATAAGGAAGAGTGGCTCACTAGAGCAGACTGGGTTTTTTACATTTACATTTGTTTTTGTTTGTTTTAATAGCTCAGTATATCCCAGTCAGAAAGCCTTTGCTGGAATTATCAGTCCAGTGGAAGCAAGGGCTATAAACAGGTCAGCCGGGTCTTACAACCTTTGACTTCAAACCTTTGACTTTGTGACCATTATAAATCAGTTATATTTAAATTATTATTTCACATGCATTTTGAATTGAGTCAGTTCTCATTCTTTTCTGAGTGCTTGTCAACTTTAAACCTTGCACATCTTTATGGACATTTTTCTTTTTGTTTTAGTTTTGTGATCATTTTAGGTGTGCTAATGCAAACAGACTACATTTTAGTGAAAATGTACATTTTTATTTACATTTTATTATCTTAACCTCATTTACTTTCATAAACTCATTTTACACTAGGCTCAATTCTGAACAATAATTCTGGAAAAGACAAAATGGCCAAAAATATGAGTGGGAAGAAAGTCACTGAGCGAAGCAGCTTTCACATCGGACATGGAAAGCACTGTGCTATGAAACCCATTACTTTTAATGGCTTGCACTGCGCAAGAGCAAAAGAGAAATGAAAACAAAAGAAAATGAAAAGAAAAAGTTCAAAATAGCTCAGTATTCTTTTCTGTGTATATTCAGCTTTTGTACGTGAATATTTAGTTGTGGAATAACAGAGCAAAGCCTGCTCAAATAACATGCCGACATGACATTTCTATGTAGTATACTTGTTCCTGGTGCTTGCAATAGCAATAAAGTGCTGTCATGGCTGCACTGGTAAAATGAAACCTCTTGTTCACCGTCAATAAATTTTAATTGTCAATGAAATTTTGGGTTTATTTTATTGGTATTTTTTTTTCAATCAGCATAATTTTAGTTATTTGGGTTAAAATAAAAAAACTCTTACAAAAAATACTATAATTACAAAGCATTTTTGGTTTCATGTTTCAGATTTTGGCCAGGGGTACATCCGGTATTTTTGGTTTCGGACCAGAATATTTATTTTGGTGCATTCCTAAACGTAGTCTTTGTAAAACAAAAAAGCACACAAACAAAATTCAAATAAAAGTAAATGTAAAAATAAACAAATATGGCAAAATAAATGAAAAAAAAAAAAAACTTTTTTACTAGTCAAAATTTTTACTGTTGACTAGCAGTAGCAGTTTTATTTTATTTTAGCAGTCTTTTTTCAGTGTATTTTCATTTCTAACCTATTCATGAAATTTCAAAATCAAATTTAAGTCGACACGGATACATCTAAAATACTGTTCATCTCTGGCTGTATTATTTCATGGTTTGGAATGTAACTGACAGACCATGTATCTAACTGCATCTATGTTTAATGTCTTTCATCTTTTTTTCATACTTATTTTGTGTTGTCACTTGTCACTTTATGTACACTGGAAGCTTTTGTAGCCAAAGCAAATTCCTTGTGTGCGAAACACACTTGGCAATAAAACTGATTCTGAGGTAATTTCCCTATGCATTTAAACTCAAGCCTCAAGGCATGATATATTTTTAATTCTCTAGGTTTATCAGACCTGGTGGCACTCCAGATGAAATGGTGGATGAAGTCACAGTTCCTACGCCCGCCTCCGTCATTGCAGCCACTTCCAGTGTGTAGGTGGTGAGAGACGTCAGACCTGTGACCTTGTAGTCCAATGTAGTGTTGGCCAAATTACGTGCCACTCGCGACTGGTTGTTCCCCTGAACCTCCCATGATACCAGATAACCTGCAAAACAGCATTGCATTCAATGAAACTCAAGAAGTCTTTGAAGTTTTACACACCTTATGGCTCAAAACCCATGAGGATGCACCAATTTGGCTGTCTCGTCTATTTGGATGACAACTGGCCAAAGCGGGAGAAATTTTCCAAAAGGTCTTGAACTTGAAATAAACAATCTCTTTTTAACAAACAAGGTGGGTGAAATGGGGAACTGCTGTAGTGAGTTGTCTAGACCCCGGTCCTGCCCCCTAACCCGCATCTAACTGAGACTAATAGCCAGCAGAGATCCTATGTAATTTGCTGTTTATTGGGAGTATTTTCTCCCAGAGTCAGCACTGTTTCCAATCGCTGAATGTCCTTTTCCATTGAGGCGCTCATAAATCAAGCTTTGCGCTGGGAGAGTCTGCTGGAGAACAGGCACAGGCAGCATTCAAAGAGCAACAATGCTGTGTACATTGATATAGACAGGAGCTATTTAGGCTAATGTATGTCTGATCTCATTCGTCTCCGTACTCTCAATCCACATCCAGAGCCGTTCCGCTGCTCACTTGGCTTTAATCTATGTCCAGTATCAATCTAGCGCTGCCTCGTTAGAAAGCATCTAATTCTTTCTCTGCATTATTGAGACTTCACTCAGAAAATGTGTTGTCCTGGTTATATTTCAAGGCGGAAATCAAAAGACAGATTTTATAAATTAGGTTGTATTTAAAAAAGAGAGACTTTATTAGGAACAAATAAATGAATAGTAATATTTCTTTGAAAAGAATAAAGAAATATTTTAGAAAAAAAGAGGAAAGGGGATTTTAAAGATAATCTGACATTTTGAGACATACAGTATTATACTTATTTTTTAATTACAGTAACGCCATATCATTAATGCAATTTATTTTCTTATTTTCATTCTGAGGGCTAATGTTCTATTTTTCCAGTATTATGTGTGCATAAATAATATATATTTGATACATTTATATAATGAATTTATTTTAAAACTTGATTTTGGGCAAAGATGAATTTACCCATTACTCTAGTCTTCAATGTCAAATATATTTTTTAAAAAGAGAGACTTTATTAGGAACAAATAAATGAATAGTAATATTTCTTCAAAAAAGAATAAAATAGTTTTTTGGAAAAAAGAGGCAAGGGGATTTTAAAGATGATCTAATTTTAGGAGATATACTTATTTATTAATTACAGTCATGTCATCTCGTTAATGTAGTTTATATTAATATTTTCTATTTTGGCGATAATGTTCTATTTTTACAGTATTTTTATGTATAAATAATATATATATATATATATTTGATATATTTATATAATAAGTATATTTAAAGCTTGATTTATATTTGTGATGGCAAAGATGAAATTACCTATTACTCTAGTCTTCAGTCTCGAATCTCTTTCAGAAATCACACAAATGTGCTGATTTAGGACTCAACAAACTTTTTTTTAATGTCTCCTTATTCTTATTAATGTTATTGTTAATGTTGAAAACGGTTGTTTTGTGGCCAATTATATATTATAATATAATATATTCAAACAATTTAATGTATTCTTGCTAAATTAAATGACGAAAATAGACAATAAAAGAAAATAAATTTCTTAGATTAATGAATTAACAATTATATTACAGATATATGTTTTCTATCATTTTAAAATATTTTATATAAACTATTTAAATCTCTGTTTTATTTAATAAATAAAAAATAAATCATCTTTGAACGAGTTTTGTGAGTTTCACACTCATGTTGTTGTGTTCATTCATTCATTTTCTTGATTTATCTGGGGTCATCACAGCGGAATGAACTGCCAACTTATCCAGCATTTGTTCTTCCTTCCAGCTGCAACCCATCAGTGGAAAACACACATACACTCTAGCACACACTCACATACGTTATGGCCAATTTAGCTTATTCAATTTACCTGTACCGCATGTCTTTGGACTTGTGGGGGAAACCGGAGCACCCGGAGGAAACCCACGCCAACACAGGGAGAACATGCAAACTCCACACAGAAATGCCTACTGATCCAGCAGAGGCTTGAACTAGGGACCTACAGTACTTACTGTAAGGCTGTAAGGACCCACTGCGCCACCGTGTTGCCCTGTTATTGTGTTATGCTAAAATATTATTTAAAAACTCAGGGCTATGGCTCTTTTGTTTACGATTAATGCCTTTGGTTTTTTTTTTTTTTTTTTTTTTTATTCCTGGTGAGTAGGATTCTACCACAACGGATAAAAAGCACTCCTGAAATGCTAAAATGCATAAACATACAAGGTCATGCAGAGAGAGTAACACACACACACACGCACACACACACACACAAACACACCCACACACAAGCATCCTTTACAGCTGTGCAACAGGGAGCGAAAATTGTTTCTGCCAACCGAACGCAAACAACGATGCCATAATTGCCTTTGTGCGAAAACTCAATGAAGTGTTAAATAGAAGTGTATCCATTAATAAAGCTATACGAACACCCAAGAGTTGCCAAATGAAAATGGAGCTCCTTTACAGGCTCACCTGCTCCGTCTAATGCGACGTTCAGCTACATTTAAACAGAGGGGGGCAGATTAGATTTCATTTAACAGCAAAGACAAATCTAATGAACAATTCATCATTCCCAAAACCCGGTTTTAGCAGATGCTGGAGCAAAGCAAATCTCTCAGGTTTACAGTCGTGCTCAGTTTCAGCTTGATTATTTCAAATATGATATCAACCTGTCTTTTGAAAGCATCATATCAATAAAAAAGTGTTATGTTCGATGTTAGTTTTTGTGTGTGCATTTATTAATCTCATACTCTTCGTTTCCTACTCCGCCTTTAGGTTTCTTATTGGTCCAATGATCTGTCAATCATCATTTTGACGGTGCCACTTCCACCAATTCCTGGACGCGCCCTGTGATTTAAAGCTCCAGTGTGTGATGTGCGCTCTGTCTCGGCGTACCTTTTGTGCTCCACGTAATCTTGTGTTTTCATGCTTAGGCTTTGTTGTGATTTATCTCAGTTTTACTGTGGTAATTCAAGGTTACTTGTTAAACTTCGTTCGCTTTACGTACAATTATTTGATGGTTGTTTTGTGATTCTAAACTGAATCTATGACCTTCTTAGTAGGTTTGTTTTAGTTAGATTGAGTTTTTTTTAGATTATTTTGATGTTTTGCCACCTGTGTAGTTTTGAGTTTTGTAGTTTAATTAGTTTAGATCGGGTGTCGTATACACTGAAGAAGTCAGGTTTATTTTTCATTATTCCATGGTCTGGTGAAATTCTTGATTCTGATTGGCTGGAGGGTTTGGTATATTTCGTTAAAACGCACAGGTAGTTCCAGTCAGTTTTGATCACAGTTCGAAATAAATGCGCTTCTCCCAAACGTTTACAGTTACTATAGCAACTCACATGTGCTGCGCATGAAACCGATGAGGGCTATTAATGGCGGACGGGAAATCCGCAAAATAAGGAAAATTAGGAAAATACTATCAACTATGCCACAAAATCAAGTTTCAAAAGAGTTTTTCAAGCGAGAATATAGTTATTTTAAAGTCAAATCGGCAGTTTATGTGAATAGATAGCGCGTCTTTAAAAATGTTGGAAGCTCCAGGTGGTCAGCGGCAGCTCCGCGAATGGCTCCCCCCGAGGGAAGCTTTATGTCGGGCAGAGAATCTCCGGTTCTATGCTGCTGGATCTAATCTCGTGCATCTCTGTTGTTAAAACGGGATATATAATTAATCTTTGATGTATCTAACGGTCAGTCTTTGGGCATTTGAACCTATTATTTTTTTCTCAGGTGTATTTTTTTGGCAGATCACAAAGATAAGTTTCATAATTAATCTATGAGCATACATAATGTAATATTACACTGATCCTGCGTGTTTGGCTAATTGCTTTTGTTTTAAATAAATAAAGCAGAATGTTCTCCTACTTGTCCCGATATGTGTTTCTTTTCCTAAATTTCCCTACATATTTAACAGCAGAGATTTCTGAAATAGGCTCTGGCTGCTTTCTCTTCATAATACGTATTCCTAAAGCATATTTAATTGATATGATTCTTTTTATAAGTATAGTAATATTAATATTGTATGTTCATTATGAAATGTAAATCGTAGCTCAGCTTTCGCAGTATTAATGTTAAGAGATATACATACAGATCCTCCCTCATCCCCTCAGCACGCAGATGCTCTCTCTCTCTCTCTCTCTCTCTGTCTGCCTGTCAGCCTGTCACAGCTGATTCAGTGGAGGGACTAGAAAATCGATCATATAAAAACTGACAAAAATTTGGACAAATATTGCGCTGCAAAGAGCAAAACTAGTTTAAATATAGGCCTACATTGGCAAATGACCATGGAATAAGCGGGATAATCAACAGCTTGCCGTGCGTTAAAGGATTTTAATGCACTTCGCAGAGGCGACCACACTCCGCTGTGCGTCGTGTGGTCCTTTGCCTCCATGTCGTGCATTAAAATCCTTTAACGCATGGCAAGCCGTTGATTATCCCTTACTTATTTATTTTTGTCGCCTAGTTTAGACTTTAGATTTAAGTATTGTTTTGCTTTGTTAATTTCTTTGATTTGGCTTACGCTCATTCTTTTTGTTTAAAGATAATATTGCAAATGTTTATTTATTTTTCCCCATTTATTATTGTTATATGTTCTTTAAACCATGAAGTAAAAAGCTTAAATAAACAAATTGATTCCTGCCTCATCCTTGATCTGTCGCACTCATTACATCTGTCTCACCTAAATGTTACAGCATCCCACTTAAACATCTTAAACTCGTAACAATGTAAAAAACACTCACCAGTAATGATGCCGTTTTTATCCACCGGTTCCTCCCAGCTCACTTTCAGAGACATGTCCAAAATCTCAGTAAAGCTCAAGCGACCGACAGGCCCTGGAACTGAACACGAACACATTTTACTGATTGTAAACTTTTGCTATTGTAGGCTTATTATAGACTAACTCTAATTGTGAATACTGTGAAATACATTCATGTGTTATTTAGTCGTTTTATAATGAACTGCAACGGTGATCCTGGTGGTATTAAAATCTGAACACATAAACATGTTTTTGTGTGTGTGTGTGTTTTAATGTTTGTTTGTTTTTCCTGTGTCCATTCTTTTCCTGGTAACATTTCCCTCTAAAATAACTAATTTCTCACATGCAGTGCCACAGATGCCTGAAGACATTGATATAATTATATCGGCTTGACCCACAGAGCAGTATTTGTGCTTAAATCTGAGCAGTGCTTTAATTAATGTGACTTTTATAAGACATGCTGTAATTTGGTATTTTATCACCCACCGAACTACCCCAGCAGTCTTCCAGAGCAAGAGCACTGTGTCATGAAGCTGCTGTAAAGGCCAAAAGCTGAAGGTAAGCTACATATATTCAAATATATCCTGCCAGCTGAAGAGCGTTTTTTTAAAATGTGCTTTTTCAGTAATTAAAATAAACATTTTGTTCTAAACTATTCTGTAAAACGTAATTATCTTGAAGCCTCCATTAAAATGAGGACTACAAAGGTTCATGCAACATGTTTCATCTCTTGTTTGCAATAACAGCAAGTGAACATATTTATTGGTGCGGTAAACTCCACAGCATTTTAAAAGTTGGTCTATTTTTAATGGTTTTAATGAGTATATAGAGTAGTGACCAAAAGTGCACACTATTTGTTTTCAGTGACCTTGCAAGTTTAATTAAAGCATAAAAATATGAGGAAAGTGTTATACTGGGAATAAAAACTTGGTTATAGAATGGAACTGAAAAAACTGGAAAAAAGCCAACCTATGGTTTATCATGGAGAGTTATTATTATTTAAATATACAAAAAATTACACAGAAAGAAAAAAAGAACTGTGAAATCAAGCATACGACGACTACAATGTAGTCAGTTATTAATATTTCAGATTTTACACATTTAATTAAAGAGGCTACTTTAATATTTTAGATAACTTCTGTGAAAAAAGTTAAAAGAATGTTACATTATTATTTAGTGTAACAGATATACTTATGTAAAAATTAAACCACAGTTGTTCTGATCTACACTTCTTATTAATGAAATATCATGCTAAATTGTTTCATTGTTAAAATGACTAAAACATATTTTACCCTGACAAATGAGTGAGAACTAATGATTTGAAGAATATAATAAGCTTAAGAAGAAAATAATAGTAAGAGTGTAAGTATAAAGACTAAAATTGAGAATTAATTAAGGATTTTGTAGCTTCACTGTAATCCTTTTTTAATCCTTTTAATGAGTCATTGAATGGTTCTTGTTTCAAATGTGATTGACAAGATTTTGTTTTGTATATTTAGAAGAAGAGCCATTCGCATT
Organism: Danio albolineatus; assembly: GCA_903798035.1. Classification (NCBI taxonomy): domain Eukaryota; kingdom Metazoa; phylum Chordata; class Actinopteri; order Cypriniformes; family Danionidae; genus Danio; species Danio albolineatus. Next base: position 28,754 of record CAIGQQ010009205.1, read on the forward strand.
GATAGGACAAGAAATGAAATAAAATTTAACAAACAGGACAGGATTTATTAATTCATTCATTCATTTTTTATATTCAGTGAGAGAATTCTAGCCTGTGTTGGGCTGAGCAAGTGCGCTAAAGTCAGGCTGAATGTGAGGTGGATATGTGATGATCATCACTGAGACAGAATCTGGATTTGTTAAATCTGTTAAACCGTTAATCTGAGGTAATTAGTCTACCTTTATTACTGTGTAATTCCATACAAATAGAGAAGCTGCCTTGTTGGTTTTTGTCACATGACTCGTGGTTCACTCACACCACTCTGGAATATTTTGATTTTTTCAACTCGCATTGATTGGAAAATGTGAGGGTAAGTAGGCATCCCTTCCTATTTGTGTGCTGTACAGTAGGCATTGGTCGGTAAGAGATTCTGACAGTATGATAACCTTGGATAAAAAATATCACGGTTTTACGGTATTGTGATCACTGCTTGAAAATATATTCTTTTTTTAATGTCTGGGTAAAAAACAAAAACTTTTTCCCCTTTGAACACATTATATTTTATTTGGAGAAATATTTAAAGTATTTTGGAGCAGTAAACATGTCAGGCTAAATAATTCAAATGAATCCTTGACTTCTGCTGTCTTCATTAGTTTCAATAACACAGATTCACAGATTCAAATTTAAAATGGCATCTTTCGATATTTATTTCTGCTGGAGATACTGGAGATACTCCTAAAAACAAAAAAGTAAATAAAAAATCTCACACATACCTTAGGAACGGTATTACAGAAAAATTTTAAAACCTTTCAAAACTTTTCCAAACCGCGGTATACCTTGAAAACAGTTATCGTCCCATGCCTACTATACAGGCATGTCTCCATTTCACGCTATTTGTGAAAGTCCCCTTTTGCTGACTCACAATATCAGACCTGCGCATTGCAAGGCCCTGTTTGGGGTTGAATTCATTCATTCATTCATTTTCTTTTCGGCTTAGTCCCTTTATTAATCCGGGGTCGCCACAGCGGAATGAACCGCCAACTTATCCGGCATTTTGTTTTACGCAGCGGATGCCCTTCCAGCCACAACCCATCTCTGGGAAACACATCCATACATACACATTCACACACATACACTATGGACAAATTAGCTTACCCAATTCACCTGTAGCGCATGTCTTTGGACTGTGGGGGAAACCGGAGCACCCGGAGGAAACCCACGCAACCACGGGGAGAACATGCAAACTCCACACAGAAAGGCCAACTGGCCCAGCCGGGGATCGAACCAGCGACCTTCTTGCTGTGAGGCGAACGTGCTAACCACTCGGCCACCGTGGCGCCCGGGGTTGAATTTAAATTAAATAAATACTTTATGTGGGCTGATCAAAGAGGCCGCACGTGGCCTGCGAGCTGTAAAATGCTTAGGTCTGGTTTTAATGCTGTACTACTCTTTCATCATGAATAGGGGTCATTGTGTTTTTTCACATTTATACATAGGACAGAGAAATTTTGGTTCTAATTTTATGTAAATCCCATCAATCATATTCTGAGCAGCACTTTAACAAAGTAATAAAGTTCAGTCAGAGACAGAAACCCAACCTTATCACTGTAACTTACTGTCCTCGAAAGTCTGCACTAGTTTGGGGGCACTACGGGGTCCGTTCCCTGGTGTGGTGAAGCACAGCACTGACGTCAAGTACCAGCTGAACTTCTTCAGGCCGCTGATGTACCCGAGATGACGTGTACCATGGTAATCAGGGGTAATGGTCACCATGATAACCTCCTCTGGAGAGCGTTCAGGCCATGCCATCAGCTGATAGACAGACATTCGTTGACACAAAATACATTACAAGTTCTATATTTTAATGCAGCGGGAATAAGTGGAGGAGTGAGGGGTTTACCTTGTAGCCTTGATTAATGCCATTGATGAACTGTTGAGGTGGTGGATTCCAGGTAAATTGAATGGTGGTTGAGTTCACTGCTTTAGCCTCCACACCCTGTGGTGGCGCTGTAGGAACTAGAGGCAAAAACATGCTGTCTGTTAGACTCATGTCCAACTTACTTTGTAATACAAATATGAGAATGCTGATTCATGGTACCATTTGCTTTCATTCATTCAGGGCTTAGTCCCTTTATTAATCCGGGGAAGCCACAGCGGAACGAACCGCCAACTTATCCAGCATTTGTTTTACGCAGCGGATGCCCTTCCAGCTGCAACCCATCTCTGGGAAACATCCATACACACTCATTCAGACTCATACACTATGGACAATTTAGCTCACCCAATCAACCTATACCACATGTCTTTGGACTGTGGGGGAAATCGGGGCACCCGGAGGAAACCCACGAGACCACGGGGAGAACATGCAAACTCAACACAGAAATGCCAACTGATCCAGCCGAGGCTCGAACCAGCGACCTTCTTGCTGTGAGGCGAACGTGCTACTCACTACGCCACCGTGGCGCCCCATTTGCTTTCAGTAACTTGTAATTTTGAAATATATTTTTAAAATTGAGCCACTTTAATATTGCAAAATAAGGTCTGTAATATCCTCGTGTGACTTATTATATGCTGTAAGTTGCAGTTTCAAGTTAAATTAGACTAGTTAATTAAGTTTAGAGTTAATTTAGTTTATTAGTTAATACAATTGGAATGAGGGGAATCATTAAACAAGGGAAAACAAAATACCAAAAAATAAATAAATAAATAAATAAATAATTTAAATTTAAAAACACAATTATGAGTCCTTGAGAAGCACATATTATACAGCTGGATGAAACTCTGCTGCCTAACTCATCCTGCAGCATTTGTCACACACCTATGAACTAAGTGTCAATTTGTGCAGATTATTTTGGAAATGTGTGACTTTTATAAATAATCAGGAGCACAATGTTTTCCCAGTGGGTGGAAAATAAGGTGATAACTTCCATGGACTTAACACTGTGTGAGTTTACATGGACTATTTGAATGCAATTATACTGAGATTTTGAAATTACTGATATTGTGTAGCGCCACGGGGGCATAGTGAGTAGCACGTTCGCCTCACAACAAGAAGGTTGCTGGTTCGAGCCTTGGCTGGGTCAGTTGGCATTTCTGTGTGGAGTTTGCATGTTCTCCCCGTGGTTGCGTGGGTTTCCTTCGGGTGCTCCGGTTTCCCCCACAAGTCCAAAGATATGCGGTACAGGTGAATTGGGTAAGCTAAATTGTCCGTAGTGTATGTGTGTGAATGAGAATGTATGGATGTTTCCCAGAGATGGGCTGTGGCTGGAAGGGCATCAGCTTCGTAAAACATGCTGGATAAGTTGGCGGATCATTCCGCTGTAGCGACCCCGGATTAATAAAGGGACTAAGCTGACAAGAAAATGAATGAATGAATGATATTGTGTAAAGGCAATATTTATTCATGTTATTAAGCTCATAATCATAGTTAGCATAATCGTATTAACATACAATTAGTATGCTGATTGTAATTGAAGTACACAGTTTGAAGTACAATTTTTGTGTAAATACTTAAATCGCATTGTTGTCATTCTGACCAAAGTGTGCATGTGCTCATGAGGGTGGTGGTACAGTATTCCATCTGAGGAATCCACTTTCAAAGAGGTTTGCTTTGTCCTCATTAGGTACTTTAACTAAATATAGTGTCATGGTCATCATAGATTAAGAGAATATAGACTACTGCTGCATAAAGATGGCCTTAAATATAACAACCGTCCCAGCTAAAAATACTGTGCCAGTCCGCCCCTGTGTACTGTGTATATTTATTATGTACATTTAAATACACACGTCTACACATATTTGAGCAAATATTTATACATATTTAGATATAAAATATATATGGTACAAGTTATTTCTAAATTCAAATATCGATTTAAAAAAAAGTTTTGCATAGTTTTGTTTTTATGTATTTGCGTAATACATATTCATAATAAATATATATAATACACACATCTTATGCCAAATCAAACTTTATTTTCTATGTGATTAATTGTGATTAACCTTTGCCCAGTACTAATATACTAATAAATACTGGTAATGACCCTTCACACACCTGCACACACAGCTTCTACATGCTAAGCTCCAGTGGTCAGGTGCAAGAATGGAGAACTTTTGTGGGCTCATTTTGGGATCAACAAGTTCACACAGCTAGCTCTATGAATGATATCTATGACATTCTGAAACTTTCCCTTCACTCTGAAATGCTGAACTTTGTTAAACACAACTCACTGCCACCTCAGCTTCCATACTGACAAATGGCGAGTTGTCATGACATGATGTGAAGACAGCGCACACAAGCCCAGCTGAAGTGGCATTGCCATCACATTTTTCTATGGCGCCACAAAAAGCACAGAATGCAACCATAGAAAAGTGTTTTACATTAGATTAAATAAATTAAACAGTGGTCAGTAACACTCCAATCTTTCTAAATCAATTCTAAATCCATTTAATTTGTGAAGTGAGGAATGCGGATAACGGTAAGAAAAATAACCACAATTCCTAGAGCATAGGAATTTGCTTTGCTCCTTACATGTAAACATATTAGGATTAAGCCCTTATTCTAGTCATTGAACAGAAATTTGTGACATCATTGAGTAATCTCAGCAACATAAACAATATCTGTCTGCTTATTGTCTAATAATGGCAATACTTACATACTTTTCCCATTCTAAATATTAGCATATTAAGTTGCTATTGATTGTTGAGATTTAATGAATCAGCATGCTAATGAATCAGAACTGCTTAATGTTTCACTTCTCTTGCTCCTGGTCTTGAAAGACTTCAAATGAAGCTTCTGAAATGAGTGCTGTGAAAAAAATCCAGCTTTTTGTCCTGCTCTGCCTTTAACAAAGAATGAATCCGGTAATGTCTCTGGTCCAGTGGCTCATTTGTAATGACTACCTGCATCTCTGACGTAGAAAGCTTTCAGCAAACAAGCTTTTTAGCCGTAAAGCTGACAGGTAGTGGGACACGGTTGATGACCAGTGTTGGACTGAATGTACACACACTGACCGATCATTTCAAACAACAATCGGGTAAAGTGTCTCCTGCTGACACAAGACAGACTGAATGACTACCTTCTAACCACTTCTGACAAGCTATGGTACATTGACACTGCGGTTATATACACAAATCTGATTAGTCTCAGCAAGATATTTCAGACTTTAAGCTGACCTTAAAGATGAAGATCACATTAAATACCCTTACCATGAAGTCCACTAAAACTACAATGGCTCCCCCGTTTTAAATGTCTAACCCCATCCTGCCACTCACTCTAAACGTTAAGTTGTTTTAAAGAGATAATGAACTACCTAGGCTTTTTACCTTTGCACTGTTCTGTGGGTTTCGCTTATAACTATGCAAGATGTTTACATTAAAAAACATCATAATTTAAAAGCAACTGACTATTTTCTGCCCTGTATTTGATTGCCTCATCAGAAGCTCTGATTGAATATGTGTAAACACCCACTGGTATGATTGGCTAACAGTTTTGCATAATAACAAAGTTAAACAGGGAGTAAAGCAGAAGAAAGAGATGGCAGAGCATATTCAGGCTGTTACATTATGGATTAGGACATTCCAAAACCTGTCATTTTGGCAGACTGCCTTAAATATAAGCTATTTTTATAGTAATGACAACATTTTGACTTCTGAAACTTTAAATATGTTTTTTTTATAGTGCTTTAACCTCTTATATGTCAAATGATGAAAAGAATGATGGTTTCTCACATCATGACCCCTCTAAGCTCCACTATATCTCCACTATAACTTTATTGTGTGGGGTTTGATGTATGGCTTTGTAGTTATATTTTGGTCATTAAAGTACTGTATTAGGTTTTCTTTCATTGCTTCTTGTGCTTGATAACATTTTGACACCCAAGCACATCCCATGCTTTATTTTCTCATTCATGCATGCAGATTTATTATTCTAACTTGTCAAAAACTTTAATAAGTTCTGTGCTGTGATATATATATATTGTCACACTGTCCAGATCTAATCTGGAAGATTGCTAAAGTGACAATTGTAAAACTTCATTACAACACAAACACCTGTAAATCTTAGTATAAAAGGAAATTAAAAACTAACACACCTGTCACAATATTATTCTTGTTCTAAATTAAAAAAATAATAATAATTTCAACATTCATTCTCCCTATACAGTTTGACACCAAGCTTGCTGAAAAGTAGAAATCTGCCACAACTCAGTAACTCAGTTTGAGTTTAGTTTAGCATAAAATTTAGAATTTCAGAAACTTATTATCCATTAAATAAATGAAATATCACTTATATTTGAGAGAAGGAGACCAATTTTATTTAAGTCATTTCAAATGTTAAGTTTTACAGTGTAGACAAAAACAGCTAAAAGGGTAGCAGTGCTCAGTCTCAGATGATTCACGTCAATGGCTGACAAAACACAAATTCTGAAATGCATGTAAATACTTTTTGAAAAATTTGTAATAATAAAGTGACATTGCAAAAAGCTGATGGGCATCACGGTAGCTCAGCCTCACAGCAAGAAGGTCACTGGTTTGAGCCTCGCCGGGTCAATTGGCATTTCTGTGTGGAGTTTGCATGTTCTTCCTGTGTTCACGTGGTTTTCCTCTGTGTGCTCTGGGCAGTGGTGGAAAGAGTACTGAAAAATCATACTCAAGTAAAAGTACCATTACTTGCCTAAATATGTAGTGCAAGTAGAGTAAAAGTATCTGTTTTAAATATTACTCAAAGTATGAGTAAAAAGTAGACCTTTTAAAAGTACTCATGAGTGGTGAGTAGTGAGTATTACGCTGTAAAAAGTTGATGGATTTGTAAATGTAACATTCTGTAGTGCATCTAGTTATTGCCCAGCAGGCACACAACGTCATAAGACGTTAATATTAGGTTAGACTTAGGTTGTGATGTCAGGTGACCAAAATTCAATGTCTAGTCAGCGTCTAAGGACAACATTATTTTGACGTTCAATAATGACATCAAATGACGTTGATATTTCGTTGATTTTAGGTTGTGTTAGAAAGTGACCAAAATCCAAAGCTGAGTCAACATCTGAAACCAACGTCATGTTGACCTCAAACACTGACATTTATTCATCAGTTATGGCAACCAAAATGCAACGTCTGATAGACGTCATTGGGGGAAACGTCCACACAACGTCAAGCTATAACACCATTAGAAGTTGATATTTGGTTGGTTTTAGGTTGGACATTGACGTTGGCCGGACTTGTCAACCCGATTTTCATTTCTAAACAAAATGTTGTGTCCCCATGACGTCAGAGTACAACATCAGTCTGATGTCATGGTGACGTCTTGTGCCTGCTGGGTGTTTAAGGCAATTTTGGTCATCATACAGTAAACATCCGTCATCTTCTCATCAGTGACATGCATCTAAACAGACTCAGGGTCAATGCGTATACAGATTTTGGACATCTTCTTAGACAGTTTTAATGCTTCCAAACAGTTTCCTGCAGTTATAAAGCGCGCATGTCTTGAAGTAGTTCATTATGATGCGAATTACCTTCTATGTGGTATTTAAGTGGACAGGAATCACAGGACTGACTCTTCTAATCCCATTGACAAGAAAAAATAAACTAGTGTTGAAGGAAAGTAGTGAAGTAAAAGTACAGATACTGCACTAAAAATGTACTCAAGTGAGAGTAAAAGTCCACATTTTTAAAACTACTTAGTAAAGTAGAATTCCTGAGAAAAACTACTCAATTACAGTCATTTGAGTATTTGTAATTAGTTACTTTACACCACTGGCTCCGGTTTCCCCCACAAGTCCAAAGACATGTGGTCCGTAGTGTATGTATGGGTTGCAGCTGGAAGGGCATCCGCTGCTTAAAACATATGCTGGATGAGTTGCCGGTTCATTCCACTGTGGCGACCCCATATTAATAAAGGCACTAAGCCAAAAAAGAAAATGAATAAATGAATGAATGCTTAAAGCTGCAATAACAACTTTGACAAAACTGTGTTTAATTCTGGAAACAACACAGCTTTTTTCCCATTTCTAAAAAGTAGTGGCCTCCGTTCGACAGCGGCAACATGCACTGATGCAAATTAGGTCTTGAATGACACTTGGTTTAAGTACAGATGATAGTGAAAAGTAACAGCAGATGTTAAAACGTTAAGCCTAATGCATAAATTTTCTTTAGGGTCTAAAGAAATCTGCTGATGTGAAGATTCAGTCTGAAAACTTGAAATTGCCACTCTGTGTTGTGCTGTGGCCGTAGTTTCATTGTCAAGTTTTATAACAATAACAAACAGAGTCTAAGGTTACAGAGCTTGCTCTTTTATAATGCAAAGTACAGCGACAACATCTGAGCATCAGCTACTGGAGTGGCCATTAAATGACTGGCATCAGAATCGCAACGTTATTAAAATTCATCAGCTCAATTAAGTGGCTCGCTTTACAATCTTCACGGTGCACCTGTGATGCGCTTGAGACATTTCTGACCTTTTCTGAAGGAGCCTGCTGTTGCACGGACACAATAAACGAAAGAAAAAAGATATTCACATTCTATTATACATCCGGTATACTTCTAAAACGCTGAAGCCAGAGAGAGGAGGCAGCTGAATGAAAGGACAGATCTTATATAAGCCAAAACACAACAAAACAGTATCACAGCAAAGTCCTGATTCCTGATTGTTTGCCATATTTCTTTTTTTGTGTGTGTGTGTGTGTAGAGAGAGACACTTTTGTTGGTGTATATAATACAACTGTAATACGTGAACTTGTACAATGCACATGAAACAGAATTTCAGACCTTCAAACATTTTCGATGGAACTGCTTGTGTACATTGACAAAACCCAGGCACAAAAAATCATACAAAAAAGAGATATGCATGACAGCCTGGTGAGAGAGAGTTGTGTTTTTTTCCTTCTTGCAGCTGATCTTTTCAGGTTGCCTGTCAAGCTTTGACTTATTTTAAATCAAAAGACTATCTTTCAAAAGTCTGCCAATTATAGCCTTCTTTTAAAGCGGTGTAAACACATTCATTATGCAGTGGCGTCTCTGCTCTTCTGAGGCACTGCTTCATACCTCAAACTCCTCACTGACTAAAACACATGTAGACCTGCTCGTATTTATAAAGCTGTCAATCAGTTTAATCAAACAATCTAATTAAATGCATACTGAAGTATTTACAACTTCAATCCAATCAATCAATTTACCACTACCATTATTATTCAAAAGATTAATAAAGCACTCAGACTATGATAATCCATGATTATTGCTTACAAATAATTTTAAAAACACCGCTATTTAAATGTTTGGCATTAGTAAGATTTCCTCATGTGCTTAAATCTCTTATTCATACTAGGACTGTATTTATTTAACCAAAATACAGAAAAAAGTAAACAGTAATGTTTTGAAAAAAGTTTGAATATGGTATCAAATGTGTATTGTGTGTCACATGATCATTCAGACATTATTGTACATTTATTGAAATCTGCACATTACAATAATATTCAGATTTGCTGCTCAAATTACATGTTGTTTGTTACTGTATTAATGTTACTAGTGCTTGATACTAACTTTTTTGATCACCAGCCACTGTGGCTAGTAGATTTCCAACGCTACAGGCCACTTGACATTTTCACTAGCCACAATTTTGTTGTTTGGAAAATATTCATTCATTCATTTTCTTTTGAATGAATGAATGAATGAATGTATTTATTTAACAGGGACAATGCACAAAAATTACATTGACCTCAATGAGGAAAGATGCATTGTGCCAGGTTATAGCAGGATTGCTATTTTCCACCTGCAGTCCCCGGACAGGTAAAATTAAGACTATAATATCCAAGTGACAAAAAAAAAATAAAAATAAAATAAAATAAAATAAATAAAATAATAACAATTTAAAACATACAGACAGAAACACAAATAAACTAAAACACTGACAAATCAAAAACATCTCTCTCAGTGTGTACAAATTTGATTAGACAAAAACCACCTCCTAGTCAGGCGTGAAAATACCTTATAATTTGTACATGTAATTATTTCTGTTGGGAGAGAATTCCATAGATTTGTGGCTTTATAAGTAAAAGAAGATTGACCAAAAGAGGTCTTACGTCTAGGGACAATACATTCCCCTCTTACCATAGAACGTGTATTTTGTGATGTTTTCTCTAATTTTCGGTTTAAAAATGTTTTTAACGGTGGAGCAGAGAGATTGTGAATAATTTTAAAAGCAAAACAAATATTAGAATATTTGATAATATTATCAAAACTTAAGAGACTATGTTTTTTTAAGATATTGCAGTGATGATACAACCGAGGCTTTTTATCATGAATTTTAAGTGCTCTCTTGTATAATGATTCCAATGGTGTTAAAGATGATTTACATACATGAGACCAGCTCGTTATACAGTACAACAAATGTGGAACAATCAAGGTATTTAAATACATACCAGAGGCCTCATAAGTAAGAAAATCTCTGATATGTTTAAAATTTATTAAATTGAATCTCAGTGTAGCAGCAAGTTTTTTAATATGAGTTTTAAAATTAAGATTTGAGTCCAACGTAATACCTAAGTATTTGAATTCAGTGACATGTTTAATACTTTGCCCATTTATAAAAATTTCTAAAATATTTCCAACTTTATACTTATTTGAAAAGCACATAGATACAGTTTTTTCAACATTTAAAGTAAGATTTGACTCTTGCAACCACTTAAAAACATTTTGCATTTCATTTGTCAATTTAGTAGCAACGTCTGTTGGATTTTTTCCATAAGTATAGAGCACAGCATCATCAGCGTACATTAATAAGTTAGCATCAATGCATATAGTTGGTAAATCATTTATATAAATACTAAAAAGTAAAGGTCCTAAAATAGATCCCTGAGGTACTCCTAACTTAATTGGTTTAAAGGTAGATTTAAAATTTTTAACCTGAACACATTGACTCCGATCACTCAAGTACGATTTTATCCAATTTAGTGTTTGCTTTGAAAGGTCGTAATTGTTTAATTTGTTTATTAAAATATCACTGTTTACAGTATCAAATGCCTTACGTAAATCAAGAAAGACTGCTCCCACCACCCCCCCTTTATCTACATTTTTCTTTATCGTTTCTAAAAAATAACAGCAGGCTGTCTCAGTTGAATGTTTTTTTCTAAAACCAAACTGCATTGGATGTAAGAGAGAGTTTCTATCTAAGTGTGCCATAAGTTGCTCTGCCACAACTTTTTCAAATACTTTTGATACAACTGGTAGGATGCTTATAGGCCGATAACTGCTAGTTTGCTGTTTGTCACCTGATTTATATATTGGTGTTATTTTTGCAGATTTTAAAGCAGCGGGAAAAGTACTATCATTTATGGATTCATTTATCATTTTTGTGAGAGGAGGCCCTAAAATATCTTTATATCTTTTTAAAAAGGCAGTATCAAGGCCATAAATATCTTTTGCTTTACTATTATTCAATGTGGAAATAATTTTTTGAACATTCATTTCATCTGTGGGACTCAGAGAGAAAGAATATTGGCTACGTTTTAGGCTAGAACATAGGTGAACAACTGGAAAATGTTCAGCAAGATTCTGAACAGAGTTTAAGAAATATTCATTAAAATTAGTTGCAATTTCTACAGAATCATGAACTATATGTCTATTTATTTTAAGCTGTATATCTGTATATTTTCGGCTTAGTCCCTTTATCAATCCGGGGTCACCACAGCGGAATGAACCGCCAACCTATCCAGCATTTGTTTTACGCAGCGGATGCCCCTCCAGCCACAACCCATCCCTGGGAAACACATCCATACATTCTCATTCACACACATACACTATGGACAATTTAGCTTACCCAATTCACCTGTACCGCATGTCTTTGGACTGTAGGGGAAACCGGAGCACCCGGAGGAAACCCACGCACCCACGGGGAGAACATGCAAACTCCACACAGAAAAGCCAACTGACCCAGCCGGGGATCGAACCAGCGACCTTCTTGCTGTGAGGCGAACGTGCTACTCACTACGCCACCGTGGCGCCAGCACTATTCATTTTAAAGAAAAATTATTTCATACTGTTTAACAAGGACAACATTTCAGAAGTTTGCTCTATGTGGATTTATCCAACTGTAGACATATAAAAATAAAGTCAAACATATTTTCATAGTTTATGTGAATGAGTACGTTTACATGGATATATGTATGTTTACATGGACACCAATAATCAGATTTTATTATAATTAAGCGATTTTTGATTACATTTATCCGACTAAAGTCATAAGTGAAGTTTATTTGTAAACTAAATTCGAGAGGATCACGTGCTTATGATTGCTAGCAGCTGGTCCCGCGTTATACAATGAGTCCTAAGCCACTATAAACACCCTAAGTCCTATATCACAGCCATCTTTGTTTTGAAGAATCCCCCCTACCACCCCTAGTCCTCCTCCTTTCCTAGATGGGTGGCACGGTGGTCCAGTGTTGAGCACTGTTGGCTCACAGTAACTGTCACTGGTTCTAGTCCTTACCAAGTCAGCTGATGTTTTTCTGCAGAGTTTACATGTTCTCCCCGTGCTCATGTGGGTTTCCCCCGGGTTCCCTGGTTTCCTCCCACCGTCCAAAAACATGCAACTTAAGTTAATTGACTAATCCAAATCTGCACCATAGACATGCTCCTAGTAAGTAGTTATCTCTTAAGAGCAATCACTATCTGTTTAATAGCTACTACCGCAAGGGAGTTCTCAAGATCTACCTGAACTCAAACTCTCCTCTCGCCTTGCAAACGGGAGGGAGCCCCAGGCTCGAGGATCTTATGAGCTTAGAGCTCTCTCCTCGGACAGCATGCCAAACAAGCTTTATAATCAATCATCAGCTAAGTGTGAACTCTTGAACCGAGCTAAACAGAAATGGTATTGAGATGCGTGGAATATGCCGATTTTAGTTAAATTATTGAAGTGCAGGACAGACATGTAAACACTGCAATCAAACTATTACCATCGTGTAGGATATTCATCCCCATTTTGCAACAGGATAGTCTGTACACATATAGCTGTTTGACACTATTCTTTGCACCTACCCAGTCAGTGAAGGAACACCGATACCTGCATCACAAAATGCAGAGGATTTTTTCCTCATACGGCGTGCGGTATGAATTTCCATTGAAACAACACTCTTCCAGCAGTTCATATTCACATCTAATATCTTGTTTGTCACAGGGGGAATGTAGGAAATGTTCCTGAATGAAAGTAAAAGTGCCAAATTGCAGTTGAAGTCGACAAATTAAAGATGAAACACCCAAAATTACATGAAACTTTGGAGGAAATGTGCATAGCCTGGTGATGCAATGATATTAGTCAATTTATGTGCTATAACATGTAAAACGTGATCATGAAAGAAACATTAAAAAAACTACTCATTTAAACACCTTAACCATATTATTCAGATTAAGGCAAATAATTTTTTACTGATATCCATGTAAACATAGCCATTGACTTGTGTTTGAACACCTGCTTGTAATTAAGAAGTACTGAAAAATGTTAAAGTAATAGTTTTCCAAAAATGAAAATATCCTCCCTCAGGTGGTTGTAAACTTTTTTGATTTTCTATCTTCTGTTAAACACAAAACAAGACATTCTGCATCCAACAGCTATTAACATTCTCAGTATGAACAAACATATTAAAGTCAATAACAGCTGCTTTTATAAAGATACTCTTTCTTTTCAACAGAAAAAAGAAACTAAAACGTGTTTGGAACAAGTAAAGGGTGAGTAAATGATGATAGAACAGAATAGATGAAACCTCTTGCTTGCTGCTGATGTGCAGGTAAAGTGAAACTACGCCTGTAAACACAGCGCCCTCTCTGTTCAAAACATGTATCGCTATTCGTTCAACATTTCTACCGGTTTGGATCGTCACATAATTGAACCAATTTTCAACTGGCTCACGGTGAGCCATTACATCCGTAAAAAGCAAATTGGAACCGAAATGTAAACTAGAGACACAGACACTGCAAACATGGTGTTAATCCAGCATTTAACAATGTATTGTCCAACCGACAACTCAACACTTTACTTGAAAGGGGTGCTCATAAGACTGTCAGATTTATGATTATGACATGACACGTCATGAATATGAATGAGATTTTTGCATGCTTGTGACAACAGTCATCAAGTGCCATTCACTCAGTATTATCATTTTAAATGACATTGTTTGAGATGTTTTTGTTATGACACCTTTACATTACTGATACATCATATCTTGTCATAAACATGACTCTTATGAGGCGATTATAATTGTGCCATGAATTTTAGAACAGCATCTTTAATAATTTTCTTGACCTCAACTACAGTGGTACTAATTAAACTTGTCATTACGTCAATGACACTGTTAAAGAAAATATTTGACCCAATTATAATGGCCTCTTAGAAGTAATGTTTATGACAGATTTATAACAAGTTATATGGTCAAATTTATCATGACAAAAACTCTCAAAAAATGCCATCTTTGCATTTAAAATAAAGTAACTCAGCAAATGACCCTTAATGATGTATAAATAATGTATAAAATCTCCTTCATATTCATGACGTGAAATGTCATGATTACAAAAGCGTGGTGGCACTCTTATGAAAACACCCTTGAAGTAAAGCGCTACCAGAAATTCCGCAATCCTTTGATACTGATAAAAATGCAAGACCCCACTCTGGCTGAGTATGAAGCTTATGCCACAAGGAGCATAATGAGGAACATAAGAAGAAGAGACATGGACATTTGCCTGCTCTCTCTGCCACCAGCACTATTAAGAAGTTTATGCTTCAGTAAGCCAAGCTGTGCGCTCCAGCAAGGCGAGTGTTTCGCTGCAGCTGAGATGCTTATGGCATCTATTTGAATCCTCACCAGTGACCAGAACTCACAACAAGCTTATAGGGAGAAACGGACTGTGTGGGACTTTAAAAGAGAGATAAGGTTTTCACTTTGCAATCTAGTTTTGGGCACAAAGCCCAGAAAACAGCACGGTTTGATTGCAAAGAAATATGCCAGACCCCTGGACTCTAATGTTATCAAACCCATCTGTCAATATCAGCCAGAGCTATAAAAAAAAACTAAAAGAAAAACCGCACAGACAAGACTTCTATTGACTGGTTAAGAATGTGGATTAGGCAGATCATAGAGGCTGGATTATGAGCTCTGTCCAGGGATCTGATGGCAGCAGGTTTTGCTGGAAAATAGACTGACGTAAGGGAAACGGTGACCTTTGTGCAGGGCTCGGCCAAGTCACGGCGCTGCGCTCCATATCAGCGTGGTCAACAGGGCACGCGTCCAGCATCTGATGTCGAGCGCATTACCAGCCAAAATATGCATGGAGCATTCAGAGGGCATTAACAGCTGACACCGGTGCCGGAGAGCGAACAGCGTGGTCTCTAAACAGAAGGCCCATACTGTGGCTGATCGGAATCTGAATGCTGTGCTTCTAGCTCTGCTGAAGAAAAATGAGGTGTTTGTCACAATGTATAGGCTTAAGCATGTGCATTCCTCAAAACACACTCATGCGAATAAAAAAGGAGCTGTCCTCCAGTTGCTATTGTTAACAGTTTCTGACAAGGTTTTCCAATAAGTAAATTTGCTGACAGTAATGAAGATGATACAGGATTTTCATACTGACAACAAATTTAATTAAAACATACTGCTGGCAAAAATAGGAGAAGAAAAGTATGATATTATTAACAATATCAGCAAGCCACTAACAATGTTTTCTGACAATCAAAATGAAAATAAGTGTAGGGCTGTCGATTTAACAGTGTTAATTAAACTAGTTATAGGAAAAATTTGATTTTTAATGCAATTATTCTGCCCCAGACATGTTTGTCATTCATATGATAAATTATTTTAACATGTTTAAGGGAATTTATGGAGTATTTGATGTGTCACACTATATATAAGATGAAATGGTTGAGTCTACTGTTCAGACAACCATTGTTGTTTATACATCAAACAGACCTAAAAATGAGTTGATATTGTGTAACATTAATCGTTATTAAATATCAGCAAAAAATTAACCCTGAAGCATCCTTCATATTGCAGCCCTTAATTGTTGCATGAACATGAACATGCATGAAGGTGTGTGATTACCTTTTCAAACAAATGTCATATCACTGTTTTCAATAAGATACAACATTTTTTTTCAGACTTTTTATGTTGTTTTTTAACTTATTTATATACCTCTAAAAGTATTTTTTTTGTAAAATATGCATATTTTATGCTCAATTTAACATGATTTTTCATTTGTAAAACAAAATAAATTCAGTTAGTTTAGATATCCAAAACCTTAAATACCCAAAATCCTAAAATATGGTAACTATGCTAAAATCTGGTGGCTCATGATTGTATAGTTTAATGTATATAAATAAATGTCAATTGTTTTCAATGGCGTTGTGGGGGTGGGGGTCTATGTTGTAGAGAGAATATGGGTGTTGTACAGGCTCAAACTTTCATTTTGTATATAATTTGTCTGTATTTTCTTGGATTTGTTGGACACAATGTTTGTTTGCCAAAAAATTTAATGAAGAAGGAATTTTCCATACATTTCCTTATTTGAATGCCCATTTTGGGACATTTTGAGAAAAATTAGGTACTTATTTTATTGTATTATTTACGTAAGTTTAAGAAATTTTTTAATTAAACTTTTTTCATGTGTTCAGATGGCAAACTTACAAAAACTAGCTAAGTTTTAAACCGTTTTAAAACAATATTTTAAGTTTTAAAACAATATTTTAAAAAAATTACAACACAGGCTCATTCTGAAAATGTCTCCCTATATACATTTCTGGAGATCGTGATTTATGCAGACAGAGGAACGTATGGCTACATTTCTTTTTAAAACGGATGGGGCGGTATGATGCTGTTCCTTTTCTCGCTTACCAACCGCTTATCTCCTTATGGACAGCTTTTCCGTTGTTACCAGTTTATCTGGCAGCTCGAAATATACATCCGTGAGCGTGACAAAGGGGTTTGAGTTCAGTGAAGAACATATTCAGAAAGTGGGTAAGACAAAAACAAAAGACAAAAAATAAAATAAAGAAGTAAATAACAAGGTCAGAATGTGTTAAAATTTGAATACGTGGTAAAAATCTGGCTGCCGTTAGGGCTTCTTATTTTCTGGATTGCTTTTGACAGTTGGGTTTAGAGAAGGGGGTGGGTGGGTCAATCGGTCCTTTTTAAAACACTATTGGT
>CAIGQQ010009214.1:5676-30837 GCA_903798035.1 Danio albolineatus
TATATATATAGCAGTTTTGATTTAGTCGCTAATTCGTATGAAATAGTACTGATCCCCCAGTGACGGTTGGGTTTAGAGGTGGGGTTGGGTGCCCTGCCTTCTTTTAAAAATCTTGCATTCTTGGAAGACTGAACTGTCTGAATTTGTATGAATTAGCCTCTAAATTGACAAAACGTAAAAACTGTTTCCTCGTGAGATCAGGCTGATATAGTTGCAGATATATTGCAGAGATCAGGCTGATATAGTTAACATTACCTATGTTCATATGCTGTATAATGTCTGCAATATACTCAACTGACTTTGATTGTAATGCAATAATGTGCACCTTTTGTAAAGCTGCTTTGAAACAGTGATTATTGTGAAAACTGCTATACAAAGAAACCTGAATTGAATTGAATATTACATATTTGTTTGTGTAAAATTGCTTAACTTTAACTTAAATACTTCAAATTCAGTCCCAGAATCTTGAATTTAGGGCCATACAACTGAATTTTACAGGCTGAACCACACACTGTATTCATCACCTGTATGGAATGTAAGACGATAATTTCAATGCAATGTTTCCACCCAAGCCAAACAAAACTGACAGCCCTAATGATATTTATAAAAGTCAAAATGTTCAACTACATGTAAATGATTTCTGCATAGACGTCAGAATTCACAGAAAGACACTCAATTCTGCTCCTCTTTATTGGAAATGACTTTCATGCCCCTAGAAATTTCTACCAATTTGAAACCAGTTTCATCCAACAACATCAAAAGAGTCTTTTTTTGACTAAACTTTTTTCCAGATTTCCCTTGAGCAGCTGTCAATGTCATTACGTCATCTTCGTTCAAAGATAAAAACGATCCAGGCTCTTACAAGCGTAAAGAAAAGGTACAATCTTAGTGTTGCACATGGATGAACTTGTAACAAATAGTATATCTTTTCTAGTGGGTAAGATAAGCTGGCACATTATCGGGGCTCCAGTGGCTGGACACGAGACCCAGAGGGAGCCGTTGATATGATTCATCTCACACCTCTGCGCCCCTGGGACTCAGCCCATTAATTAACCTGTAATCAAAGCCCTGGAAAGCTTAAATAATTGAAAAGCTGAGAGAAGACTAATTAAACACATGGCTAACTATGTGTGCTGAAGCTAGGTCACACAAAGTGTTTGATATGAAAGTCTTTTTTTTCTTGGATGGTTATTAATCATTGGGGCAGCCTGAATTTTAAAGCTTTTCCTCAAGACTTCTGGAGCAACATACGGTCTAAAAACTGTAGCAGAATCAATGTAAAGAACACAGTTATGCATTTTTAATGAGGAGTAATTTTCCACTTCTTACTAATGAACTTTTTAGTCTACAAAACATATAAGTTCACTGATAGTGAAAATGCAATCAGATTTGAAAAGGTCAATAAATGCACATTTTGGGATATCCCATTAAAAATACAGCACATGCACATACTGTACAAGTTTAAAGGGATAGTTCACTAAAACTGAAAATCCAGCCTTCATTTACTCTCTCTTTCTCTCTCTTGATCTGAAACTGCATCAGATTCTTTCTTCTGCTGGATGTACAAGATGTTCCAATTATTGAAGTCAAAAATGAGCAGAACCTGTTTGGTTATGATCTGAAATGTTCATTAATTCCTAAAAGTTCAAATTGAGGCAGGGTACCTGATGGCAGGATTTCCAGTTTTTGTTTTTATTTTTATTTGGATGAACTATACCGGTAACACTTCACAATGAATAATGATGTATTGATATATACTGTAAAATAAACATTACTGTATTATGGACTAATGATGAGTTAATGTGTGCACTTATGAAAGGGGTGGTTCTTTTTTCTCTAAAAACGGACCTTTTTGCAGTTATACACCTCATTTTCTATTTAATTATGAAATTTGAATACTGCATTTTAGTGATATTTTGAGCAATATATTTAGCTGAATTATATGTAGCTT
This sequence comes from Danio albolineatus, assembly GCA_903798035.1. NCBI lineage: Eukaryota > Metazoa > Chordata > Actinopteri > Cypriniformes > Danionidae > Danio > Danio albolineatus. The sequence continues at coordinate 7,628 of CAIGQQ010009214.1, forward strand.
GTTGGATGGTCATCATAACTACACTTTTTGATGTACCAAAAATATTTTCTAAAAATGTAGAATAAAGAAATGTGGAAAAAATACTTATTTTTAAAATACAAATGTATTACATCATATATCATTAGAAAAAAATAAAATAAAATAAATAAATAAATCTTAATAATACTAATAATGATAACAATAATAATAATAATAATAATAATAATAATAATAATAATAATAATAATGTGGACAATTTTCTAGCCACAATGTTTTTGGTGCTTCACACCTATTTACTGGTCATTTTTTTATTCAAGAATCAGGTCCAAGATTAAGAAAAGTTACTTGTAAAACATTTTCTCTATTTAATGCAAATTTTTTCTCTATTTAATGCAAATGCAGGGCTCATGAAAAACAATTGTGTAGGCTGGCCAAAACTGACTGGTTAAAGTTGCATCGAAGCAACAGCCAACAGAGGATTCCATTTGGTCTTAAAGTCTTTTTGATGGGGTATTTTTTTAGTATATATGATGGCATACAGTAGTAGTCAAAATAGAACAAATGAGCTCATGTATGGGACAAATTCTGGACCTTGGTCAGTGAGGGGTGGATCTTCTAAAAACCCAAGTTTTATATTTTACATACCGAATTATTGTATTATTGGTGATTTTAGCCATGCAGTTTCCCAGGAAGGGGCAATAATGTTAATCACAAAATAGTGGTTTATTCCAGTTTTTCTTTATTTCACAACTTTCAATGGAAACATCTACTTCGATAAAAACAGCGTAGCTGCAAGATCAAACACCCAAAGTAAAATCAAATGTTAATTGAAAGATCCAAAAACTAATTATGATTTTTAACCACAGAAAGATATTAATGCTTGAAGCAATTTGTCACCAGATATTAAATTTTTCTAAGGAGATTCAATGTCAAAAGAGTGCTAGTTACAAAGGACTATATTTTTTTATTAAATTAGATTCTAAAAATTATTTTTGATTAATTGATTGAACACTCCAAATAAGAAACCAAAACTGCCACTAACTGTTGGCAAATACAGCCATGCATGTAACACAGCTCTAAGTGAATGGAAACATCCAGCTGAGGTTTAAATCTGAAAGTGCACCGTGCACCATGTTTAAAACTATTTATTTTATTGAATCGACTCAGAGTCAAATGAATGATTCGTCCTTTGTGCGACCTTTTGCCTGCAAGTATCAACGTCAATAAGGGACATGGCCAAACCTGTCAACCCTCCCGTTTTTCTTGAGATTCCCTTGTATTTTACAGTTCTATCTCGCTACCATCCCATAAAGGTATTTTCCTTTATTTCTATAAATAGATTCTGTTCCCAAACGGATTCTGTTAACGGTGGGGGGAGGGGGGTGTTAACACTATTGGATGTGGTTGACGTGGCTGTGGGGAATAAAGAGTTAAAGTTCATTTTCACAACTACACCTTAGTATAGCCAACTATGTGTTGTGTCTGTTCCAGTCATATTTTGATAACTGATGCAATAATCGACCCTGTAACACTGGACGCTTGTTATTAAACACATGTTATTAAAGGAAGGAGCAGACTACTAATTAGACTACTAATGTATGGGACTTGGGCGCCACGGTGGCCGAGTGGTTAGCACGTTCGCCTCACAGCAAGAAGGTCGCTGGTTCGATCCCCGGCTGGGCCAGCTGGCATTTCTGTGTGGAGTTTGCATGTTCTCCCCGTGGTTGCGTGGGTTTCCTCCGGGTGCTTCGGTTTCCCCCACAGTCCAAAGACATGCGGTACAGGTGAATTGGGTAAGCTAAATTGTCCGTAGTGTATGTGTGTGAATGACAATGTGTGGATGTGTTTCCCAGAGATGGGTTGTGGCTGGAAGGGCATCCGCTGCGTAAAACAAATGCTGGATAAGTTGGCGGTTCATTCCGCTGTGGCGACCCCGGATTAATAAAGGGACTAAGCCGAAAAGAAAATGAATGAATGAATGAATGAATGTATGGGACTTTGTCAGTAACTGTTAGACAGGTTATATGGACCAGTTTCTTCTCCCTCCAGATCCTGTAAGTATTTCTTCTTCCTACACAACAAAAGTGTAAGTGTAATTAATATGGCTGCCTCGTTTTTTGTAGTGTGTAAAATATGTCTTTAATTGTGTGTTGTAACTCGTAATCGCTCCGAGCGGTGTGTAATCACGTATCTATTGCAGATCAGTGCTTGTAATGTATGTCTCAGTTGAAATCTTTATGGGGCTATTCACTACATGATAAATGCCTCGCATGCTTCTTCTTTTACCGATTTAAATGTGTTTTGGGCTCGCGGTTTCCTGCTGTTTGTTGCTATGGCCACCATCAGCTGTTTCTCACAAGCGTCGCGCAGTCGATTTTCAAAGTAGCTTAACTTTTGCCACTGTGTGCATAAATTAACAATAGAGGGATTTGCTGGTGTTTAACTGCATTGGTTTAATGCATTCCTGCACTGGGCTCACACATATACTCTTCGCTCTGACTACTTCACAACCGTGCTGAGTGTTTCTCTCCATCTCACGCTAAATGCAGTCAACCAATCACAACAGACTGGGTCATCAGACCAATCAGTGCAGATTATTAAACCCCTCACGCAAAGGAGGGGTTTGGGAACAAATGAATCGCTGAACAAATCATATTGGAGTCATTGGGATAATTAAATAAAAATAAATGCATATTATAAGACAATGAAAGTGTTTTTTGAACTTGCGTGTATATTAGCCTGTTGTTGAAGACCTTTTATTATGTATAATAGGGGCTCTTTACTGATTTATTTAAGTCATTGGATCATTTATTTAACTGACTTCTTCAAATAGCTGATTCATTCAGGGATCAAGTAAATGGCTCTCTTAATGAAAGGACAATTCAATGGTAGGTTCATTCCATTTATTCAAAACAAGCTTTCATTTAGAAATTAATCATCAATGTGTGTTTATAAGATCCTTAGATTTCTTTGTCCTGACATTGTGCAATATTTTCTGAGGCAAAATTGACAAACTGTAACAAAATGTAAAAGAATTCACAGTTTTGATCTAAAATAAAGCACAATATCAATGTGTTATTCACATTTCAGCAAAGGCTATTTGGGATTAAAACAGTCCTCCAGTCTTAAGTATGAGGAAACAAAAAGCTTTTGTCCTAGTATTTTGAATTTTAGGGGTATTTGACATGCTCCATCATGCATTTTACTCCATCATAGGCATGAAATATAAGATGACCCCCACCCCCCTAAAAAAGACAGCCCTAATGATTTTCATACCATTAAAGATTTGTAAACAGCATGTAAAATGATTTTTGCTTAGACGTCATGTAGTCATTCAGAAAGACACTCATTTCTGCTCTTCTTTCCTGGAAATGACTCTCATCCTCCTACGAAATTTATACCAATTTGAGACCAGATTCCATTTTCATCAAACAACATATAAAACGGCAACTTTAAGATGAAGTTTTCCAGGAAATTTGTGAAAATATTTCCCTTGCGCTGTCAAGGTTAGAAAAAAGAGCACATGCTGAGTGCTCTAAACGATGGGACAAGGTTTTTGTGGTTTTATATAAAGGTACAGTATATTGATAAAGAAGTTTTTTTTTTTCACTTTAAATGACTTAGATATTTTGTCATTTTGTTTTGCGTCATAAAACTTCAGTGTATAATTTTAAAAGTGTGTTTCCTATAATGTGACTCTCAATGTTCCAATATGATTTGCTTGTCATGAGTTCTCAATATCTACAATCTCAGCTTAAAATCTTCTTTAATATTCTACTGAACAAATAATGTCACCTATATCTTGAAAGGTCTGAGTGGGAGTAAATTAATAGCAAAGGTTCATACTGTATAAGGTTCGACTTAGAAATTATAAAGGTAAGTAAATTAACTTTAATTTTGAGGTTAACTATCTCATTAGTTAAAAATGTAATCTGCATAATCGAACATAATTTCTATGTTCACTCATGTGTTTATCACTGGCTAATCAGTTTTTACTTCCAAGTTACAAGTTTTTTCTTTGTTCAATTAATGTTGGAGTAACTGGAGTGCTGAGTTGGCAAAACAGGATCATAAATAGGTTAATTTTTTAGCATGAGGGGCTGTCAGGCATGTCTAAAAATGATTTTTGATCAACTTAAAGATCTGTGGTTGCTCGAGCTTTGAACTGTTTCAGATTATTCAGTTCAATTTGGTAAACTCATCCATTCTCTAAAAAAGAACTGATTCAGATAAATTATTTGATCATGTTTAGGCTGTTTAGGCAGGTAATAATGTTGTAAATAATTCTCAGGTTGCTGTCCACTTCGAGATCCAGATCTGTTTTTATATATTTTACTGTGATGGTTGGGTTTAGGTTTGGGGTAGGGGTTGACGTTAATAAAATACAATTAATGGGAAATTTAATAAATATTGTAATTCTCATTAACTTCCGGCCACAGCCATATGTGATCTATACTGTGGCTGATTAACCATATAGATTCAATTTCAATTCAGTTTCAATTTTTGTTTATAAAGCACTTTAAAACAACACAGTTCACCAAAGTGCTGACAAAAAACAGTAAACAGTAAAACAAAGCGTAGCACGTACTGTACTTTAAAAAAAACAAAAAAAACTAAACAGAAAAGTCTCTCAAAAGCCTTTGTGTCCCCAGAATGTGTTTCATCGCAAAACACCCATCAGGTTATTTATTATAGCTTTCAGTAGTTTGTTTATTATAGCTCTAAACAGCTTGTTAACGTCCACAAACCGGTATTGGAGCATCTTCTTTTATAATTGTTCTGACACGCGGCTGAGGTGATGATGTAAAGCTGAAGTAAATTGCTGTAATTCATTATAAACATGCACTGTTTTAAAACATTTTAAACTTGTAAAACTCATTCTTAATCACATTTGATGATGATTGATGATCAGCGACATATCTCAACATATCTTATAATCCCGGTAGCTTTGTGTATATTCTGTCTTGTTGATATGATTATACGCATTATACAGAGACATGTTAACACAGGGCTGTTGATCAATTCGGTGGGTGGGGAAACTACACTCCTACGTCACATTGTGGTCGGCCTCAAAATGGGAGGGATTTGGATCCTGTTTTAACGTCAGGAAATTTAAAAAAAGACACTTAATTTCTTCATATCATCCCAATATGACTGTGGACACACAATATCTACACACAGTTCTGTCCAAACAGCTTACAAAAGCTGATTTTCATCATAGGTGCCCTTTAAGAGCACATTTTCATCTTTGGGTTCATTATCCCTTCACTATAAAAAATAAATAAATAAATAAAGGTACACAAGCTGTCACTGCACTCAAAAAATATTTGGGCCTAACAAATAAGATTTATGTATTCTGATTGTACAATCAATTTTCATTCATTACATACTTTTAACATAATTGAACTTTATGTGGCTAATATTTGTTAGTTAGACATAAAACGAATTAGAAAAATATCTCTGTAATAATATCAATAAATCTAATTTGTGTTAAATGCTTCTTATTAATTCATCTATTGTGTGGAGTAAGGAGCGTCGTTAATTTTGCCCCCGAATATTAAGTAAACCAATTAATTGAATCTGACTTTTCTAGCTAGATATACAGCTTTTCTACCCTTTTCATATCTTTCAACTTATTAAATCTAATAGTATTCCGTTTAACAGATATTAATTGACACTAAGGAATCTGAAAACACAAAAACTGACAAATTAAATAAAATCAAAAGGTTACAAACAGTTCATGATAAACTTCATCGTGACTCATTTCCTCTTGAGTGTGAGGTGGTATCTTTTCAAAAGGTACATGCTTGTAATGTCAGGTGCATGTTAGTAGTTACATATTAGTATCATTTTAGATTTCAAAAGCTATGCGACTATAAATATTTTAGGCACCAAATGTACAACTGGACAGCTTTAGTGTTAAATGTTTGAACTGATCTCTAATATTTTAATTACAGTATCACTACAAAGCAGTGATTTTTAATTTTTTGTTAATACAACTCAAAATAATGGAGAAGGTCACATTTCTAACACAGTCTTCATTAGGCCAATGGGGCTTGGGTTTGTTGTGACAATCTTGACTGTCTCCCTCTTGTGGGAGAGTCAGAGTCCTGTTTGCCATTAAAAACACAGAGACATTTATGATGACCAGGCTTTCGGAAAAATCTATTCTCAAAAAATGATTTAATTTATAAACTTGACATACAGAACCGAGCGGTTGTTTCTTACATGCACTGAGGGAGAGTAATGCAGATATAGGTGGATACAGAGGTTATTCATCAGTGGCCAAGCAGAAATCTTATTTCCTGACAGTATAATCCCTTTTGTCTGAACTGGCCATGCTGCATGCATTGGACTGCCGGATCCCGCTGCCAGCACATTCTGAAATTCAATTACACTGGAAAAGGTCAAAATTAACCGACAAGCCTTTAAGTTTAATCCTCCTACCTTTTTGAGCCACTTGCCTCTCCAATTAGTTTCAATCAATGCATCTAAATACTTTCAGTTAATCAAACACAAGCCTGATAAGTGGTCATGTGAGTGTGTGTGCGAGATTTTAAACATTTTTAACTATAACAGAGTTGACAATAGCAGAGTTGCCATGTTCCACCACTTTGTACTTTAGCTGAAGACGCAAAGCAGAAACCAGGCATGTCTAAAACTGAATTGTATGTATTTTTATCATATTATAGTTTTTAAAGAGGGAATGGGAGATTCACTGAAATATTGTAATAACAAAGTTGACAAATAATTAATCTACTATTGGTATATGCTAAAGATTTTGTACAAATTAATAATAGAAGAATAATGACAATGACATCCAGAGTTTCCCAATGGAACTCAAGGCATTTGGAGCTTTTTTTATCAGTGCTTTATAGGTTGCAAGACAAAATGTCCCTAAATACACATACGACTAAACAAACAGATTCTATTCAAACAGATCCATTTTTATACAGAAAACTTGCAAAAAACTTAGCAAAAAAAATAAAATAAAATACAAGTTTATCATGGGGATCACATATTATTTGACCAAACTAACAGTGACTGTGCTCTTTTTAGGTTGCACAGAAATGTTTAGCTTCATAAGCATTACTGAAAAAACTATTGCGATATGGTGTTTCCATTAAACAAAGCTATGCAAAGAAAACCCATCACCATAAGTCATTCAAAAATCTTGGTGACAGATACTAGGTTTACTCATTTCACGTTCATAAAACACTAGCTATTATTTTCACCAAAGGAGTAAAGATGATGTATGCTATTTTTTAGAGTTTTGGAGCATATGATGTGTCACGGCCAGTCAAATCTCCACTCTTTCATCCAAGTCTCTGTATATGGTGGCATTTCTCTATTGCATTCAGTTTAATATTGCCACCATTAAAAAAAAAAAGTTTTAGAAAGATCTCTATCTCATCTTTGCTCAACACATAATGAGTTTATTTTTTTACTTTACACACCATGTGACCTGCAAATGTGAAATAAACAAACATTAAACATTTTCACTGCAGTTTTGCGAAGTATTCTTTTTTCAAATAGTTTTTTTCATTTTCTCAAAAAACCACAACAACTTATACATGCATGAAACGTTGTGTTGTATTGGTGTTATTGCTTAAAGATATAGTTCACCCAAAACTTTCGATTCTGTCTTAATTTACTCACTTTTAACTTGATCAGATGTGTTTTAAGTTTCTTTCTTCCACTAAACAAAAAAGCAGATATATTGAAGAAAGCCAAAAAAAACTGTAACCATTGACTTTCATAGTTTTTGCTTTTCCTACTATAAAAGTCGATGGTTACAGGTTTTCGTCTTTCTTCAAAGTATTTTTTTTTTATATTAATCAGAAGAAAGAAACTCAAACAGGAACAAGGGAAAAGTGAGTCATTTGTATTTTTTGGGTGAGCTGTCCCTTTAATGCATGTTTATATAAGCAATTTAATAGTGTAAGGGAAACTTGTATATTAAACATACATGAATATTTTTTTGTGATTTATGGGTGTTATTGCTTAAAGATAAAGTTCACCCAAAACGTTCAATTCTTTCTGACTTTACTCACTTTTCACTTGATCAGAAGTGTTTTAAGTTTCTTTCTTCTGTTGAACATACAAGCAGATAGAAAGCCACAAAACCTGTAACCATTCACTTTGATAGTTTTGGATTTTCCTACCACAAAAAAGTACGGAAATCCATGCATTAAAATATTTTTTCTCTCATTATGTCATGATCACGACTTAATTTTCTCGTGATCTCTATATAACAAAAAGTTCTGCTTATTCTCAAACTTAACTGCACATCTCTTACCATTTCTCTGGTCAGCCACAAACCATTTAAACTGCGTCTTTCTAGCATCATTCTATAACCGTGCCGTCCCGGTCCTTCAAACTGACTGGCAATGAAACTGACGATACTATCAGGGTCGCTATATCGCGGAGAGCCGAAAGCCTCTGTCTCAAGTGTCGGTACATTGATTTAGAAATTGTCTATCACTGAAAGGCATAGAACCATTTCAGTTTGACTCGAATGCGAATGCGTTCGTCCATGGTGTTTCATAGGTGTTTGCTTACGGAACTCAGAATAAGCACAACTTTATGTTATATCAAGATCACGAGAAAACGATTTGTTATGTCGAGATCACGAGATAATTAAGTCGTGATCAAGACATAACAAGAAAGAAAAAATATTTTAATGCATGGCCTCCGTAACTTCCGTAAAAAAGTGGATGGTTACAGGGATACGGCTTTCTTCAAAATGACTTGTTTCGTCTCAAACATAAGAGAGACACTCAAACAGGTAAATTATGAGTAAATTTACATTTTTGAGGGAACTATCCCTTTAATGGACATGATTATATTAGCAATTTAATAAGTAATGGAAATTCATATATCGATGAGCCCAATGATCCGTACACATGACTGATACATGCTCACTTGGTCTGTAAAGCTCTGTCATATATTTCTTGAGATCACATTAATAACAGTCTCCACCATGAACACTGCTGTTATTTTGTAAAGTGAATGGCTGGTTTGATAACCTTTATTCTTTTATTTCTTTGAAGCTACCAGTTGCTTTTCTAGCCAAATATGTGGATTGTGAAGGATCCATTCAATTACTTAAAAGCTCAGATAAAAACTCTCAAGGATATCAGAACACAAAGCTTTTAAATGTTTAATAGCATTGAGATCTTTTCACATAGTTAATTAAAAGAAGTTTACAATAAACTGAATGGTTGTACAACATTTTATATTCAAATAAAACTTAATTGGCCCCATTTACAAAGACAATTGCGGAGTCTTTGCATAAAATTATGCTTTGAATTGCGCTTTGCGTGTTATATTACCATTATATTGCAAACCTATAAAATATCAACAATATGACAGTTCTGTAGATGACTAACACTTGGACACCTGTCAACATGAGCAATTTTTACTTACAAATAATTACCATATTCTATCACAGTTCTTAAACCTACAGTACTGTAAGTGAGTCATTCTAACAGCAAGATCAATTTTTTTTTACTGCATGCTGAGTGATATGGCAATCATATTCAAAACACAGTATTGTGTAGTTGTGACATCAGAAACAGTTATTATTCTCAGAGATTAATACTAATGTCTAAATCTAAGTATTAGTTTGAAAATTACAGTGACAGTATATTTGTTTACAACATAAAGGCCAAATTTTTGTAACTGACATTCCTGTAATATGCATAAATTTGGTTATAAATCTTAAAGTTAGTCTATTTATCATTTGTAGGACTGGCTATTTTATCTGAAACTCTGCCCCAACTTTGGAATTTTGTAATTGACCAATCAGACTAAAATATTCCATTTATAAACACAAATAACAGTATCTTGAAGGGCACATATTTTAACCCTTTTTCAATATTTAATATAAGTCTTTTGTGTCCCCAGAATGATTCTAGCGAACTGAACAGACGTTTTATTCCCTGTTGCTTTGCGCACGTCCTGTCTTGTTGATGTGATTATACATGTTACTATAGCGACATGTTAATAAGCAGCTGTCAATCAATTCGGTGGGCGGGGGGACCACATTCCTCTGTGAAATTGGTCTCAAAACCGCTCAAATTGGTCCATCGTTTTTATGTTGTTAAATAAAATAAAAAAAGGACTGGGTGTGTTTATATCTGTCTATACACTATACTTACACATATGTCTGTCCAAACAGCCTAAAAAGTAAATTTCACCATGCTGTAGGTGCCCTTTAAAGGAATGGTTCACTGGAAACCGAACATTTTCTTTTATTCTGTTGAACATAAAATTATTTATTTTGAAAAACAAAAACAAACAAACATTGACTTCCATATGTAATGTGAAGTGGACGCTAAACAATAGAACAAACAGAGGGTCAAAACTGGCAAAGGAAATGCGTTGTAATGTTCACAAACAGTATCACGAGACTCAGCAACACTGTGTGTGTTCTGTCTTTATAGTCCTCGTATTCAGTCTTTGAGCAGCTCCCAGCTGTGTAAGTTTAATCAATCGTGATCCGGAACAGGTGTGTGTGTGTGTGGTGCATGACTGGATCTGTAGTCCATGTAAGATCGGATCTGTGTATATACCAGCAATCAGCAGCGATAGATCGCTGGTGATTGTGACACTATAGTATTTGTTTTTCTTAAAATGAAAGTCAAAGTTAACAGTTAATAACATTCTTAAAAATATTTTCTTTTTGTGTTCAACAGAAAAAGCAAACTCATAAAACATGGAACCACTTAAGGGTGAGTAAATAGTGTACAAATTTTCTGTTTTTGGCGAACTATCCCTTTAAACTCAAACACAAGTAAGTGAAAAATAATGCAAATGTAAAAATCATATCTGTCTTTACCCATGTGATGAAAACTTTCACACAGCCCTGGAAATGTGGGGTTATTTTGTGAGTATAGTTTTTGCAGTTTGGCTGCAAAATTAATTATTTGGTTTGACTCTCTTTTGTCTGTAAAATGATTAAAAGAGTGATCATACTTATAGTTTGGTTTAGTTCTCCTTTGGTCTGGACCAGAAAGAAAATAATTTAAAAAATTTAATCCATATTTGCTTGACATTCACACTGTCATTTTTTAAAGATACTCAAAATGTTTTTATGACATTGTCATAGATAATCACATTATCAATGCCACAAATGTGCTCATTTGATTAACAACCAAAAAAAGGCAGAAATGTTCTTTTTCACATAATATAATAACATTCTTTGTTTTCAGAATCAGAAAACCCTTTTAGCTTGATATCTATTTGATTTGAAATGCTGGCACTACCATCTCTAAACCAAAAGACAGCATGAGATTGAACAGCCGCAGCTGGGAACTTGATGACCACAAACTGAATTCATGCTTAAACGCTGAACCTATAGTATATCATCTGATTCCTCTCATCCACAGCACTAACAAACCGAGCTGTCAGACGCGTGTGATTGGTGTTCTGCAGAGCACAACCTCTGCTGCAACAAATCACCATCTCTCTATTCTCCAACACAGCCACGCTCACTCACAACATCTGAAAGAAGGCTGAAGAAAAGCAGCAAACTTTCAGACCAGACCAATCCATATGGGATGGAGCCAATGGAAAATGAAGAAGCATTTATGCTGTGAGAAATCAGGAAGCCTGTACTCCATTCCAAACAGCTGTCACTGGCACCCTCCCATCCGTCATCCTTTCCCCTTCCGGGCCTCTTGTCTACTCGCTAAGAGTAAACATTTTCAATAAAATTTGTGGTTGTAACACACCATGCCAGAAGCGAAGTTTACAATAAGCACAAATGCCAGAAAGTAGCATTGTATAGCATATTGCATGCTTGACGTAAACTATTTATGGTACTCATCTGCATCCAAATGTGCTTTTATTGTTTTGCATTTTCAGTACATAATCTTTGGAAAGTAAAAAGGACAACAGAATAGTGTGATTAGCATCGCATTATTAAATCCCATAAACCGCATTATCATCCATAACACAGGCCTGTATTTACAGCTAAAGTATTTATCCAAACAGGACAAAGCTTTTGACATGAACAATACAATCCACAATTGTGATGACATGAATGACTTGCCACGTTCCATGCTGTTGACAGATAAAGCCGAAAGAATAGGAAGAGTTTAAAAGAATAATTCCAATAATAGGCACTGAGTTTGTTCTTATTCATAAAATGAAAGGAATGCTTTGGTGAAAGGGAATTGACTGAATGACTCCTACTACTGAAGGCACTTTTTACAAAATTTTCTTTGTGCAGTGAACTTCTGCTTTGCTTGAATATTTGAAATAATCTTAGCTGTTATTACACAGTGTGTTCAAAACTTTATCGTGTAGTGTATTGATTCAGAAGCAATAAAACCTAAGAAGAATATTGTCCCACAGCAGAAGATGGTGGTTATTTAAACCGAATAATCTATTAAAGATCCGAGAATCCTTGTAGCACACTTATGTGTGTGTTGCTTCAAAGAAAGCAACCATTGATTTGTGTTGTTTTATTTTTATTTGTTTATATTAATTTATTATTCATTAAATAGTTTCATTTAATCATATGATCATTAGTCATTTATATAATTACCATTATATAATTTTAGTGATTATTAGTTCATTATTATTTGTCCTTTCATTATTATTACAATTTTCCTATAATTATTGCTTTATTATTATTTCTCTTTTTCCATATTGTTATAATCTTATAACTGTGGATTCAAGCAACATTTGTTTTCAAGAGTAAGAGATAGGAGAACGTCTCCATTTCAAGGTCTGTATTGTCACTGGACAGTGTTGTGAAGCAGTAATTTTCCATTGCTGTTGCTTGTGGTATAATAACGAAGTCTGAGCAGTGACAATTACAAAACTAATTTTATTCAATCAACTCTGCTCTTTCTTTATCATCCTTACTGCTTCTGCTCTTCTCTGGCTTTCTCAGTCAACCCCTTTATTGATAGGAGATTGTTAATTCAGTTGAATACTGGTTAACAGGTTTGGGGTATAGTCTGCTCTGCTGGCTTGTTGTCTGGATACCAGAAACATTTTCTGACAGGATCTGGTGTCCGGTGCTAAATCTTATTTATCTGGCATGGACAGTGTGATCCAACAATACCTAAAAGAACCTAATCAGAATATCCCAATAAAGCATAAATAATAACAACTGATCACAAGTTGTTTAATTCTTAAATAACTGCATTCAAAATTCGTATAAGCATATGACAAGAATGGTTTGTCTGAATTCATGGCATAAGAAAGAATTCCTGGCAGCATTATATACTTCACAAATGATGGACATTTTATTATCTCAGAAGTCACATGATAATTACAACTTTGCAAACACAGTGCAGATTAGACATATTACACATATACTTTTTTAGCAATTGCTAAATAAGTACTTTCTAAAGTCTTAAGTATTTTGGGCGCAGCCAGTGGTTTTAAGTTGGGTGAATGATTTAATTCCCTCATTGTATAAGAAACTTGAAATATTTTACATATTGGCTAATTCACAAATATTACATCTAGAAAAAGGAATTATTCAAAGTTAGCTTTTCATAAAAGTATGCAGTTTTTGGACAGAGGAAATAGGCATTGTTTTTGAAGAAATCATGTGAGTTAATGATTTAAAGACTTAGGCCCAATCCCAATTCTATTTTTGTACTCCTACCCCTAGGGCTTCAAAACTTACCTCTAAGAATTGGGACAGCACTTCAACACCTGCACACGTCATCATATGCCATCGCAATCTCTTGCTTCATACGAGATCAGACAATTGATTGCGAGTGCTGGAGTTATTCCAGTTGTGTTATTTTTTGGTGTTTATCTCCAGGAAATCACTGAAGACGTATATTATGTTATCATAACGATCTAATGTGGAAATAAGTTCAGAACTGTACTGTGCATTTACTCGGTGGCCATATTTATCTATGTAAACACACGAAAACAACATTAACATTACCCCAGACACTGTAAAAGCTCATTCTCAGCCACTAGACATTACTGACAGGGTATTCCAGTGTCATCGTGTGTCAGAATGTTGTGGGACGGCTGTACATGAGTTATGATTATGGATTATAATTTTTTTAAATCGCGAAATTTAGCGGGGGTTTTTTGCGTTTTTTTTAAAGCATGACGGTAAAACATGAACGCGGTTATGAATATATTAAAACATATGTTTGTTTGTTATAAAAATTCGTAATAATGACAAAAAATACAAATTTGTGGATCTCCTTACTTCCGGGTTCAGCTATTCTGCCGTTGTGGCAGGTGCATTCTGGGAAATTTTCTTACCCCTCCGTTTAAATGTGGTCCTGAAAAAATCTTAATTCGAAGGGGTGTATACCCCTTGCCCTTAGCCCTACGCCTTCAAGCTAAAAAGAATTAGGGACAACCCTACCCATTGACGTGAATGCGCAAAACGAAGGGTAGGGGTAAGGGGAAGGGCTAAGGGGTAGAATTGGGATTGGGCCTTATTGTTTGTTTTAACAGTGAATGAATCAGTTTTTACTGCAACAAGTAAGCTGATTCAGTGATTCATTTGAATGACAGAACACTTATTTCACTCAATGGATCAATGACTGCATCTATAATCATTATCAGCGACAATTATAGTACATCACTTCACCGCATTTCACAAAATTTTTCCTGTATCTTCATTGGATATACTGTAGTGAAGTGTCCATCACATGCACACTTCAGAATCTCAGCAGAAGTGGTAAATCATTTCTGTGCTCTTTTGATTCACTTTTATAAGCATTGTGAAGTCAGACATACCCTTGTCTTGACATATTTAGTCTACATATTGTTTTCTGTAGCCAATAAAAGTCACTTATCAACACCTATTAGTTTAATGATGTAACCTTTAATATTTTAATTCTAAGCGGTACTGACAGCACTGGCTATCAATGTCTCTGACAAAAAATAAATACATGACACAGACGAAATTGTCAGTACAAGGTGAAATCTTTTCACTAAGAAGCTAATTAAACTTGGTCACATCTGTCTTCATTACTAATCATAACAGGTTTCTCCTGATAAGTATCGTTACAAGCACCAATAAATTTTCTTACAATCTCCTCAAAAGTTATTTATCAAGGCAGCAGCAGTCTCCTGCGGCTTAAATAAAACATCAGACTTCCTATTTTTCCTTGACATTCAGCCTACATGCTCTGCTATAATGTCAGCCCATCTCAGGAGATCTAATATAGGCTGTGACGATGACAAAGTGGCTCTTCGCAGACTTTGATAAGTAACACTTGCAGCGAAAGCCTGAGAGCTTCTTGTTGATGTGAAATTCAGATTGTATCTCCACAGGGGCCTCGGAGTTGTTACTGAAATTATGGTGCAGATGTCCAGACGATTGTTTTCACTATTTACTGGCCGGCCTTTACAAGCCCTGCCTCTGTTTAATATCCTTTAATAACTTTCTCTCAGGGCACAACAATAAAACAAGGTTAAGATTCCACTGGTTTCAAAGTTCTGCATATGAAATTGATGTAATAGCACTCTATGCTTCTAGTATTTGACATATATTAATAATAGGAAATGACAACAGTATAACAAATGAAATTTAGGTTTCCATCAGTCTAAAAAGGTTTACATCCAAATATGCTCAAAACTAGAATATCGCATAAAACATTTGCAAATAAATTGCTGTTTGCATTCAACAAGTCTAAATGTACAAATTATCATAAAAATGCTTTTTTTAATATTGTGAAAAAGTTGTAATAATGTTTTTGTCTGACGTATTTAATATGAAAAAATGTCAGCTTTTTGAAATGCTATAAATATGTACTTTCACAATGTTGCAAAATTGTTTGTTGTTGGTTTTTTCATGTTGTTATAATATCGCACTTTCTGAAAAACTGCCATCAAATAGCAATACAATTATAATTTTAAAATGAAATGTGCTGTGGTAGGAGAAGCCTTTTTTTCTTTAGGAGACAATTCTGGAAAGTGATAATACTTCTGACCACTTTGATAATGGACATTGGCTAATGGGTTGTAGAATGACCAAAACAACATTTCAGAATGCAATGACGTCAGTCCACTGGTCTGTCCATTAATACTGCCCCATAAATTGAATGATTTGTGTATAAGTGTGTTTTTGTATGTGGAATACATTATATGTTTTTCTTTACCTTAGCCCATGTATATCAATACATTTACCTGTTCAACGGAATCTGGATGCTTTGGGGGGAGGGAGGGGGAAGAGTTAAAATGAAAAAAAGTGTATTTTCATGTCAATTTTAAGTGTTTTTTCTACAATAAAAAATGATTTTAAAAAAAAATACTGCCCCATAATGCCCATTTTTTAATCACATGACCTGTTAAAACAAAATCACATGATTTTAAATTTTTTACTTTATTTATTTATTTTTTGATGCACATAAAGGTATTTATGTGTTAAACATCACAGTCATATCACCCTGCAGCCCGAGACTGTTTACTCACTGAAGCTATGCAGGGCTGAGTCTGGTCAGTACCTAGATGAGAGACCACTTGGGAACACTTGGTTACTGTTGAAAGTGGCGTTACTGAGGCCAGCAGGGGGAACTGCAGTCTGTGTGAGTCTTAAAAGGGGACACTACACTGTCAGTGAGCACCGTCTTTCGGATGAGACATTAAACCGAGGTTCTGACTCTCTATGGTCATTAAAAATCCAATGGCGCTTCTCATAAAATGTCACATAATTGGCCAAATTGGCGCTGTTGTCCTGTGGCTGCCATCACATCATCCAAGTGGATTCTGCACAATGGTGGTCGTGTGAAGAGACCCCCACTCATGATTGTGAAGCGCTTTGTGTATATGGCTATACACAACAAATATGCTATATAAATACACACTATGTTACATTACATTACAAATGTGTTTCCATGTGCAGTGTATGCACCAATCGGCAACCTCCCGCTCTCCCTAGGGAAGCCAATACAGAAGTAACTGAAACTGCAATTCATTGAAATTCCGCTAGTCCTGACTCCATTCATTCATTCATTCATTTTCTTGTCGACTTAGTCCCTTTATTAATCCGGGGTCGCCACAGCGGAATGATCTGCCAACTTATCCAGCATTTTTTTTACGCAGCGGATGCCCTTCCAGCCGCAACCCATTTCTGGGAAACATCCATACATTCTCATTCACACACATACACTACGGACAATTTAGCTTACTCAATTCACCTGTACCGCATGTCTTTGGACTTGTGGGAGAAACCGGAGCACCCGGAGGAAACCCACGCCACCACGGGGAGAACATGCAAACTCCACACAGAAATGCCAACTGATCCAGCCGAGACTCGACCAGCGACCTTCTTGCTGTGAGGTGAACGTGCTACTCACTACGCCACTGTGGCACCCTCCTGGCTCCATATGGAGCAAATTTCTATTGAACCCACTGTTAAATGGCCAACTTTACGGCAGAAAAAAGGTGTTTACAGCCTGGTACAAAGAACAATTTTGGTTCACATAGCTTACAGTATATTACCCTTCATGACAACTGTGAGGGGGTGAATTTTTTTATAACTCATCCGTTTCCTTTATATTAAGTTATATTAAGTTTGCATAATTAAGGGCGTGGCCACTTGAGTGACAGCTAGTCTCGCTGGTCGCAGTCACATCACCTCAGCTGACTCCGGCTGATTAGCCGCTGATCTCAGCATATTCATCGTAGTTTTGTGTTGTCTTATGTGGCTTTACACAGTCAGTTGCCTTTTGGAATTATTTCCTGCAATTATCAGATAATATGGCATGCTGTGTGCACTTAATTGTGCTCACAAACCATTCACGTGGCCTCCGTTTCCCAGGTGAGTAAAATTGTATACTTATACCATATCTATACATATATTTGCTTTATTTAAGATAATTTATCATTTATAATGTACTTCAGAACTCTAATGCACTCCAGAATCTGGGAGATTGATTAGCTGTAGGGTATAAAACAGTCATCTGAAGCGTTGTCATACAGTGTTCTGCCTGTATTTCCTAACTAGCCCTTGCATTTACTAACACAGACTATATCTGAAGTATTTAAATGTAATTCGCACATTCTTCCTGTTGAAAAACATCATAAGAACGATGTTTAGTGGCTTAATGTATTACAACAGTGTTTTTAAAAGTCTAAACACCTTATTGATACAGTGTACAACCAAGCTCATATAGTCAGAACACAAACGAGTTGCCGGTAATGTATTATGTGTTTCTCCCATAAGAAAGCCCTTCTAAGCTAAATGCCAACATGCGTCGCTCCACCTTTTTGGTATGCCTAAGTTGGTGTGATGACGAGCGAACAAAATGGCAACAGTTGGCCACGCCTACTAGTAGCTTATTTTGGGTTCTTCAGAAACCTATGGGTGACGTCACGGATACTACATCCATAAATTTTACAGTCTATGGTAAGTACACATTGTCTTATCAGAAAAAAAGGTTTATATAATCAGTTGTGCACATCTTCGCATTTCCATCAAGCAGTTTTGAATGCGGTTTTCCAATATGCACATAAAAAAAGGTGGTCGGAAACATTGCTATGCTAATTAGGTGGTGTTATTTCTGGGTTTTTATTAACTAGAGCTAAAGCACTGCATATAATTAGTAATCCTAAGTTTATACCTGCACTGAAGTTGTAAAAATATTAAAATTCCACGCTCGAGTGCTTTCATAACACATTTATTCTGCACAGTTTTTTGTGTAGAAAAATGTCAAAACGACGAGCACGAGCAGTGAGTCACATGTAAGCATATGGTCACTGCAACTCTGTCATGCAAGTCTGTCTTTTCTCAAACAGACTGTAATGCGAAGGTGAAGAGTCTGAGGGATACATCTGAACTCACTCTTTAGGGTCAGTGGATAAAACCATGTTCTCTAAGAATGTGTTCAATTATTAAGGAAGTAGAGACCTTCAAACGCATCACCCTTGCCCTCTAATTTCCTACAAGTATTGAATCGCTACAAAGAAGATGAGCATAAAAAAATTAGGCTGCTGTGGATTATTATTCACTTTTCTATCACAAGCTATATTCATGCATTTGTCATGCTGCATGGGCTTCGGAAGACTTGAATTATATTGTAAGAGTAAACGCTTCAAGACTGAAGAGGCTTATTCAAATTGGCTATGTTAAAAATTTTATGGTCCATTTAACATGTCTGTTTGATGTGTTTTTTTTTTTCTTAGATTGCAAACTTGCTTAAATGCTAAGGATGGCCAATTGCGCACTTACATATTTAGTAACATATGTAACAGTATGTAACATTTAGATTTAGTTTAGCATGCACAGGATGGGGCGCCACGGTGGCGCGTGAGTAGCACGTTCGCCTCACAGCAAGAAGGTCGCTGGTTCGATCCCCGGTTGGGGCAGGTCCCGGTTGGGCCAGTTGGCATTTCTGTGTGGAGTTTGCATGTTCTCCCCGTGGTTGCGTGGGTTTCCTCCGGGTGCTCCGGTTTCCCCCACAGTCCAAAGACATGCGGTACAGGTGAATTGGGTAAGCTATATTGTCCGTAGTGTATGTGTGTGAATGACAATGTGTGGATGTGTTTCCCAGAGATGGGTTGTGGCTGGAAGGGCATCCGCTGCGTAAAACAAATGCCGGATAAGTTGGCGGTTCATTCCGCTGTGGCGACCCCGGATTAATAAAGGGACTAAGCCGAAAAGAAAATGAATGAATGAATGAATGCACAGGATGGTCGTGTTGATGATGATGCAAATGTGTTATAAATGAAAATAAATATCAAAAGTTCTGTAGTGTTTAGTGTTTAATACACACACACATACAGTATATGCCCATAAAACATATGTTGGATAGGTTGGTGGTTCATTCCGCTGTGGCGACCCCAGATTAATAAAGGGACTAAGCTGAAAAGAAAATGAATGAATGAATGAATGAATATATACACACACATATATACTCTTAGTCTGACCTGATGCAGTCTGTCCGATACAGTACTGTAGGTTAATCATGCTCATTGTTTTTAGATTTTATTTTAACTTTGTTGATTTATTTTATTTATTTAATTATTTAATTTAAAGAAGTCAAAATAGCAGCAAGAATTCCTTTGTCATTCATTCATTTTCCTTCAGGTTAGTCCCTTTATTTATCTGGGGTCACCACAGCGGAATGAACCACTAACTTATCCAGCATATGTTTTACCCACCTGATGCCCTTCCAGCTGCAACCCAGCACTGGGAAACATCCATCCACTCTCATTCACACACATACATTACAGCCATTTTAGTTTATTCAATTTAAACCCACGTGACTACAGAAATGCCAACTGACCCTTGAATCAATGAGCTTTTTGCTCTGAGGTGACAGTGCTAACCACTGAGCCATCATGTCACCCAAAAAAAAATTCATTATTATAATATATCATTATTTGTCACTTTGTCACACACACATAAAGATCTGCTCTAAGGAGACAAGTTGTTTCAGTCTGTATTGAACTGTACAAAAAGCAAGACAATGGTGAGGGGGTTTTAAAAAAGCATACAGTATGCTTAAAGGTCTAGTCCAGAGTGTATTTTTAGGCTTGGTTGTGTTTATAAAATGCAAAGTAATGTGTGCTCATGCTTTATTTAAAAAAAGTCACGTTATTTTTAAAATAAATTACTTTATTTTGAAAACAACTGTCATATTTTGACAGTTTATTCCTCCTAGCTATTTCCTAGCCCGCCTTCAAGAGGCTCTAATAGGCCAGTAAACATAATGGCAGTGTCACACCTCTTCTGGCAGTGTAACTGTAAAATACCTTTGTCAAATGCTAGCTATATATTTTTTCATAATTCTCTGAAACATAATTAAAATTAAATTGTAAGCAATTGTGTCTTTGGGTCGTTTCTTTTGGAAGCCCAAATACAGAAACAGAACATGCTCTGTGGAAATAGCAGCGTCTGGATGTCATTTTAGCTTTCTCTGCTATAACATTACACGCCCATTCGCTGGGTAACCTGAATGGTTTATGACATCATTAACCAGGATGTATTTTTTTGTAGTCCCCAAACTTTGTTCGCTGTATAGGCTTTGCTAAGCTAACTCTGTAAAAGCCAATGTCTCCCTTTGCATTGAACTTTGAGCAACTGACATTCAGAGATGTTATGCCCACACAGCTGCATTACACATCAACTAAAGTTTAAAATATGATATCGTAGTGGACCACCCCTTTAAGTATTCTGTCTATTTTATAGTTGCATCTTGTCATGTCCTGTTTTTGGCTTTATATGTCCCTGATCTGAGTCGCTTTCATGTTTTATTCAGTCGGCATCATCGTTTCTTTGTAAGTGGACCGAGACACAGAGTTTATTTTAATTAAATCAAGCCTGCCAAGTGTGAACACACATAGTGCCAACTATGGTCTCGATGCAGGGCTCATACAGTATAACCTCATTTTATATAAACTGATAGCCTGTATGTTAAACCACCTGTGTTTTGATTCAGGATGATGGATGATGGTGGATGATTGCTGTACCTACTTCAGCAATCCTCTTTTCCAGTTTAAGAGTTCACTGGAAAAATTGTACGGCCTCCATGGAAACAGCACACTAGAAGTAAAAAAAAAAGATGAACACATCAGTGATGCTTTTTTATGAGCCTTTCAAGTTGTCCCACTGCTGAAATACGAGGCAAATAGTTTTTCTCATCAAAAGGTCCATTGCATTAATATTTCATTTATTCCCAAATGTCTAATAGCACAGAACTCAAATTAGCTCCCAGTCAGTCTTATGGAATCATCCTCTAGGCCAGAAAGACAAGGCCACAAAGCGCAAAGGCATTTTTAAATAATAAATGCTTTCCGTAACAATTATTAGATTCATTTAGGCAGAAAGAGAACTAGGTGGAGAAGAATTTACCTTAATGGATTATTACAGTTTGGTTAATATGTTTTATTTCTAGATTTAAACTAATAATGAAAAATACTTTACAAAATTTTTGTATTATTCATGAATTCATCATTCATTCATTTTCTTTTCAGCTTAGTCCCTTTATTAATCTAGGGTCGCCACAGCGAAATGAACTGCCAAATTATCCAGCATATGTTTTACACAGCGGATGCCCTTCCAGCTGCAACACATAACTGGGAAACATCCATACACACTCATACACTATGGGCAATTTAGCTTACCCAATTCACCTATAACACGTCTTTGGAGTCGTGGGGGAAACTGGAGCACCCGTACACTCTCAGAAAAAAGGTACACGATAGTACAAATAATGTTCCTTGAGGAACAGTTTTGTACCTTTGTAAAAATTGTACCTTATATGGTACAGAGAAGACCCCTTATGATACTGTTCTGTGCCTTTTATGGTACAACTGAAATGAAAGTACACAATTGTTCTCATATAAAAGATACAAAAGTGTTGAACAACTCCTTCTTTATTACAGTATCTATGAAAATAAATATGACTGGAAAGGCAAAGTGATTTTTATGAATAATTTCAAAATCAAAACAAGAATCATCATTTAAAAGTATAAATGTTTCAGAATCAGAATCAGAATCAGTTTTAATGCCAAGTGTGCTTCACACACACAAGGAATTTGCTTTGGCTACAGAAGCTTCCAGTGTACATAAAGTGAGAAGTGACAACACAGAATAAATATATAAAAAAAGAAGATGATAGACATTAAACAGAGATGCAGTCAGTCCAACAATCTGGATGTTGAAATGTTTAGTCCTATAATACAATAATACAAAACAACTGGTAAAACATAAAACTATAGGTAGTGTAAACATTTAAGGCAATTTAATAAATGTTTGGTAACCATTTTTGACACTGTTAAGATACAAAGTGTCTTGTCACTGTGGTGGTACCTTTCACGAACTATACAATATTGTATCTGCAGGTTTTTAAAAACAAAGGTACATTTTGGTTTCCCATGGTACAAATCATGACCTTAAAAGGTACACATTTGTTTCTTTTCTTAAGGTACAATTTTGTCCCATAAAAAAGTACTGCCACAGTGACAAAAGTTTGTACCTTCTTTGGTACAACATGGTACCATTTGTCTGAGAGTGTAGGAAACCTGCAAACTCCACACAGAAATGCCAACTGATCCAGCCGAGGCCTGAACCAGTGACCTTCTTGCTGTGAAGCAATCGTGCTACACACTGTGTGGCCCTGTTTATATTTTCATATGTTCATAAACCTGTTTCATACAAGTCACAAAAACTGATAATAATATCTGCATAGAAAGCCATTAAAACGTATCAATTTAATCCCAGTGTTGTTAATAGTGTTACAATCGTGATTCTCTTGACTCATCTGTTTTCTCTGCTTTAC
>CAIGQQ010009218.1:0-10973 GCA_903798035.1 Danio albolineatus
TATATATATATATATTAAAAGGGTAAACAAACAAGAAAAGTAAACAAGAAAGCATTAAAATGTAAATATAAATATACAAATTAAAATGCAGACACTAGGCAGTGAAGCTCTGGACTGGAGATTACAGCAGACCGGGGAACGCAGCTGATGACCAGGCGTAGTTGTATGGAGAAAGCCATCAGAGGAAGAAATCCAACAGATAATCCAGCTTCAGAGATGGATCCACAGCAGATACAGTGAACAAGAGAGGACAGATCAGAGCGTCACACAACAGGATTACACAGGAAATCACTACTGACTAGCAAGTTTATATTGAAGCTTCAGATATTTCATGTAATTTAATTACGTATAAAATCTCCAGTGATTAATTATAAAGCCTACTTTATTTTAATGCTTTAATAATATATCATATACCAAAATTACATACAATTAAAGGAATTTAGAGAAACGGGAAAAGCAGGTTTGAGTTAATAGAAGTCAGATTTAGTCTCTGAATACTTACTTAAAATTATAAGAGGTCTATTGAACCATCCTGTAGTTGAGGTGCTGCTCGCTGTAAAATGAAATATTAAACTTAGTGTCATTTCAATAACAGCTGTACAAAATAACAAAGTAATTTTTCAGTTATAAGCATGATCTATTTTCCACATTATGAACATACTGTGCTTAAGGTAATATAACTGCATTTAATAGTAAATATAGCAGAATAGTATATTCCTTACCCCATCTAATTCTTTCCATAGATCAGGAATTACAGCAACGCTGTGATCAGTTGTTGAATTCACCTCAGAAAACATTCAGAAAGACAAGTTACATGGGTAATTTGAAAACAACAGTGTGAGGTTAAACAAAAGAGTTTTACACAACTTACACATAATAAAAATCCAGAATTTATCGGTGGGAGATGACCTCAATGTGAAAATAACCTGTTAAGCAAAGAAAAAAAGGTGGATTTTAAATTTAAACATCCAAAGACCATTAAAACCAGCAATTTAGACTAGCAGATCTTTTTATTGATATGAATATTAACTAGGCATATTAACATCAACTTATATACTTTAACTTATGGGGATAGATCCCCCAAAGCTGACAATTCTGTTACCATTTATCCTCATCCTTTACGTGATCCAAACTTTAGCTTTTTTTCTGATGAACAATAAAGAAGATATATTTAATAAATCTGGAAAACTGTAAGTAGACTTCCATGGGTGTTTTGTCGTTAGAGTTCAACAGACTAAAGAAACAAAGGTTTAGAATCAATTGAGAGTAAATAATTAAGTACATTTTCATTTTTGAGTGAACTGTCCCTTTAACAGGACACTAACTGCACAGAGGTGTTTTTTGTATTTAAAAGTCCGTGTTTTGTAAAAAGTGGGTCGGCTGGGATCGTGTGATGATTAAAGTATCCATAACGGTCCATATAGAAGAAAATGAACTTCAAAAACATTATTGTCCAGTTGACTAAAGACACGGTAGGTAAATTATCAGGAATTTTTTTTATCGAGAGATTTAACATAATGATTTTAATGCTGCTGTCCGTCGATGGAGTGCTGAAATATCACTCGCTCGTATTAATTTTATTATGGCTTATTATATTTTGTGTAATGTTGGAACAGATTGTCGTGGAAATCGTAGGTTTGTTTAATATTCACAATTTAAATATCTTATTTAGCAAGAAGAAATAAAGCAATACTTACGTCTCCACGGTTGTTGATGAATGAGACGACGGTCTGTTGATATTTAAACTGATTCAGCTGTGACGAGTAAATGTTGCAGAGTGGTAGTTCACGCTACAAAAGAACAACGTAAAGAACGCGGCCCTCGTGACGTTTAAATGGCAACATTATGACATCGTTGTGGGAACCTTTAGCAACAACGTAGAATTCTCAACCTTTTTGCAAGGTTGGTACAACGTTGTAGGAAGGTCGCTACGTTGAAGCAACGTTGTGTGTTTGTTGGGTAGTTTGTGCATGCAATTATTATTGATATAGGCTGTATCATATTTTTCAGGAAGTAAATGTAATTTTTTTTGGAGTTTTATTGTTAGGGTTAGTTCTTGATAATACTGAATGGCAAGGTGGTCAAAGTTTTTCAACAAAATATATGAGTTTCAACGGCACCGTGACGTACTTGCTTACTTTTAGATCGGAATGACAACACGTGATGTTATTTGGTTCTTCTCCAGCCTTTGTACAGCTAAAACCGGAAGCCTACAGTAAATTACACTTTGTCTGCTTTTTATATTTTGTTTTATTAACGTCTAGACCAACTAAACACTAAACCTACCACATACAAAATGAGACAAAATATTACGACTTTATATGCGCATGCGCAGTAGCCGCAGTTGTATTTGATACCGCTTAGCAGCGCCTCAACGAACTTGTCACGTAATACGTCGGAGCTCTAACAAAATTCACAGCTTACAAGTTGTAATAACGTGTTAAACGAGGACTTGAACGATTTTAAATGACTTTTAAATACCGTTATTACGGTAGCTACGAAATAGCGTGAGTATATGACAGACAGAAGCTGACAGGCCTGGTTACCACAGCTTGTGACTACAGTCAGTTGGACTTGGGTGGTCATCAATTAAACAGGTAAAAACTGTCATTGTTATACACAAACATGTCACAAATACATTAGTTATTCGTCACTAATACATACACGGTTTTAGTTAATTGATGATAACATATGAATAACTTCAAGAGAAATTATGTTGTTTGCATCTAATATTTTTCTACCATTTTAATGCTTTTGTTTAGTTAGCTTAGATTAGCAACAATACAACTCTACAGTACCATTGAAATACTAGAATTCCTTCAAAATTATTTTATTTGTACACATTTTATCCCATATATGGCACAGTGTGAGTAAAACAACTCAAGTTTCAATTCTAGTTTATTTTTAAAGCGTTTTTTTTTTTTTTTTTTTTTTTTACAATAATTAGGGTTTCAAAGCAGCTTTACAAAAGGTGCACATTATTGCACTACAATCAAATTAAGTTAAAGTTACAAGTTAACCTGCAATTTTATGTTCAATGAGGTGTATTTGTGTATTAAGTGGATGTGTTGTTCTCGAAGTACTCAAAAACTTTGCAGTTTTCCCCCTAAAAGTGTCTTACAGGTGCCTGTTGACTTTTAGTTGATCATTTGGTATCAGAAGTGGCTTATATGAAAGCTAAAGCCTCTAGATTAAGCTTATTTTTACCAAAGTAAACTGTGATCATGCCTTGATTTTTAATTTTTTAATTAGGACAGTACGGTCTGACTTTGCTGAGACAACAGTTTTGTCACTTAACAGAAATAATGTACAGTATAGAATATAAAGTCAAGGTGCAGTGGGAGAAGAATTAATATTGTGTGTTAATAAATAATAATGACTCCCATGAGGTTTGAGGACTGCATCCAAACATCTCTGCAGCGACTCAAATAACTTAGAAATAAAGTCAACTAGAATGGCAAAGAAAGTGTTCTTGCAGGACTCCCAGTTCATCAAGATTATTTGGATTCATCCTCAATGCCTCCTCCTTCATCTTACCCTAGACATGCTCAATAATGTTCATATCTGGTGACTAGGCTGGCCAATCCTGGAGCACCTTGAGCTTATTTGCTTTCACAGACTTTGATGTGTAGGCTGAAGTATGCAAAGGGGTGCTATCCTGACGAAGAATTTGCCCTCTCTTGTGGTTTGTAATGTAATGGGCAGCGCAAATGTCTTGATACCTCAGTCTGTTGATGTTGCCATCCACTCTGCAGATCTCTTGCACACCCCCATACTGAATGAAACCCCAAACCATGATTTTTCCTTTACCAAACTTGACTGATTTCAGTGAGAATCTTGGGTCCATGTGGGTTCCAGTAAGTCTTCTGCAGTATTTGTGATGATTGGGATGCAGTTCAACAGATGAATCATCGGAAAAATCTACCTTCTGACACTTTTCCAAATAATCAACTAGAAGTCAAGTTATTATTTGTTGCTCTTACAACTGGGATCGACAACAAGACATTTGTCAGGTAGTGTACAACACATCTTGTTTGTTACATACTGTGTCATCAGCAAGTGGCGTGATACTCATTCATCAACCCTCCTCATAAATCTTCAAACCCAAAAGAACTTGCTGCATAAAATACATGGTAAATGCATGGACATAATCAAGAGGCCTTCTGGAGGACGCATCAATGTTAAAAGTACCAGTATCACATCCGCCCTCCTTCAGGATTTCTTTTCAGCTCCCTGCCAAGGTTGCTGTGCGGTGGTGGATAATGCAGCATTGTGAGAGGGAATGTGGCACGTTGGCTGTGCCAGGTCCCACAGGCTGAGCCCACGTTCTCTCTCCCTAACCCAGTTCAGGATGTGCGCATTAATCCTGCGAGTCGGCCTCGGGCCACTCTGAGTTGCTGCAGGTTGGTGGAGGCGACAGATGGGGCCCGCGCTGCCGGACCTCGCACTGAGCGGAGAGGTTGGCATCTCCGGCTGAGACGACAATGCTCCTCTTTGTATGTAAACTAGCGTATGACAAAATGATGAGCATGGAGTGCTGAGGGTTATGAGCTTGCTGCACTTTTCATTCGTTTCATGTTGTACAGGGAGCAAAAGGCATTTCGCAGCATTCGTTTCTTTCGATTTATACACGTTCTGTAGTGGTTAATGATAGTTTGTGCTACTGGAGCTGTTGAATGCTTCATTGTCATTGGTTGTTGTGCACACTAATAGAGTTATCACATTGTACCATTCATACATATGCGAATGTGGTAGACTAGAAAGGCAAGCTTACATAAGTCCACACTTACTTATTATTTTTTTGTTGTGTATTATTTTTTGTTTTTCAGTGTGAACCAGACTTTAATTTGAGTGTGTTAATATACTTCCAACTGAAACTGAATATTGAGTAGGAGGCGGGGCTTTCTTTTGTGAATCATTCCCTCATAGCAAACTAACGGTAGGAGGGGCGTGGTTAGGAATATTGCTAAACAGTTGCTTTGGAAGCCAGACGTTAACAGAAGGACCGCCAGTCCAAACGCAAAAAGCAAATGGTCAGATTTTGATTGAAGATTACCAATTTGGTCGGCATGGATTAATTATACACTTTAAGAATAACAATGTTCTCCAGTAAAATAAACATTGTTAATTTTGATTTCTTGTGGACTTTAATAGTGGAGTTTAGGGCTGTGCAATATGGACAAAATAATCATGTTGCGTTTTTATTTAAACAAATATTGCGATTGCGATTTTGGCAATGGTTTTGCTTTTTTAAACACGCCACATACACACATTCTACATGTATTCAGTGCACAAGAAGTGCATAACAAAATATTTCACAATGAAATAACATGGTATTAATTTAAATAAATAAAACTGTAATAAATTGTCTTAAAAACAGACATTAAAAAATAAAGATTAACTAACCTCAGTTCCAGTCACAACGATAAATAAAAACTAACGTAAATCAAAACCACCTATTCGGTTCTCCTGCTCAGTGTCGTCATGTGCAGAGTGAGCTGATTAGTTAACATCTTTCTCCCGCTCAGCTTGGCTGTAATTGCCCGTTGTGCAGCGTTAGCTCTGATTGGTTAACATATTAAAATAAAAAAACTAAATAAATTGATAGATAAAATTGCTGCCTTTGCGTGCTTAAATCGCGTTTTTTTTGCGATTGTGATTAATTGCACAGCCCTAGTGGAGTTTGTCAGATAAATGACGCTGTACAGGGGATTTCACCAAACAGCAATGAGCAAAGTGTGTCAAAAGATATCTTTAGTCCCACCTACTCCCATGAAGCCTGCAAATGACGCACTTGAGTCATTCTATGCTCATAAAATAAAGTATTTGTATGCAAATAGTTTGCAATCAACTTAAAATATTTTGTTTTACAACCAATAATTTCAAATAACAGTTCATTAATGCAGCGCCACGGTGGCGTAGTGAGTAGCCGTTCGCCTCACAGCAAGAAGGTCGCTGGTTCGAGCCCCGGCTGGGTCAGTTGGCTTTTCTGTGTGGAGATTGCATGTTCTCCGCGTTGTTGCGTGGGTTTCCTCCGGGTGCTCCGGTTTCCCCCACAGTCCAAAGACATGTGGTACAGGTGAATTGGGTAGGCCAAATTGTCCGTAGTGTATGAGAGTGAATGAGTGTGTATGGATATTTCCCAGAGATGGGTTGTGGCTGGAAGGGCATCCGCTGCGTAGAACAAATGCTGGATAAGTTGGCGGTTCATTCCGCTGTGGCGACCCCGGATTAATAAAGGGACTAAGCCTAAAATGAATGAATGAATAAGTTCATTAATATTAACACTTTCAGCTCAGTTATGTCATTTGCAACGCTTCATGGGATTGTAGTTCTTTCCCATGTTACACATTCTTTTGCCTTTTTATTAGAATTTTGTATACTTTCTTGCTCCAAATCTAAGTTGTTAATGCCATTCTCCCCATAGCTTGTTGGTTTGGTTCATGGCTCATAATTATTTATTAAAGACATTTTTTAATTTAAACCCCTATAGCGAAAAGAAAAAAGACTTACAAAACCAGTGCTGCTGTGGGCAGACAAACACTAATGCATTATTGCATGTTTTTAATTTTATGTATTGCATTATATGTTAAACTATATATGATTATAAAAATGACAGCAAAGTGTGATGTCATATTGTTATCATGAAGTATGTGTCCAGAGTTTAATTATTTTAGAAGTAGCAACAGAAGCAGAGACGTTCAAATGTGTACAAGCATTTTAAACACTAAAACCTGACAAATGTTGAAATAAAACATCTGAACAATATCTTGAGGTTTGGATACAGTAGTGGAATTGACTCAGGGACTTTGAACAGGAAAGGTTTTAGGTGGCCACATTAACACCATCCTTTGTGTGCTTTATTTTTGCTAAAAATTAGCCCATCAGTGTATTGAAATTTTGTTATGTGTACAATTTTTAATATCAGAAATTTTATGATGCTAGCATATCCGAACTCAACAGTAGTGTGTGTGTTGGCCTGGTTGTAGGTGTTGGAATGTGACAGTGTGTGTGTTCTTCATGTAGAGTTCCTGCCACATGTGTAAAGAGTGTGTGAGCCCTGCTGAGTCACACGTTCAGGGTGGACAGGTGTGTGTGGGCCTCTTCACAGATGACTATTGCAGACACTGCACTGCAGAACACCAGGAAAAACAAGCTTTTACGACACACACCACTGAAAGTGTCCTCTGTAGAGCATGCATTGACCTTCTAGTTACTGGATGTACTTATGAACTTCTGCTTCAAAAGTCTCACAGCTCATTACTAGTCATTACACTGTGCTCTGCTGTGATCTTGATCAGCTCTTCTTCAGTCTCTTCCACATTTCACATGACTGTACTGCTTTATTAGACAAAACTTATTGGCTAATGTTTTTAGAGATTTTTAATCAGGTTTAGATCAGGACTCTGGGTTGGCCGTTTCATTGTTATCATGTTTAAAACATTTCTTTTTGCATTTTGCCATTTTGAAACCTTCTGGCTGACTGGGTGATGAACGCAGTGAAATTTGCATTCATAGTGACATCTACAGTATCTATATAAGAGACCAAACTCCTACGGCAAAAAACACCACCAAACCACCACCACCAACTTTAAACAAAATTGAACGTGAAGCTTGCCGTTTTTATGAAAAAATAAATAAATAAATTGGTGTGATCATTAAAATAATGTACATTTTGTTTTTAGAAAATTGAGGATTTATTATAAAATACTGGGAACATTTCACAAATAAAATCAAGAGATATATTTCACTACTTTTTTTAGCAAACCAGCGCAATCACTAGGCTTGGTTGTGAAACCAATTAAGCGAACAATTAAGCGGATAGAAGACTTGTTTATTTAAATGTTTATATTATATGTTTATTTCAAGAGAACTGGTTCAATTATGCGGTTTTGATTGAGACACCTGCATTTAAATCTCAACTATGGCGTTACACTAATAATATTAAAATAAAAAAAATAAAAATTTATTTTGACATGTTTTATTCAGGGATGGCGCGGTGGTGTAGTGGGTAGCACTGTCACCTCACAGCAAGAATGTCGCTGGTTCGAGCCTCAGCTAAATTGTCTGTGGTGTATGTGTGAATAAGTGTGTATGGATGTTTTACCAGTGATTGGTTGCGGCTAGACGGGCATCCGCTGCGTAAAACATATGCTGGATAAGGTGGAGGTTCAGGCGTCTTTCAGTCCAAACTCTCTTAAACATTCATTCATTCATTTTCCTTTGGCTTAGTCCCTTTATTCATGAGGAGCTGCCACAGCAGAATGAACTGCCAACTTATCCAGCATATGTTTTATGCAGCGGATGCCCTTCCAGCTGCAACCCATCACTGGGAAACATCCATACACACTCATTCACACATATACACTAAGGACATTTTTGTTTACCCAATTCACCTATACCACGTCTTTGGACTTGTAGGGGAAAACGGAGCACGCGAACACAGGGAGAAGTTGCCAACTGACCCAGCCGAACCAGCGACCTTCTTGCTGTGAGGCGATCGTGCTATCCACTACGCCACTGTGATAACACAGTTATACAGTTATAACACTGTGATAGCCCACAGTTTAAACAGTACTATCATAATATATTATTTTTATCATATTATTATTATTAATATTATTATTAAACTAATGTTTTTTTATTCTAGTATACTTTAAAATGTCATTTATTCCTGCGATTTCCTGCATCATTACTCAGTTTTTCAGTGTCAAATCATCACAAATCATTCTAATATGCTGATTTGATTGTCTGAAAGCATTTAATTTAATCATCAACCCGGAAAACAAATGAGCTGCTTAATAATTCACATGATACATTTTACCAAATACATCCTTGCTGGATAAAAGGATTTAGAATGGAAGTTCATGTGACGATATTTTGCTGTACATGCACACATAAACAGATGCATACATGCAGTGCCTATTTGACCCCTATAAGTTCACAGCACTGCACCCAGCAAAAGTGCTGACTCGCTGCTGACTAAATCCTGCCAAGACCCCTATCAACATCCCACACCCTGCTGCCCACTTATCTACAGTGGGCAG
The DNA here is from genome assembly GCA_903798035.1 of Danio albolineatus. Taxonomy (NCBI): domain Eukaryota; kingdom Metazoa; phylum Chordata; class Actinopteri; order Cypriniformes; family Danionidae; genus Danio; species Danio albolineatus. The sequence continues at coordinate 9,048 of CAIGQQ010009218.1, forward strand.
AAGTGCCACCAACAGCTGGTTCAGAGAGAAAGAAAGAGCCGACCAAACAAGTCACATCAAACGCTCGCCTTTCCTCCGACATAAATGACAGAGACAGAGAAATCCAGCAGGCCTGACTTGTTTTAATGTCATTTCTGATTGAAGTGTCGAACTGTATTGGATAATTATGTGTGGCTTAATGTAGAGTCAGCTGGTGGTGAAAGAAATATTCATATGAAGGAGGATTTGCAATTTGACAGACTGACCTGTACGTTATACTTACACTGAATATAAATGAAATATTGATCTGAGTTTAAATGATTCTCTCTATTTAAGATGAAAATGAGTGCAGGGGTGATTTTACAAACAGATATGAATGTTAACAACACACCTGGCCAATCACAATCAAGTATTTCAAGCAGCCATGTGATCAAATCACTGTAAGTGAACCCCAAAGTCAGGGTTTAAGAAGGTTATTTTAGGAAGGATATTATACTTTTACATAGCAAAAGTAGAATTTGATTTGGTCAATATAAAAAAAAAAGTAAAATGTTACAATATATTTCGAAATGTTATTCTTTGAGGATGATTTCTAAAGGGTCATGTGACACTGAAGATGAAAAATGATTCACAGGAATAAGTTATATTTTAAGATGTCTTACTATAGAAAGCATCTGCTTCAATTATACTATTATTTCATAATATTATGGTTTTAAATTTTTTTAATAAGGGCGTCACGGTGGCGCGGTGAGTAGCACTATCACCTCACAGCAAGAAGGTTGCTGGTTCGAGCCTTGGCTGGGTCAGTTGGCATTTCTGTGTGGTGTTTACATGTTCTCCCTGTGTTGGCGTGGGTTTCCTCTGGGTGCTCCGGTTTCCCCCACAAGTGCAAAGACATGGTATAGGAGAATTGGGTAAGCTAAATTGTCCATAGTGTATTAGTGTGAATGAGTGTGTATGTTTCCCAGTGATGGGAAGGGCATGCTGAATAAGTTGGTGGTTCATTCCGCTGTGGCGACCTCTGTTTAATGAAGGGACTAAGCCGAAAAGAAAATGAATGAATGAATTTTTTAAATAAATAAAAACAACCTTGGTGACACAATGGCTCAGTGGATAGCACTGTCACCTCACAGCAATAAGGTTTCTGGTTCGAGTACCGTCTGGGCCAGTTGGCAACTCTGTGTGGAGTTTGCATGTTCTCCCCGTGTTCATGTGAGTTTAATCCATGTGCTCCAGTTTCCCCCACAGTCCAAAGACATGTGCCATAGGTGAATTAATGTTAGTGTTAGGTGGCATGGTCATTGCCTGGATGGCAATGTGGCCCCACAGCAAGAAGGTTGCTGGTTTGAGTCCCGGCTGGGCCAGTTGGCATTTCTGTGTGGAGTTTGGATGTTTCCTCCGGGTGCTCTGGTTTCCCCCACAGTCCATAGACATGCTCTCTAGGTGAATTGAATAAGCGAAATTGTTCGTAATGTTTGAATGTGTGTGTGTGTGTGCGTGTGTGTGTATGGGTGTGTCCCAGTACTAGGTTGCAGCTGGAAGGGCATCCGCTGCATAAATATATGCTGAAATAGTTGGTGGTTCTGAGACTGAGCCGAAGGAAAATGAAGGTGAGTGTGAATGAGTCTGTATGGGTGTTTCCCAGTGTTGGGATGCACCCAGAAGGGCATCTGCTGTGTAAAACATATGTTGGATGAGTTGACGGTTCATTCCGCTGTGGCGACCCCTGATAAATGAATGTACTATGAAAATGAATGAATGAAAAACAACCCGGGTGAACATAAAAAACGTCTTATAAAAATGTTAAATAAAATATATATATTAAATATACATATAATATATATATATATATATATATATTTCAATAACGTTTTAAGACTTTTTTTATGTTGTTTTTCGTTGTTTTTCATTCATTCATTTTCCTTTTACATTCATTTATCAGGGGTC
>CAIGQQ010009232.1:5995-24272 GCA_903798035.1 Danio albolineatus
TGCAAACCAGGTTATACTTGGTGTGTGTGTATGGTGAACTGGCCTTAGAGACCTTGTGTCCTTTCAAACTAGGTTATACTTTGTGTGTGTGTATGGTGAACTGGCCTTACACACTATGTGTCCTTTCAAACCAGGCTATAACCAGGTGTGTGTGTGTGATGACATCACTGACCTTATACACCATACTGTCCTTATAGACAGTGTTACAGAAAAGTCTTTATAACCCACCAGAAAGTCTGAAAAAAACTCCTTTTTTATATCTCAGTCCTTACAAGAAAATCTTTTAATTTTAAGTTGTGTATAGGTTCGCTGATTTTTTTCATGATTTTTGATATATTTTTTGTAGCTCTAGCACCACTGGAACCCGGTGTCCCCACAACCCTATGCCCAGTCTGATTTGCGCTAAATTTCATAAATTGTCCCTCTAGCCCGACAAACGGGTATAGGTGTGTGTGTGTGTGTGTGTGTGTGTGTGTGTGTGTGTGCGTGTGTGTGCGTGTGTGTGTGTGTGTGTGTGTGTGTATTTCAAAACATAATAGTTTTAATAACTTCTATATAAGTTATAAACTTATTCTATGTAAGAATAAGTCCTAATCACTGATTTATTTTATCATTGTCATGATGACAGTAAATAATATTTTACTAGATATTTTTCAAGACACTTCTGTACAGCTTGAAGTGACATTTAAAGGCTTAACTAGGTTAATTAGGTTAACTAGGCAGGTTAGGGTAATCAGGTATGTTATTGTATAATGTTCTCTAGACTATTGAGAAAGCAAAATAGCTTAAAGTGGCTAATAAAGTTGACATTAAAATGGTTCTTAAAAAATTAAAAACTGCTTCTATTCTAGCCGAACTTTTTCGGAAAGGAAAATTATTATCAGACATACTATGAAAATTTCCTTGCTCTGTTAAACATAATTTGGGAAATGTTTAAAAAAGAAAAAAAATTCAAAGGGGGGGCTAATATTTCTGACTTTAACTGTATATAGTATGTTTTAGACAGAAAATATATTTTTTGTCATATATTTTATGTCAGTTTGCCAAAGGCAGTTTACTGTCAGTCTGGAGCTGTGCTTTATATATCTTTTTTATTTTCTCTCCTCCAGCCGTCTCGTGTAAGAAGCTGGACGGTGGACCAGCAGATGTGGCAGCGTGTCTGAAGTTTGCAGGTCCAATGCCTCAACTCACTCAGTCATGCCAGCTTCCATGTCAGGACGACTGCCAGCTGACCGCCTGGTCCAAGTTCTCCTCCTGCGCCGCTGATTGTGTGGGCGTCCGAACCAGGAAAAGGACTCTGGTTGGTAAGTGCTGGATCAGCAGATCTAATGATAACACCCTAATGCAATGTCCTTTAACAGGCTGTTCTCACTCGCCGCTCTTTCACTAGAAGTGGATTATGGGAAAGTGCCCAGGTTTTTATGTTTTATTTTGCATTTACGTAGTGATGGCTTCAACTTTACATTGTTATACGTTTATTTTATAATGCTGTTCAGAAGTTTCAGTTAGGTTCTTAAAGTTCTTAAAGCAAGGCTCTTCTGCTCACTTAGACTGCATTTATTGAATTAAAAATGATTAAAAAAAACTACGCTCTCAGAAATAAAGGTACATATCTGTCACTGTGGCACCGGTACATTTTCAAAAGGTACATTTTTGCTCTTAACAGGTTCTTAAAAGGTACATATTAATACCTAAAAATTACAAATTTGTACCTCACAGTAACTTAAAGGTACAAAAATCAAGCTTAAAAGTTCAGAAGTGTACTTTAAAGGTACAAAAGCATACACTAAAGGTACTAATGTCCACCAGTATGGTACAGAAGTATACCTTTTGAAAAGGTTCCACCCCAGTGACAGATTTTGTACCTTTATTTCTGAGAGGGTACAGTATAGTTATAGTACAGTATAAAAACCAATAACATTGTGACATTTTGTTATATTTTTTTTTAAATACATCCTCATATATAAATCTATCACCCTTGTGATTCATAGCAAACTTATATTTTTTCCTTGAATCTTTGGTGAACAGAAAATATTTTTAAAAATATGATTGTTTTTGCTTTCATTTGCCCAAAACTTTAAAACATTTCAGTGTTCCTCCTTACTTATGTTGTCCCAACACAAATAGATTAAGTTAATATAACAAATGTGAGTGGATTCAACTTAAAACAATTTAGTTGTCCCAAAAAAATCTCAACAATTGTGTTGTTTCATCTCATTTTTATTTAGGTGCAGGCATTAATTTGTGCAGGCAGCAAAAAAACTATTTTTTGAGTGTATAATGACAATATAAAATAAGATTAAAACAAACAATTATAAGTGTATTATATATAAACTTGTATATATAATTATTATAATTAAAATGTATTATAATTGTGAAAATGTATTATAATTAATTAAATGAATATATAGTGCTATAACGATTAGAAAATAACTAGATTTTTATAGATATTTTTCAATAGGTTTGGATTGTTTTACAGCTGACAAATGTAAAAAAAAAAATCTATCCATTGTGTATCCTCAAATAACACAATTGAGAACTCTGTGTTAGAGAGAGTGTTGCATAATGCTTTCCCATTGAATTCATTTGCCTGAACCTGACCCTAGCTAGAAATGTGGTTTAACCTTTTGTATAATGTGCCATGAGAAGCTTAGTTGGTTATTTAGAGGTTAACAAAACAACAGCATGCGTGCCAAAGGTCTAATTGCCCTTTGAAAGACCTGCTGTAAGTCCAGCAACTTTGCTAAAGGATTTTACAAGATTAGAGCCATAGGTCCTTCAATTTGGATAAGTCTGCTAACTCATCATTACCAGATCAGTGTGTTTTCACCAACAGAGCCTGATACTGTTACTCTGATTTCGTTTGGGGCGCACTCCTTATCATATTTATTTACCAGAACTAGTGATGCAGCTGTTTTGATTTTTTCATAGCAATTCCGATTGCTGATTTTTACAAGCAAAATTGGCTGATTCCTATTTCAGTTTTTTTTTTTAATTAGAAAAACATTAAACAACAAGAAAAACATTCAAAATATGAATACGTGAACAAGTAGCTAATTTGCTTGATCACAGGTTGAATGAATTAGAGGAAACCACTACAGTTTATTCACAATTAAATATGCACATTATCTTTGGCAGGTAGTGGTTTAAATTTGATTTAATAATTTCTAATTCATTCATTCATTCATTCATTCATTTTCTTTTCGGCTTACTCCCTTTATTAATCCGGGGTCGCCACAGCGGAATGAACCGCCAACTTATCCAGCATTAGTTTTTTACGCAGCGGATGCCCTTCCAGCCACAACCCATCTCTGGGAAACACATCCATACATTGTCATTCACACACATACACTACGGACAATTTAGCTTACCCAATTCACCTGTACCGCATGTCTTTGGACTGTGGGGGAAAACAGAGCACCCGAAGGAAACCCACGCAACCACGGGGAGAACATGCAAACTCCACACAGAAATGCCAACTGGCCCAGCCGGGGATCGAACCAGCGACCTTCTTGCTGTGAGGCGAACGTGCTAACCACTAGGCCACCGTGGCGCCCTTAATTCCTAATTAGAAATAAAAATAGATTATCAGACATTGGCTTTGTGAAACAATGCATAAAATATACCTGAAAACCTGAGAAAACTAAATTTAATTTAATTTAATTTAATTTAATTTAATTTAATTTAATTTAATTTAATTTAATTTAATTTAATTTAATTTAATTTAATTTAATTTAATCTAATCTAATCACTGGTTCGAGCCTCGGCTGGGTCAGTTGGCATTTCTGTGTGAAGTTTGCATTTTCTCCCCATGTAGGGCGTGAGTTTCCTCCAGGTGCTTTGGTTTCCCCCACAAGTCTAAAGACATATCCGTAGTGTATGTGTGTGAATGAGTGTGTATGGATGGTGGGTTGCAGCTGGAAGGCCATCTTCTGTGTAAAACACATGCTGGATAAGTTGGCGGTTCATTCCGCTGTGGCGACCCCAGATTATAAAAGGGACTAAGCCGAAAATAAAATAAAATAAAATAAAATAAAATGAAAACAGTAAAGAAGATGAATGAAAAAAAGCTAATTTACTCTCTTCCGGTAGTTGGCTCTTATAGAGCAGCAGGAATAACAGCATTTCCTTGGATACGTTTTTCTGAAGACAGTAGATTCCCTTAATAATTCCTTTGTTTCTTAATGTTTAAGATTTTTTTATTGTTAGAAGTTTTTTGTTCCACTTTGTCATTCATATATAGTCACTAATGCATGTTTCTGCAAATAGGTTTTTAAAATACAACCAAAAACAACCAAGAATAGATGTCTACTCTAGAAAGAGTTTTCATAGATAAATTTAAAGGAATAGTCCACCTAAAAAAATGTATTCTGTCTTCATTTACTCACTCTTAAAACCTTGTTTCTTTCTTCTGTTAAACACAAAAGAAGATATTTTGAAGAAAGTTGAAAATGTCTAACCACTGACTTCCATAGTAAGATAAACAAATACTATGAAAGTCAATGGCTATGGGTTTTCAGCATTCTTCAAAATATTTTTCTTTGTGTTCAACAGAAAAAAGAAACTTATAAATGTTTTGACCTTAGATCAGTAAATAATAAGTAAATTTTAATTGTGGGGTGAACTATCCCTTAAACATATATCCTGCTTTTTTCTCCTTCTGTTTTTTTTTTTGAATCAAATAACTCCAAGCAATCGCCTGAATGTGACATGTACAGTATTAATGAAACACACAAGAACTACAGTCTATTTATATAATGTTGAAAACGTCACAGTAATTAATGTCTAGTCAATATTTTTTCAATTTCTATAGTTAATACAGAAAATATTGTGTTTTTGTTTTGTTTGTTTTTTCGTGGCTCCATTGTACTATAGAATTATATCAGTGCAGTTTGTATAGATCAGAGATCATCTGATTTGAAACATATACACTGGTTTCTGATTAGCTGATCAGTGTTTCTTTAACCCAAACATGACTTTATTTTTTAAATGGATAACTTGCTCTTTAACATTCGATCGAACTGCTCATCTCCAACTTCTGTCTGATTTTGTTGTCATAGGTAAAAGCAAAAAGAGGGAGCAGTGTAAAAACACACAGATGTATCCTCTGAGCGAGACGCAGTACTGTCCGTGCAACAAATACAACGCTCAGCCGGTGGGGAACTGGTCTGACTGCATCCTGCCTGAAGGACGTGTGGAGGGTCTGCTGGGAATGAAGGTTCAGGGAGACATCAAGGAGTGCGGTCAGGGTTATCGCTATCAGGCCATGGTGTGCTATGACCAGGACAACCGACTCGTGGAGACGTCACGCTGCAACAGTCATGGTGGGTAGCAAAAAAATAAAATAAAGAAAAAACTAACTGCTAAACTACAGTAACTTAGACTTGTCATGGCATCAATACATGGAGATATGAAGTGCTTCTTTTATCATCATTTGTTAGACGCTTTGCATCAAAGTGTCTGCTAAATTAATACCGTTAAATATGCAAATATGCAATTGTAAATGTTGGTTCTATGCTATTAGCTGGACAAACAAAAACTCCCACCCCCCAAAACTAACGTCATTGACTGATCTGATATTTCTGTGATGAAAAAAAAAATATTTTTACAGCAACTTTTTTTCTGCAGATTTTAGTTTAAATCATTTCTTTTTCTAAAATATTACTTGCGTTTAGATAATATTTTTTGTTATATTTATCATTTTGAGATATTTTTTACTGAAATGACATCTAATTTTGGCGCCACGGTGGCCGAGTGGTTAGCACGTTTGCCTCACAGCAAGAAGGTCGCTGGTTCGATCCCCGGCTGGGCCAGTTGGCATTTCTGTGTGGAGTTTGCATGTTCTCCCCGTGGTTGCGTGGGTTTCCTCCGGGTGCTTCGGTTTCCCCCACAGTCCAAAGACATGCGGTATAGGTAAATTGGGTAAGCTAAATTGTCCGTAGTGTATGTGTGTGAATGAGAATCTATGGATGTGTTTCCCAGAGATGGGTTGTGGCTGGAAGGGCATCCGCTGCGTAAAACAAATGCTGGATAAGTTGGCGGTTCATTCCTCTGTGGCCACCCCGGATTAATAAAGGGACTAAGCCGAAAGCAAAATGAATGAATGAATGAATGACATCTAATTTTACAAATGAATACAGTAAAACTTTTGATTTGTTTTGTTCTATTTCAAAAAATAATCAGATCAATCTTCAGAATAAATATTTTAATTATAAAAACAGTTAACGGCATCTCTCCACACCACCACCAGTGTGCAGCATCCACTTGGATGATGCGACGGCAGCCACAGGACAACGACGCCAGTGCGCTCACCACACACCAGCTATTGATGCAGTGGAGAGACAGTGATAGAGCCAATTCAGTAGATGGGGATGATTGGGAGGCCATGATGGTTAAGGGCTAATGGAGTGAATGTGGCCAGAAAACCAGGGTTACACCCTTAAGGCTGATTTATACTTCTGCGCACACATATGCTCCTACGTGGCCATCTCAAAAAATGTAACTACACGTCGAAACGACACATGCTCTGTGATTGGTCGTCTTGGTGGAGCTGATGAGTGTGGGCGGAGGTTGTTGAAGAGTAAGGTTGTTGCATGTCTGCCAGTTCCCGCCTCAAAATGAGTGAGTTTGAGCTACTTGTACGTTAAGGTAGCGTTCGGAAAAAACAAAACACCAGCGAAGAAACTCGACACAGAGGAGCATAAATACCTACTGCCAGCTAGCGTTTTGGTAGTGCTATTGCAGAGCAGCTCATTCAGCGTGCAGAAGTATAAATGCACGACAACAAGCATTGTATATGCCGTGGGTCATGGCGATCACTTGACGCAGAAGTATAAACCAGGCTTTACTCTTTACAAGAAGTGCTATGGGATTTTTAATGACCATAGAGCAGGGGTCTCCAAACTCTGTCCTGGAGGGCCGGTGTCCTGGAGAGTTTAGCTTCAACTTGCTTCAACACACCTGCCACAAGGTTTCTAGTATATCTTGTAGGAGTTTGATTAGCTGGTTCAGGTGTGTTTGATTAGGGTTGGAGCTAAACTCTCCAGGACACCGGCCCTCAGGACCGAGTTTGGACACCCCTGCCATAGAGAGTCAGGACCTCGGTTTAACGTCTCATCCGAAAGATGCTGCTCACTGACAATATAGCATTCCCTTCACTATACAGGGGCATTAGGACCCACACAGACCACAGGTTGAGCACCCCCTGCAGGCCTCACTAACAGCAACCTAGTGTGGTCTCCCATCCAGACACTGACCAGGCTCAGCCCTGCTCAGCTTCAGTCATAGATATTTACATTAGATGTTGCCTACCCTGTTGTTGTCTATTAGAAGGAATGCGTCAATAGAGCCGCCATTTTTGTACAGGGTAGCGCTCCTTTGAAATGAACGCGGGACAAAGGTGCAGTAGAGGACTGTGGCCATACAGAGCCAGAGATATACACATACAGTATATGCATATATCTATGATAGGGAGTTTTCCGGGAGTCAGTATGCAAATATTTTTTAAATGACGAAAATTATAATTTTACATTTTTTACATATTATTTTTTTACATCGATGGATGAGTGATCATACGGGCATTGCTGACAAAGAGCGTGTTTGTGTGCATTGAAATGTATTATCCTCCCTCCCTGTTTAATTTGATCCTATCCGTGTCCTGAAACACACCCCCTCTCCTGCTTTCACTTCTCATTCTAACGGAGGGAGTGATTCGTTTGTGATTGAATCTCTGTTATGAACGACTCGTTCTCTTAGCCGATAATAATACACGTTTCTGGCACCGCAGCATTGTGTTGTCATATTTCATTTACAATATTTGCTGATTTTACTGATCAAAACTAGCATAAGCCTAGTATTTAGTGCGAGTTGGTGCTACTTTGTCTTATCGTTATGGCCAGTTGGAATCTGCTGACATTTTTTGCTATTTCTGCGGAGTATTTTGTTAAAAAACTGCGGATTTATGCGGAATAATTTTGGGAGTATCATAACTAAAACTTTAATATATGAAATAAAAAGTAAAACCTTTTTAACTGTTATTTAATGTTTACAATGTGAATCCAATTAGATCCACTTTATCTGGTAAACAAAGCAAGTGTCTTATATAAAATCTCTACTAAAAGACAGAAAATAGTACTTTACAAACTGTATTTTGAAATAAATCATATAAACATTTTCATATTAGTCAATATTATTACTGAAATTAATTTTAAAACTGTATAAATATACATTTACACACATTTACACCTATAAATAAACAGAATCAATGATGGGCTAAAAATCGGCGTAATTCTGCACGCACATATTCCGTGTGGGCTTACTTATATTGAATCAAGTAAGTGACTGTATTATCAATACGGCCACTTGCCACGGATGCGATCCAAGACCCGTGACGAGACGATCCCAAGGCTCCTTAACCCTGGACCTCGCTGTATCCTGAGCAGCTGCTTGGCGGAGTAGCAAGCAAGAGACAGATTCCTGTGAACCTCCAAGGACAGACGAGCCTCGAGTTCTCCAGCCTCCGGCGACTAGACTGCAGCTAGAGCTGCGCACCGATGGATTACTCTTCAGTGTTTGAACTCTAAGTAGTGAATATTAAACAACACTGAACTGAACTGAACTCAGCTATATACTAGCTAATAATATACTAGCTAATAATTAAACTGACATTTTCAATTTACTATAACCTTCTATGTGAAGCTGCTTTGACACAATCCACATTGTAAAAGCGCTATACAAATAAAGGTGAATTGAATTGAATTGAATTGTTTAGCACAAAAGTTCGTAACATACAAAAATCTATGAAATCTTACCTATGAAACATGATGCCTTAGTGCTTTGTTTTCTTTGTTTGCTCGTTACTACACCTGTACACAGCACTAAAGTCCAGCATCTTCACATTGGCACACTGTTTTGACTAGTGCTGTTGAATGACATTCATCCTGGGAGCACTGTACAAATATGACGGCGCTATTGACGCACACTCAGTATCCGTATGTGATATCTAGTGTATGTATCTATGAGCTTCAGTGAGTTACCAGTCTTGGGCTGAAGGGTGACATGGCTGTGGCTAAAACATCAATAAACAAGAAATCTCATAAATGTGAGTGCAGAATGAAATTAAATATACACGAAACAGCACTATACATTATTAAACTATTTGGTCCCACTTTATATTAAGTGTCCTTAACTAATATGTACTTACATTATAATTAATAAATGGTTACAATGTACTTATTGTGTAAATACAATACTTATGCTTGATTAAATACATGCATGTAACTACATCTGTAATTAATTTCTGTAATTACATTTATAATTACACTGTTGACCATCCCTTACTCCTTATCCCGATCTTAAACCTGCCCATACCATCAAACCTGTCCCTAACACAACCCATATCCACCTCAAGAGCACTAGAAGTGTTCTGCAATGCATTATGAACACTGTAAGTACACTGTGCTTGTATGCAAGTACATAGTAGTTAAGGCCACTTAATATAAAATGGGACCAACTAATTTTTTTTTACCTGAAATGATCTTTCGTATTACATTTGTATTAATTTTTGACTGCACAATTACTCCATATTTTCAGTGGCTTCATATACTAATCTGGCAATAAAGATAATATTTAAATATGTAAAAATGTTTTGGAATGTTGCATCATAAACCTCGAAATAATTCATCCATATATTAAAAATGCATTTTTCGTTAAAATGTGATTATACGGCATTCAGTTTAAGCACGTCTACCGAAATCATTCCTCCGCAGCAGTGGTCCTGATCTAATTCTGTGCGGGCACCTTTCTCCACCTCCTGCAGCAAACAGCTCAGAAACAAGCCTTTGGCAGAGCCTGAGATTAGACACCGTTAGATGAAAGCGTGTGCGATGTTGTGGAGCTCGTGACGTTCAGACCTCGCTGCGTGAGTCACAATCCTCTCGTATGGATTGTCTGCTCTCAGCTGGTAACTGGCGACGGCCTCAAACACTTGGCATCCCTGAAGCTGGAGATGTGCTGACGAAGCCCGTGAGTTTCTCTATCTCCTCTTGCTTCCTGATCATACGTTATTCAGATTTTTTTCGGCCTCAACGGAATTTTGTTTCTCAAAATTTGCGTCAGCGTTCACTGTTAAAAAAGCTGGGTTCCACACAATCGACAACATATTAGTTTTTACAAATTTAAGTGCATTAAACGTAACATTATTTCCATGACAGATAAAAATAAAGTACAAAGGCAAACAAATCTCTCACTTTGTTTTCCCTATGTGTGGATTATTTGTAGCTCAGCATTATTATCTGAAGTGGTTTGTTTCTGTTCGTTTGAATGGAAATAGTCTAGTTTAGCGATCAATTCAGCACACAAAGCCTATTTCAAGTTAGTTTTTGCTGAATACAAGTTGCAATAAAGTCACACAAAGGCTCTAATGCTGTACAAAATGTAGGGTAATTGTATAAAACCGCAAGCTCTTCTGAGTAATGTTTAATTCTGGGATCGCAGAATTGCAAAATCCTGGAGAAAGCGCCTCCCCATTTGAAGCCTCTTGGCATTTTGTGAGTCTGTCAGATTGACATGTTGCCCAAGGCAGTTTATAGGGGGGGTCGAGCGTGTTTAATCCAGCTTTGAAGAGTCTCTGTTATAGCGATTCTGGTTCAAAAGTCTGTGTGCGTGTGCGTGTGTGTGTGTGTGCGTGTGTGTGTGTATTACAGATATCTTTTTTTCTCTTCTTCTTTGTGGAGGGTGTAGTCATGAATGCACTTTATATAAAAATATATGAATCATTGAAGATGCAATCATATCATTGAATCATTGAAGACACAAGCTAAGATGTAAGTCTACTTGAATGAGTTAAAGAAAATATGAACCAAATTGAATACTTTAAGATTATTTTCATAGTAGTTAATGTTAATTCTGATTATTTCATGTAAAATTAAGTAATAGAAAATTTGGTGATAATTGCAAGTACCAATTTAAAATGTTAAAGGTACCTTATAATAAAATGTGGCCAAAAAATTTTCATCTAAATTTAAAATTGATCTTCTCTGTTTTAAACATTCAATTATACTTTGATTTGTTACATGCAATTTTGTACAATTTACTACAATTACCAAGTACAATGACACTGTAAAATAAAACATGAGTTTAAATAGATATAATATAATATCATATCATATCATATCATATCATATCATATATCATATCATATCATATCATATCATCACAGCAAAAAGGTCACTAGTTAGAGTCCCGGGTGGGCCAGTTGGCATTTTTGTGTGAAGTTTGCTTGTTTACTTGGGTTTCCTTAAGATGCTGGTACTAACATATATCCGTCAGCTTGCTCTCTGCAACTCTTACATGGTCACCTACTGAAGCTAAGCAGGCCTTCGCCCGGTCAGTACCTGGATAAGAGACCACATGGAAAAGCTAGGTTGCTGCTATAAGTGGTGTTAGTGAGGCCAACAGGCGGCGCTCAACCTGTGGTCTTTGTGGGTCCTATCACCCCAGTATAGTGAAGGGGACTCTATACTGCTCAGTGAGCGCCATTTTTCAGATGAGACTGTGTGGTTCTTTGAAAAAGAGTAGGGGTTTAACCCTGGCATCTTGGCCAGATCTGCCCATTGGCCCATCATGGCCTCCTAACCATCTTCATATCATAATTGGCTTAATCACCTCCTCTGCAGTGTGCGGTCTGGCGCAATATGGCTGCAACATCCAGGTGGATGGGGAGTCCCCCCCCATTGTGTAAAGTACTTTGAGTGTTTAGAAAAGCACTATATAAATGTAAGGAATTATTATTGTATGCTGGAATAGTTGGCAATTAATGAATTAGAATAAAGTTGGAAAATTAATGAACGTATAAACAATATAATATAAAATAATTTAATTAAATTCAATTGATTTCAAATCCTCTTCATCTTTTCTTGTATATGTGCCAGGTAATTCTGTAATTTGTTAACATAAATCTTCCATTTATGCCAGATATTGTTCTCACTGTAGGCTTTAAAGTGCAAAATATTACAGAGCACTCAATGAGATGTAGATAAAAACTGCTGTGGATAATCTTCAGAAGTTGTCCTGGGCTTGCAGATTTTCATGCTGCTTTCCCATCACAATCGTGACCTTTGCGAGTTGTGATGTAAACTGAAACTTCAGCAGACCACATCAGTACAAATGTCACAACCTTAACCTTAATACTGCTTTAACACAGACTATCTCCACCTGTCACATTGTATTAAGGTAAGTGTCATAAATGTACCGTGTAGGTTTGACTCAATTGAAACCGTGGCCGCAGGGTTTGAAAATGTGTGAGTTCTGGTGTTGTTAAAAATTCTGCTGTATTAATGGCTAGATATTAAAAATGTGTATAGTTTATTTGATTTATTGGTTTATTTTTTTCTTCTAGCAGTTTTAATGAATAGTATTTGCTGTTAAAGTCTAAATGACAACTTATGCTCTACATTATTTCTATATATTTCTATTGAATGTTTATTAATTTAGAGTGATTGCACTAAAACCACTAAAATTAATTAAATATTTTTCAATAAAATGTTTAAATTTCATTTTTTCTGCATATCTGTTATACAAGGGTTATTATGCTACTTTTATGATAGTGTTTCAAGGGTTATTATGCTACTTTTATGATAGTGTTTCAAGGGTTATTATGCTAATTTTTTGAAAGTCTTTAATGCAGTTTTGTACAGAGAATATATGATGATTATTGTGTTTGTCATATCGATTGTGGTCTCTTTAACAATAAACTATTCATGTGCTTCTTTTTTGTATTGTCGGCCAGGCTTAGTTAAGAGATGTTGCAATGAAAATACCAAATAAGTACACAGTAAAATCAACAGTATAAAAAAATCTTACATGTCAATAACTCCAAAACTGTTGAATCAACAATATACAGTGTTAACGACAGCACGTGGACAGTGTGGTTGCAACGTGCAATAGGAGGTGATTTTGTTTTGATACTACAAGTGCAAAAGGTCATGTAATGTTAGACATACATCACAGAACAGTGTAAAGATTAATGTTATACTGATAGGAGTACTTTCTTGATGACACTTGTAGCGTAATAACAATACTAGTGGGTGTTAAATGCCCCTAAGTGTAAAACTTTGATAACTATAGTTAGTGTAACATTCTACAGTGTCGGTGTATTTATTCAGCACTTTAGAGTGCTAATATTACACTGCAAATTTAACACTACACACGGCGTACTTTTAACACTTGATAGATTGGGACCATATATGATCTTCAGTAGTGTTAAAATCAACACTTTAAGTGTTAAATTCATTCATTCATTCATTTTTTTTTCAGCTTATTCCCTTTATTAGTCTGGGGTCCCCACAGCGTAATGAACCGCCAACTTATCCAGCATTTTGCTTTTACGCAGCGGATGCCCTTCCAGCAGCAACCCATCTCTGGGAAACATCCATACACACTCATTCACACTCATACACTACGGACAATTTAGCCTACCCAATTCACCTATATCACATGTCTTTGAAAACCGGAAACCGGAGCACCCGGCGGAAACCCACGCGAACACGGGGAGAACATGCAAACTCCACACAGAAATGCCAGCTGGCCCAGCCGAGGCTCGAATCAGCGACCTTCTTGCTGTGAGGCGAACGTGCTACTCACTACACCATCGTGGCGCCTAGTGTTAAATTGACACTACTTATTTTACTGTGTACGAAATAAGTTCAATTATTGCATAAGCTGATTGGTCAGTTCTTGTCATGTGATTCGGGGTGTGCTCGTGACATTCTGAAAAGTTAAGATGCTTTCGATTGGGATGCGAGCACACCGCTCCCAACATGTGTGCATAAACCATGCGCCTCCATTGGAAATAGCGAGCTTGTGCAAGGAAAAGACACAACATGGGCACAACCCCCCGTTTTCATTTGTGATCTCTAGCATTTGATCTTCTTGCACAGACAAATGGGTTGCAGATCTATTCCTTGGCAGTTCGAGGGTCCTTCACAGGGCTTTTTCCTCTTGGCAAAGAAATTTCCTAAAGACACCTGTTTCTTACTCATTTTGCTGCTTGTGGGTTAAATTTTGGGGCTCAAGTGACAGTTTTCAAAATAAAACATCTTTCAGACTCAGATAATAAATAAAATGGAAATAAATAATGATTTCTTGTGCGGCCCTGTACCAATTGATCCACGGACCGGTACTATATACAATACCAGTGGTTCTCAACTGGTTTGGCCATGGGACCCACATTTTTGCATGGTCATCAAGCCATGACCCAAATTTTTAGGAACTATAAAATAATTTTAGAAATTATAATTATTTTTGATTGATTTGTTAACATACACAAGTAGTGACAGATAAATCATGAGAAAATCAGCAGGACTTACAAATAAACAATATTTTATTGCTGTCATTTAACAAAATGTATCAAAATGTATAGAAATATTACAAAGTAAAAACGACAAATACTGTAAACAGCGGTTAGGGTAAGGAAAGGTTCAGTTCCCATGAACTAAACTGAACTGTTGTTGTGCGCGCCTTTCAAAATAAAAGTCCGAAATAAGTGAAATAAATAAAACATTTGTTTTTTTGACCACACACTTCACAACCCATTAAAATGTTCCCGCGACCCAGCCCACCAGTTTAGAAACACTGCTATATATAACAGCTAGCTAAGGGCCTGCTTGAGACACATGATTCCATTCATCTCTTTATATTTCATAGGTTACATCGAGGAGGCGTGCATCATTCCCTGTCCATCAGACTGTAAGCTCAGCGAATGGTCAAACTGGTCCCGGTGCAGTAAATCCTGTGGCAGTGGAGTCAAAGTACGGTCCAAGTGGCTTCGGGAAAAGCCTTATAACGGCGGCAGGCCATGTCCCAAACTGGACCATGTGAATCAGGTATGTGTGGACTCTTTGATTTTTAATGAGAATGTGCTTGTCTTGTTTTAATTATTAATTATCAGGGTGCTGTAAATTTTTGATCAAAGGAGCACACGGAATTGTATGTTTCTTTAATGTGCATCAGTGGGGCTTCCTAATGTGTTTATACTGTTTAATCATGGGATATTGTTTGCGTAACCTAGTTTGAGATCATTAAAGACTGCTAGGATGAAATTGTGTCAATTAAATGATCGTCTGAGGTTATTAATGTGTTGCATGTAATAACGTCTGTTTTTTATATTCCCTCTTTCATCTTCTCTCTCGCTCTCATCATGGCTGGAATCCTGCAACAGGCTCAGGTAAAACTCTCAAGTTTTAAATGATTAATAGCGGCGCACACCTGATTAAACAGTGATTTTTGGATGATAATTTTTGATCAATTATTAATCCAAGTTTAACTTAGAGGGACAAGGACATATAAATAATCTTACAAGTGTCAGGAAACATTATAAAATTTATTAGCTTGACTCATAGATATGAGTGATGTAGTTTAAGTGGAAAGGTAAAAAAACGTTGAATGTATTTTTTCTACATTGATTTAATTACATTAATATGTCTACAAATTCTATTTGTTTTCTGAGATGGCATAACAAGTAATTGTAGAATAGGAAATGTATTAATCCTATTTTCTTAATGTTTTTGAGAAAAAAGCCAAGGTATTTACCAAGGCTACAGTACATTTATTTTATATATTACAATAGTAATGCTATAAAGTATATTTATAATGAAATTAATGTAATGAACTAATTAATAAAAAATGTGAACAATTAATCCATGCAAGTTAATCTGAAAAAATAAATAAATAAATGTTTGTGTGACCATTTGCCTCCGCGTTTGGAGTAGCAGTCCTTCTCTGTTGGCGTTAGTTTGACGGCTTCAGCCACAGTATTCTTAACCACGATCCTCTTACCATTAGTTTCCTATTAGGAAATTATTCGCAAAAATATAGCTCTGCCTGTCATGAGAAATCGAGTCCCCCCTGAGAATTGGGTGCGCCTATAGGATCCTATAGATCCTATTGTTTTACTGGAGTTGTAATAGGTATAGTTTGTAGTGCCTACTTATAAAGTACAATATATGAAATCACATTCATAATTTGTATAATGTAAAGCGTGACTATTTCATTTTATTATTAAAGTAGCATGCATAAGTGTAATATTGACCCTTTCGTAGACTTATTTATAATTAAATATAATATTTAATTAAATAATTAAAATTGAGCATTAATCGTTTATACCGTTAAGTTAGCCCAGTTAGCTTATGTGCTAGCATAATCATACCTCTACCGTTAGCCTCCTGGCAGTGTTGCCAGATGTAGCTGACTGATTCCAGCCTTAAAGCCGGCGAAATGCAAAAACAACCACCCAAGGTTGCGAAAACTGAAAAGTGGGGGGTAACGGTCATGAGAAAACCGAAAGGTGGGGGGCGCAAGGGGCTGGGGTGGCGTACCGTTCCAAGACCGCCCAAATTTTCACTACCTGCCAATGTCATTTTTTTTACCCCACAATCGAATTCCCAACCACCCAGTCGGGCAACACTGCCTCCTGGCTACAATAAGCTAACGCAGCTCTGATTAGCCTCAATTGGGACTCAATTACAGGGGGGACTCAATTTCTCACCACACCCATAATATTTAGTTTCAGTTGGAAGTACATCAACATAAAATAAAAGTCTCAGCAACTTGCAGTTCACCCAGACTTCAATTTTTTTTAGATATTTGCATACTTTGCAATTAACATGAAGTATATTGTTTCTACAGATTCAACCAACAACACTGAATAGATTAAACCTTTTATTTTTTAATAAAATGCTTCATGTGATTATAATTCTTTCCATCAGTAGTTAAAATCAGTACTTCTTTTCATCAAGTTCATAAAAATTAAAGAATCAATACCATGTCTATGTTATTTTAGAGTGCTTCCAGTAAAGCTATACATTCAGTTCAATTATTGATTAATTATTGATATTATTCAATTACAATCAAAATCTGAAAAATTAAGGTTATTAGATACCATATAGCTTTTAACAGTTAAAGTTATTATATAAGATTATAAACATAGTTAACCTGCAGTTATGTAGTTATATAGTTGATGTCTGTGTGTACATGTTTAATGAAGTGTATTTGTGCATTAAGTGTATGAGTTGTCCTCGATGGTTGGCATTATCTCCTCACAGGTCTTGGATCTCTCAATACAAAAGTAAGCAATGATAAGTCTTTATGTTTGTCAGGTGTATGAAGTGGTCCCATGTCTGAGCGACTGCAGTCAGTATGTCTGGGTTGCTGAGCCTTGGAGTGTCTGGAAAGTCAGCAATGTGGATCTGAAGGAGAACTGTGGAGAAGGTGTACAGACCAGGAAAGTCAGGTAGGACTGATTCAGTTAGCAGACATTTCCTGAATAATCTTTTTAGATAGTGCCCATGTTCCTGATAGTTTTTTTTATTTTATTTTTTTTATAAAGGTGCATGCAGAACACTGTTGATGGACCGTCAGACCCTGTTGAAGACTATCTGTGTGACCCAGAGGAGATGCCGCTTGGAGCCAGAGAGAGCAAACTGCCCTGTCCTGAGGACTGTGTTCTGACTGACTGGGGCTCCTGGAGTCGATGCCCACTGGTGAGTGGCTTGACATTAACACCTGCCAAGTGCGGGTAGATTTCAGCTGTGGTGGGTTTGACAGACATTCCTACTAGCCACTTTGGCTGGTTGAAAATAATTTTTAAATTGCCAGTGCTGGCTCGTCACTAAAGGTTAGAATTTTAGTTTATGATCATTTGTCAATATCCGTGCAACTATGATCTTAGAATCGAGAAGCAGCACGACTGACAAAAATAACAGTTCGCGCGAACAAAAGAAAGGAATGAGAGGATCCTCACTCACTGACGAGGGCTTTAGTGTCGTGCGCACAGTTGATGTGATGCGCGCCAATTTTTAAAGCGTGACCGAGCGTGCCATTTTCTTGCACGAAGCAACCATGCCTCAACTGGTGTGCGATTGTTTCTCTTTGAAATAGACAGGAAATAAAAGGATGCTCGTGCACCACGGTCCTGCTATATTCAAGAGCTCCAGATTATTTCGTAAGCATCAGCAGTTGCCGCTTATATAGGCCTAACGTTAAACGTTTGCGCGCGATCATCCTTTCACTGTTGCACAAATGTTTTTCACATGCTTTCTTTAGCTTATTGTTAATTTTGTTAATATGTTTTAATTATCATCCTTTACAATAGCACTGCTTTAATAGGAGATTGACTCTCCATTTCTGTATAGTTAACTGGGGATCTGGAACCTTTAGCCTGGACAGACTGCTGTGCATCGTTTTAGATACATGAGAATAATCTTTTTTTTTTTTTTTTTTT
>CAIGQQ010009233.1:2520-14335 GCA_903798035.1 Danio albolineatus
TATATATATATATATATATTGTTATTAATTTTGAGGTATGGCTGTTTTTTACAGGGCTAGTGCAATTTACCACGACGTTTTTGTGGCTATAAAAGTTCTCATTCCTGCGTATCTTTTCTGTTAACTTTACGCTTATATCATAGAGTTTTTGTTTTATGTTATCTTTATTATCGTTAAATGTAGGGGTCTTAAAAATAATGTCAAACGTACGGCTACATTTCTTTATTGTAGGAGCAGAAGGCCAACTGTTATTTTTTGCAAGAAACACATTCGGAAGTTGAGGACACGTTTTTGGAAACTTCAGTGGGGGCACTCTGTATGCTTTAGCCATGGGACATCTCATTCAGCGGGGTTTATGATTTTGTTTTATAGGTTTCAAGGATTAATTGTTGGCCAGAAAAGTGACGAAAATGGTCATTGGTTAATGGTGATTGTAGGGATTGGTGGGGCTAGATTCATATGTGTATATGGTTACAATAGTAAAGCCCTCAACAAAATTTTTTATGTTGATTTATGTGTTAAGATTAACCATTGGAAGGTGTTGTATTCAACGGAGGAAGTCATAGTAGGGGGTGATTTTAATTTAGTTCCAGACAATGCAGTTGATCGTCATCCCACTAGAGGGCACCATCTCGCCTGTGATTATGTATAACGACCTGGTTTTAAACACACATTTGGTTGACTGCTGGAGGCTAAAGAATTCAAGTGTTAGACAATATTCATGGTTTAATGCTTCTAATAATGGACAGTGTTCCAGGCTGGACTTTTGGCTAATTCCTTTTAACTGGCTTAATAATATCGTTAAATGTGACATTTCTACAGCTCCCCTAACAGATCATTGCTCAGTGACTCTGATTCTTACCATTAATAATATAAGACAACCTGAAAACACAGTTAAACACAAATTTAACAGCAATCTTCTATGTAACAAAGATTTTTGTGTTGAAGTAAAAAATCTAATTGCTGAAGTTTCTTTCTTAGACTCTTTAAAACTCAGTAAATGGGAATGGTTTAAATTCAGAGTGAAAGAAGTTGCAATTAAAATAGGAAAGTACTCTTCTAATCAAACACGTGTTAAATAAATGGACATTGTTTCTAATATTAACATTCTAAGCTCTAAAGTGGTTTTGTCTACAGAGGAAAAAAAACAATTAGAGACTCTCAAAAATCAATTAGATAATATATTTTTAGATAAAGGCGCGAGGTGCTTTTATTCGATCAAGGGCTCGCTGGATTGAGGAGGGTGAGAAAAATTCATTGTATTTTTTAATCTTGAGAAACAAAGGCAGTTGAAAAAGAAAATATCCAAATTAAATATAAATGGCACTGTTACAGAAGATTTTAATTTAATTAAAAAGGCAGACTTTTATAGTACCTTATATTGTTCAAAATACTCAGAGACCGTCAGAGACTAGTTGCAGGGGCGCCGCTAAGAGGGGGAAAGTTAGGACGATTCTAAGGGCCCATGCACTCTAGGGGCCCACAGAGATCTGCATGATTAATAACAGCACTATAATGTAATATAAATGATGAATGTATCTCTAAATTACAATTAAAACAATTTATTAGAAATAAAAAATAAAAATACAGCTTATATCTGCCCCTCGTGTCTGTCACAACTGTCACTGTCAAATTGCACCCCCCTCCTTTCGCTGTATGGTTCAGGCCCCGTTTACACTAGTGCGTTTTCGTTTTAAAACGCATATGTTTTGCTACGGTTACGCCATCCGTCCATACTACGCCGGAGTTTTCGAGGTGCGAAAACGGAGCGTTTTAGAAACGCTGGAGAGGCCGTTTCCATTCTAAAACACTGCCGCAGCGTCTCAGTGTGGACGTGGGAAAACGCATACTTTTGAAAACAGAGGCGTTACTGCTGAGATCCGCTCCGTGATTGGGGCTTTGGGTCATTGCGTATCCTTCCCTTATTCGTCAAGCGCACGTGGCTATGACGTCACCGGCAGACAGCAGACCAGTCTTCACTGTAAACGCTGTATTTTCGATAGCCATGGATGTTTTATATTCATTTGTTACTTTAAGTAACAACTCAACCTCGTCGTCTGTCCTCAAAAAGACCTCTCTTGCTTTCTTTACCATCGCGTTCATCGTTCAACCAGCGTTTGTTGACTAACAATAACCGAATGCCGAGCGAGACACATGCTTCCTGTTTATACTTGACCGCGCATGCTCAGAGTGCGCCAATGGTCACGTGATATACGTTTCTGGTGGATTAGTGAAGACGGAGATCTCTTGAGACGCTGGGGGAAAACGCGAGTGTGGACGCAGATCGTTTTCTTGCTAAAACGCCGTTTTAAAACTAAAACGCACTAGTGTAAACGGGGCCTCAGTCCGTCAGTAGCGGGAAGAGAGTTGATCGTCAGGTAAACTGTCAAAGCAGCGATGTCCTCGAGTTTAACATCAGCTGTGTCGCCATTTTTTTTTGTATAAATAGTGTCAGTAGTGCATTTACACTGAAAACTCTAACAATAATGCACTTTATTTACCCGGATGATGCACTCAATCAGCCGGTAAACAGAAGTGATGGACACTTTACACACTCAACAACCGCAGCTTTAAGCACGTAACAGAAGGGGCGGAGCTATCACGCGCACATGTTGGATAACTTTATTTTGGATTGTGAGAGCAGTATTCCCCTGTGAGAGGGATTATAGCGCCTCCCGATGGTGAATGCGTTTACACTCATGCCAGGTAGGCTATTATTTGGTCATTTATTTCATTAGCTGCATCCCAGATGACACACTATACACTAAATCAATAAGACACAAAATTATTCTACAATGAGACCCATAAATAAGAAATGTTCTTCTGTTTAAACTGACCATTACTTAAATAGCAAAACCCTGGCCTTCTTGCCGGCAAATAATAATTAAAAAAAATTAAACAAATTTTATTAACAGAGTGCAAAATCCAGCACACTGCAAACCAAATAAACACAACATAAATACATTTAAAACGGTCTGTTAATTAACCTGACAGTAACTTAAATTCCAAGTGCCAAACGCCTGGCCTTCTTGCTTGCAAAATCCTCAATCAAAGTGTATTGTACATTGTATGAGACACTATTGCAGTACAGTTATTTAAATAGTGACACATTGGTGTTTTGTGTGTTTAGAAATGTTAAATTTTCAGTGAATATTTGATTACTGTTCCTTTTTGTACTACATTGAACAATAAATCATCTGCTAGGCTAGCTACAGTCATGGCCGTTCTCTTACTAAATACTGATAAGTAGTGGACAAAATCAATAATAAAATACATACATCAGTATAACTACATTGCAGTCAAAGAGTTGGTAGTAGGGGCCCATCCTCATATTTTTTCATGGGGCCCAAAATTGCTAGCGGCGCCCCTGACTAGTTGTAAATCCTTTCTCCAATCAATTCAAGATTGGGTTGAAGTAATTGAGAATGACTTTAAAACAAGTTTAGAGGATAATTTAACAATTGAAGAGCTGGATAAAGCTATCCTTCAAATGGCCAAGGGTAAGTCGCCTGGCTTAGATGGCTTAACAGTTGATTTTTATGCTTTTTTTTTGTAAAGACATCCATCAGCTCTTATTTGAAGCTTTTGGTGAATGTATCATGAGTAAAAAGCTCTCTCCCACAATGAAACGTGGGCTCATTAGTTTGATCCCAAAAGTATTTAAAGATCCCCTTTCTATTGAAAATTGCAGACCGATAGCCCTGTTATGTATGGATTATAAATGATTAGCTCTTGTATATGCCAATCACCTAAATAATGGTTTAACAAAGGTTATTAATGAATGCCAATATGCCTTTATAAAAGGAAGTAATATACATTTCCATTCAAGACTTATAATGGATATGTTGGATTATAGGCATTTAATAGAAAATGAGAGTTTATTATTATTCCTTGATTTTTGTTAAGCGTTTGACTCATTGGAGCACTGTTTTATTGCAGAAACTTTAAAATGTATGGGTTTTGGAGAAAATTTTTGTAACATAATCAAAATGTTTTATTCAGATATTTCGAGTTCGGTTTCCTTGGGATCTGATATCACTTCGAGTTTTAAGATGTCAAGAGGAATTCGACAAGGCTGTCCCATATCACCTAAACTATTTATTTTAACTACCCAATTGCTCACTTTGGCGATTATCATAACCGAAATGTGCAGGGTATTAAGATATGTGATAAGGAATTTAAGATTAGCCAAATTGCAGATGATACTGTAATTTTTTTAAAAGATAAAAGTATGGCTGATACCTCTTTAAACATAATTAATGCTTTTTCAGATGCATCTGGTTTGTCTCTCAATATAAAAAAATGTGTTTTGTTGCCTATCCACTCTTGTACAGAGAACTCTATTGCCTCAATAAATGTCCAGTCAGAGATTAAATATTTAGGCTTGACTATATCTAAGGATGACCGCAGGATGGAGGAGATTAATATTGAAAAACGTGTCGTTGATATGAAAAAATCATTGAGTCACTGGTTGACCAGAGATTTAACAATATTTGGAAGTTATTCTATCTAAAGCTGAAGGTGTATCTAAGTTAATATATTCTTGTCATTCTTTGTTCATTTCTGATTGTAATATTAGAAAAGCCAACTGAATAATTTCTAGTTTTTATGGAGGAATAAAACACATTATTTAAAAAGGTCTCAGCTCGTCAAACAATACAAAAACGGTGGTTTAAAAGCCTTGGATTTTGAAGCCCTAATAGGTTCCTTTAGAATTCATTGGTTAAAATCCTTTTTTGCTTGTTATAACTCTATGTGGTTTCACATACCTAGGGCTATCTTTGGAAAGCTTGGTGGTTTGGATTTTTTAGTCAGATGTGACTTTGATATTAAGAAAATCCTTAATATCATTGTCTAAATTCCATAGTCAGCTACTACACTTCTGGAAAATGATATTCACACACAACTTTACTCACCACAGTTCAGTACTGTGGAATAATCGAACAATACTGATAAACAGAAAGTCAATATTTAAAACTGAATGGTTTGAAAAGGGTATTCTCTTTGTTACTGATTTGATGTATTGTAAAGGTGTTTTTTTGGATCATTCCAGTTTTGTTGAACGCTCTAATGTAAACTGTACTCAAAGAGAGTACATAAAAATTTGTAAAGCTATTCCTATAGCTCTGATTCAACTAATTCAAAGTACTTTGATGTATTCCAATGTTACTCCATTATTGCCAAATTTATTAAGTAGTGATTACAAATTACTAGATAAAAAATTCAAGAATAAGGTAGATACAGATGCTTTTAAAGCTAAATTGTTCCATGATTATGATAAACACAATGTGCCAGTTAACATTTCGGGTATAATGGAAAAAGCCTTCTCTAAATACATTAAACGGCCAATTCCACCTAAAGTCAAAGAAACACACTTCAAAATTTGTCACAGGATTTATCCTGTTTCTGAATTTTTACACAAAAGATTTAAATTTGATAAGGCAGAGTGTACCTTCTGTAAATCTGCGGAGGAAACCTTAGAACACCTATTTTGTACTTGCCCCACTTCAAACAAATTCTGGAATGATCTTAGAGAATGGCTGGCATTGAAAATGTCAAACATCCCTGTTTTTAACATTCACTGTATTTTCTTTTATATCCCTGTTTTTAACATTCACTGTATTTTCTTTTATGTTGATGGCTTAGATAAGTCAATATCAGACATTGTAAATATTGTTTTCCTACTGGCAAAATATCACATACACTGCTGTAAGTGGATAGACTGTCCCTCATGCTTTGAACATTTCCAAAACTAACTTAAACTATATTACTCCTCACTGAAATTACTTAAAAATTGTCATGACCAAAAATTATCTTCAGACATTCATAAGTTTCTTGTGTTTTGAGCTTTATTTATTTTATTGCCTTACCTGTAATATGACCCCCCACCCGTATGTTTAATGCTAAACGTTTTCTAATTGATATGTTACTATATTGTTACCTCTACGAGATTTTGTATTCTTTGTTCAATAAAAGGAAAAAAAAAGAAATAAAGTCAGAATTCTGACTTGAGCACCGAACTCGCTCTAGAAGTCCCAGAAGACATTGCGACTAGAAGTGGGAAGCGCAGCATTTTGTATAGATTTATTATTCAAGTTCAGAGATATACTTATTTACCTCAGGAGTTTCCCTAAATGAGACGGTGAAAGTAACCATTAACATAAAAATCTTAGTAAAGGCATACAGACATTAAGGGTGTTTATTTGTTGAAATTCGTATTAAAATCTGTTTTATTTGTGATGTGCAGCATATATTTCTAAAGTCTTTATGCATAATATATATTGTGAAACGGTGGGAAACAATAAATCGCTGTATGGATGCTGTAATGTTTAAATATTTTCGGTTAAAGACGCCCGAAGGTCATGTGACCGTCAGGAAGAATGCTGCATCTCATTCCTCACAGGACGTGTTATATTCTGTAGGCACAAAAAACTAAAGCTCATCTGTTTTTCTGCTTATTAACTTAAAACGGAAAATTAAAACAAACACATGTCAAAAATGAAATAACGAGTCAAAAAAACGGTCCGTGTACGTTTTGTTCATTTGTTTTCCGGTAAACGAAATAAAGCAAATAAAGAAAAAGGCCGTTTTTCTGTTTTTCTTTTGCTGACAAAAAACGAAAAAACAAGATTGGCAGGATTTTAGTTTTTTTAATCCAGGCTTGGAAAACAAATAAACAACTTCAAAATTCATTTTAGACAAGTAGACGTGCTGAAACGCCCATTTTCCTGTTATTGGCCAACCAAATCTGAGCTCGTGACGTCGTTCTCTTTCCTTTTACCAAATTAATAGTCCTCTGCGATCAGCAGCCAGGCTTCTTATCATTATTGTTATTGCTAATTATTCTGTCTCCTCATCTACCACCAGTGTGCAGCATTCGCCTGGATGACACGACGGCAGCCATTTTGCGCCAGACCGCACACCACACACCAGCTGATTGGTGGAGAGGAGACAGAGTGATGAAGCCAATTGTGACATGGGGATGGTTAGGAGGCCATGATGGACAGAGGCCAGTGGGCAGATTTGGCCAGGATGCCGGGGAACATCCTGGGATTTTTAACAACCACAGAGAGTCGGGACCTCGGTTTTACATCTCATCCGAAAGACAGCGCTCTCTGAGTAGTATAGAGTCCCCTTCTATATACTAATGCATTAGGACCCACACAGACCGCAGGCTGGGCGCCCCCTGCTGGCCTCACTAACACCACTTCCGGCAGCAACCCAGCTTTCCCATGTGGTCTCCCATCCAGGTACTGACTGGGTGCAGCTCTGCTTAGCTTCAGTGGGCGACCTTGTGAGAATTGCAGAGAGCTAGCTGCCGGCATTATTAGCTTCCTTAATGATGTCTTTAAGGAAGCAGAGATTGGGGATGCAGGGGTGGACTCACCCATCACCCAAGCTGAGGTCACTGAGGAAGTTTGCAAGCTCCGCAGTGGCAAAGCAGCAGGGGTGGATGAGATTCACCCTGTGTATCTTAGGTCTCTGGATGTTGTAGGGCTGTCTTGGCTGACACGTCTCTACAATATCGCATGGCAGTCGGGGACAGTACCTCTGGACTGGGCAACTGGGGTGGTGGTTCCCATTTTAAAGAAAGGGGGCCGGAGGGTGTGCTCCAACTATAGGGGTATCACACTCCTCAGCCTCCCGGGGAAAGTCTATGCCAGGGTACTGGAGAGGAAGATCCGTCTGATGGTTGAACCTAGCATCCAGGAGGAACAATGCGGTTTTCGTCCAGGCCGTGGTACACTGGACCAGCTCTATACCCTCACCAGGGAGCTCGAGGGTTCATGGGAGTATGCCCAACCAGTCCACATGTGTTTTGTGGACCTGGGGAAGGCATTCGACCGTGTCCCTCGTGGCATTCTGTGGAGGGTGCTCTGCGAGTATGGGGTCAGAGGTGCTCTGTTAAGGGCCGTCTCGTCCCTGTATGAACAAAGTAGGAGTCTGGTTCGCATTGCTGGCAATAAGTCAGACTTGTTTCCAGTGCATGTTGGACTCCAGCAGGGCTGCCCCTTGTCACCAATTCTGTTCATAATTTTTATGGACAGAATTTCAAGGCGCAGCCTTGGGCTGGAGGGGGTCCGGTTCGGGGACCACAGGATTTCATCTCTGTTATTCGCAGACAATGTTGTTCTGTTGGCTTCATCGAACATGGACCTTCAGCATGCACTGGGGCGGTTTGCTGCCGAGTGTGACGCGGCTGGGATGAGAATCAGCACCTTCAAGTCCGAGGCCATGGTGCTCCACCGGAAAAAGGTGGCCTGCCATCTCCAGATTGGAGGAAAGTCCTTACCCCAGGTGGAGGAGTTCAAGTATCTTGGGGTTTTGTTCGTGAGTGAGGGAAGGATGGAACGTGACATTGACAGGCGGATTGGTGCAGCGGCAGCAGTAATGCGGTCAATGTACCGGTCCGTTGTGGTGAAGAGGGAGCTGAGCCGAAAGACAAAGCTTTCGATTTACCAGTTAATTTACATTCCTACTCTCGCCTGTGGTCATGAGCTCTGGGTCATGACCAAACTCGGAGGAGGCCTCGGGGAAGACCCAGGACACGCTGGAGGGACTATGTCTCTCGGCTGGCCTGGGAACGCCTCGGGATCCCCCCGGAGGAGCTGGAGGAAGTGTAGAGGGAAGTCTGGGGTTTTCTCCTAAAGGCCCGTGCACACCGAGACGTTTTTTGCTCGCGTTTTCGGTCGGCGTTTGACGCCTCGAGACTAAATAAAGGGCGCCAATGTGATTGTGCACACCAACGCGCAAAACGCCAGGCGTAAAAGCGTCATTTTTAAATAAACGCCTCATGCTCGTTTTTTTGTTTTGACGCCACGCGTCAAAACCTTCTACACCAATCAGATTCCTACTGTTGCTCACGTGTATGGAGCTGCTGAAGTTACAGTAAACACCCCTTGGAGGCGCGCAAGCGCAAAACTGTCAATGCGAGCGTAGATGCCCAGAAGAGATATGAAAGTGGAGCTGCTTATTGCACTGGTGAACAATAATAATTTCTTCATCACTAGAGCTGCTACTTTAACCATCCATGCTTTGCCGATCGGCAACAACAAGCGTGTAAACTTCCTCTTTTCTTCTTCTGTGTAACAAGCGGGTGTCAGAAGCTTGGCGCCACCGTGTGCGCCATCTAACGTCAAGGAGTGATTTTGTATGCTCTCCCGCTCGACACCAGAGAAAATCGCTTGGGCTTGAATGCTGAAAAACGCCGACGATAAACGCAAACGAAAAGCGTCCCGGTGTGTACGAGCCTTAAGACTGCTGCCCCCGCGACCCGGCCCTGGAAAAGCAGAAGAAAATGAATGAATGAATGAATGTTTTATTTTTTTTTTTTATCAACGATACTTCTTTTAGGTAAAGATAAATCAAAATGAGTTAGTAAATGATTACTAAATTGCTTAAACATGTATTTATTGTTATTTTATTATTATGCTTTAAACAACATATAATAAACAAAATAATGCCAGGGTGATAGAAAGTATATAATAACAGCACAAAAAAAAAGAAATAAAACAAACACAAAAAACAAGAGTATAAATAATTACCTAAAATGCTTACAATTACAAACAAGCACGACCTTTACATTAATCAAAAAAATTGAAACTAGAACACAGTTGGACGAGAAACATTTATAGGCAACACTTTACAGGCATGGTAACAGTTTCTCTGTATGTTAATAAATGCTTTATTCCTACAATTTTGTGAGTTCATCTAAAGTGAGGATTATGCTTTATAAATACCTTATAAACTGTATCAAATAATTAAAAAAACCCTTTGTAATCTTATCTAAAAATAAAGTCACTACAGTTGATTTTGCAATTGCTGATTGTAGGAGTATTATAACTTCATACATTGTATACTGGAATTTGGCCACTAGGTGTCAGTACGATACTATATAACTGTAACTTCAGTGCATTGGGCAAGAGCGATTGGTCTCAATCTCGTCTTCCTGGTTATTTGTACACACCATGCTTACAAAGGAAGATTTCACACAGTTAATCAAATTTCTGTTTACTTTAAATAGTTGCTATATTTCCTCAGTACTTAACTCAACTTATTTTTATTCTACATAACACAGTGTTTATTTATTTATTTATTTATCTATTGGACAAACACATTTGGATTTACTATTATAATATATACATATACAAAGCAATATAAGATTTTACTTGCATACTTTCACAAATTTATTTTAAATAAAAAATATTGACTATATTAAGAAAAAAAAAATACTTTTATGGTGCAAAAATGGTTTTTCCTGTGTTTCTCATCCAATATTTTTTATTAATTGGCAGGAAGACGTCTGCCATGAAAACCTTGGAAGCATGCCATGGTTAATCCTGAGCAAACACATTAAAACCCCCTGCTATATTTTACCCAAGTACGCCAGTACCCCAGTATAGTGAAGGGGACTCTATACTGCTCAGTGAGCGCCGTCTTTTAGATGAGACGTTAAACCAAGGTTCTTCATAAAAGAATAGGGGTTTAACCCCGGCATCCTGGCCAGATCCCTGACTCATTTAACAAACACTTTATTTACTTGTAAGAACTAACTGCTGAAGATGTGCAGAACTTGTAAAACCCGTCCGAATCAGGCCTGCAAATTAGGCCCACTGTGTTTCACTCATGCCATAACAGAACAAGAGGACCCTGTTTTGTGCAGTGCTTTGGCAGTTGTTCGAAAGACCCTTCGGCTAACTTCGTTGATTATTAAACCTGGACAAAGAGGTTTTACAGATATTTTTGGCGGGCTTTGTGTCACTAGACTGTTCTAATGACTCACTGGTCATGTGCTCGCCTTAGGGTATCCTGTTTGCCGCCCAGGGAGAGACCAGAGATCTCTGGATTTTTAATGCATACATGAAATTGAAGACAATCTCTTGAAATATGCAAAACGAAGGCAGATGCATCTTTTGAAATAATGTGCTATAGGTTTTCCTCATATGTTGTGTGAATTCCAGCCAAACAGTTTAATCAATGTGTTGTTTTAACCCTTATAACAGATAAAAGTTCTGTGTGTGTCTGAAATGTTTAGTGTTTGGTATTAAATTGAAGCTAGTGACATTTGCAATACAGAGATGTAAATAAAAAAAGTTTCTAGTACGAAGTAATATTTGTTTTGTAACCTTTGATATAAGAGTTACAAACTTACAAGGGATTTTACCACGTGAAGCCAACATGCATTCTCTGTTAATGATTGACCTTCACTACATGAAATGGGGCGTGTACCTGCCCTTCATGGTCACTGCTCATTGGAAGATGGAGCCACAGGGATGGACCAGACCAGGTCACTTAAAAACACCCTGCAAAAAAACGCGATTGGGTCACCAAGAACTTTCCATGCAACCTCGTTAGGTTTCAGGACCGCTGAAACCGCACGAACTTCCACAAACTGAGAGCCCGTCACCTCGACAACCCAAAGACAACAGCCAATCACGATGGAGTGAACTGAAAGACGTCACCGAAGCGAGTCACCACCCAGTCAGGACCAACGTGCTTCCCAAGGCCAAGCCGGCCGGTGAGGGAAATTCAAGATTCAAGACTTCAGCAAAATCGCAAGTAACACGAATTAACGTTGTCTCTAACTGATCTGGTGCTGATTAATCTTAAGCAGTTAAAGATAAGCCAAATCTCTGCTTTTGTGGTTTCTCAGGTGTGACGATCTAGTCAGAAGTACTAGAATTGATTTGGGACTGTTGTCAACTCATTTTGCATCCTCTGAACTGCCTCTGTGTGTATGTGTGAATGTGTGTGTGCGTTTGTTTGTTGTTTGCTTATTACGTAGTTAGTTTCATGTATCGTAGTGTAGCTCAAT
>CAIGQQ010009235.1:0-13854 GCA_903798035.1 Danio albolineatus
ATAATATAATATAATATAATATAATATAATATAATATAATATAATATAATATAATATAATATAATATAATATAATATAATATAATATAATATAATATAATATAATATAATATAATATAATATAATATAATATAATATAATATAATATAATATAATATAATGTAATATAATATAATATAATATAATAAACTCCATTCCATCATTAAGTTATTTAATTATAAATTGTATTAATTGTAAATTTGGTTTTGGTTACAATTCTAACAATGCACTTTTTGATAGATGACAACGGGGAAAGCCATATTATTATAAACAGATATTTTGTCAATAGATTAAAGTCAAAACACCTTAACAATGAAATTTCCATGCTTTTTGCTTTACAATATGTGAACTGATGGACATGTGGATTCCTGCCACCAAAGGAAATCCTGCTTCCAAAACATTTGATTTATTTTCATAATGTTCATGCTGATATTGCAGATATAGCCTCAATATGTTTCCTGAGTACTTCAACTTGACCCATGCCTTCAGCAGCTGAATACAGAAAATTATTCTGTGACATTGACAGTGAAAAGGGCCTAGTTTGCTTTATTTATAAAATTTTTTTGGAAAGAAAATGATCAAAATCTCCTTATAATGGCCCTATGCTATGTTTTATAGAGCATAATGATGACTTTGTAGATATTTTGTTTGTTTTATGAGTATAGTAATGGCCAATGCAGCAAAAACATCTGAAGTCTGTTAAATAATATTCAGATAATTCCGGCCACCACAGTACATGTATATGATTAGTGTGATTTCACCAAGTAGGACATGTTCCTGGATTAACATCTATATTGATCATTCCAATCAGAATTAAAGCATACATTTAAAGTTTATATTGATTTTAGGTTTATGGTTAGGTTTCTCACTTCTACGGGATTGTTATCCAACTATTATTCCCATCTGATTTGGGGAAAATTGGCAAAATCACACTCTCCACATGTACAAAGAATGAATATTGTGATTTGACAGTTTACAGATTATACCTTGTGCATTCTGGTCCCATTTCAGCATGAGGTCGATGGCGTATATGGCTCTGGAGGAGGGATACGCACAGATTCCGTATGGGGCGGGACGACAGGATGCTGCCTGGAAGAGCTCTGAAAACGCTCTAAAGATATCCGCCTGTTAAAATTTTTAAGAACAAGAAATCTTGATACTGCTCGGATTGAGGCGAGACTGCTGGATGAATTCTTTGTTTGCACTCTCCTTGACTGATGATAACCGGGAACAAAAACACTGAAGTCTCACCAAGGCTGCATTTGTTTGATTAAAAATGCAACAAAAGCAGTAATATTGCGAAAGATTCTATCAATTTAAAGCAACCGTTTTCAATTCGTAATATACTTTTAAATGTAACCTCTTCCTGTGTAGCAAAGCTGAATTTACATCATTTCACCAGTGTCATATGGATTTTTCAGAAATCATTTTAATAAGCTGATTTGATGCTTAACGGGATAATTCACCCAAAAATGTACTCAGTTTACTAACCTTCAAGTGATTCCAAACCTTTTTTTCTGTTAAACACAAAGATATTATAAAGAAAAAAGCTGTAACCATTGACTTCCATGGTAGGAAAACACAATGGAAGCCAACAGTTACATATTTCCAGCTTTTTTAAAAATATCTTCTTTGTGTTTAACTCATAAAGGTTTGACACAAGTAAAGGGTGAGTTAAGATGACACATGTTTCAATTGTGTGTGAACTATCCCTTTAAGAAACATTTATTATTTTCAGTGTTGAAAATAATACATAATATTTTGTCTGTATTAATCCTGTCTCCAGAAGAATGCATCTGAAATCATTATTAAGATTAACTAAATGTATCCTTGCTGAATAAATGTATTCTGTAATAATGCATGCAATATAAAACACAGAGAGAACCTTTTTCAGTGCACTCAATGCACAAATAATACATTTTTTCATTTACTGATGCTCGACATTTGAGAATAAAGAAATCAGGATCACTTTATGTGTGCTACTGTGCAGATACACAGTTACACAAAGCCATACCTCAACCTGTTTCCATGGATACTGTGGATACTGGCTCTCAAACATGGGGATGAAGTCATCATAGTGAATCTGAGAGGGAAAAAAAACATCCTCTCACTATATTTCTCTAAAAGACAGACTTCACACAGTAAAAAACAATTATAAAGGCAGTGGAGTGCATTCACCATTCTGCCAACTTAATTTAGCAGGCATGAGCATTTATTACACATAACCCACACCTCAAAAATGCATGATATTTTGATAATGGTTAATGTGAAAACCAGATGTGAAAGCAACATTTTTACCAACGTTAGACTGGAGTCAATCATTTTATGTGAAATACTGATTACTTCTTTTACCTTCATCCTCTGGGATTAGCTCTACCAAAAACAAGCATACAGTTAGGCCTGTCACGATATCTATTTTTTGTTGTACGATATATTGCACCAAAATATATCACGATAAACGATATTATTGTCATTTTAAGACCATTTTAGGTCACTAATTATATAATGCCAGAATGGCAATAGTATAGCATCATAACGCAAGTACACTCTTCCAAAGCACACATCATATTTTGTTCTTAAGAATATTTAATTTAATTTAGTCATTTTAATAATTTAACGATGAGGCATTAGACTCAAAATGTGAAAACGCATATCCTAAACAAATAATAATAAATGTTAACAAACAAAATGCAAGGTAAATAGTAACTCTGTTACTGCGATACCTGCTACCAGATGTATTTCAGTTGTCAGGCACCCACATCAAAATATACTTTAGTCATTTATAGTAAATACTATAGAGTTTTTTTTAACCATACTGACACTGAGAAGCTCCAATAGAGATAAAGAGGTTGTGCAATCAGCTAAAATGGAGCAAGAATTGGTTTTTATGTATGGGCGATATTTATTGCATCCCCCAAAATTGTTGAGGTCATGCCCATGTATAGTACGATAAGTAGATATATTGATTATTGTGACAGGCCTACATACAGTCAACGCAGAGTTTTCATACCTGTTTGAGCTGCACATCCTCGGCATAATTCATCACTGTGTAGTGCTTCTGATAGTCATCAAAATGATCTAGTGAGAAGGGTCTGGAAAAAAGATAAGCACCTTAATGCAGATAATATAAGTAAAATAATATGATTACTGTACTGTTAATGTATGGAAAACTGACTGTAAGTGCACAGAAAATTGATTTATATGGACTTTTTTTTAATGACAAGTACCTATACTATGAAGTCCTAAGCTTGCACCAAGCACTTTTGTAATGTGCAGAAAGACTGTGTATGCTATATACATTTTTGACTAACATGTATTCCAGTTGGGAGTAGAACTTTATTTGATGATACTAGAACTTATATTTATATATACCTATTGCTTTTAGATATTTAGTATTAAAAATTAATATATAATCATTGGATACAGTTATTAGATACTGATGGGTTATATGCACACAGAGTTTTAATTTCAGTGAGCACCACGGCTTCCAGTTAATTGTCCCATACAAAACTGCTCTGTTTAAGATCTGATTGCATTGAAAACGTTCCTCCACTTACAAAGTCGCCATGTTAATAGCAAATGCACTAAGGCATGACAAAACTGACTCTTAAAGGGAATGAGAGGATGAGACTCTTATTGGTTTATTGTATGTTATGCTCAATACACACCCATAACTCATTAAGAGAATAAGCACAACACTTTTAGACCATGCACTGCTGCACAGACCATTTTTTTCCATCCTTAAAATAGAAAAAGCGGATTCAGATATGACCTCAGTACTTTCGCAACATCCTCTTTAGACATCACACTTAGAATAATGCCAAATTGAAAAAGTTCAAATGTGTGTGGAGGTTTACTTGTTAGCAAAACGGAGCCAGAAGACGTTGTAGGCATAAAGGCGCAGAGGTTCAACAGAGCGCAGCAGCACCATGTAGCGGATGTCAAACTTCACCATGCCCAACTCCTCCCTGTGAAACAACACGGGGTCCTCCAGATATTTACTGACCACCTGAGAGAGACAAAAATACATCATTTGACATTTTTGCTTCCATTCTTTTAGAGAAATAAACATCAACATAACATTTCACACACATATACAGTACACTGCTGTTGGAAATGTCTGGTTTCAGTCAAAATTTGAGCATATCTTCGATACGGTTACTGAAAGTGTACAAGGAGGTTAACTAAAAGTGAGAAAACCACATGCAAAAACTGTTGTCAGTATTGCAGAGGGAATGAAATAGCATAAGCAACATAAAAAACAGGAGAGCATGTTGATTCAAATATGAGTTTCAGAGAATTACACTATAATATAATAATTTTTCATAAATCATTTTTCATTGTTGCTGTGATAGTACAATTTTTCATGCAAAATGCCATATTTTAAATAAGTTGCACCATGCAAAATAGTACCTTTAAAAAATAAAAAATAAAATGTACAACTTTATTTAGAAATTATGTACGATAGGCTGACTTTAGTCCTAAATATATTGGTCTCCATATTTTCTTTCGGTGTCTCTGTATCATAATAGAGGCCCTGCATTCCAACAAGGTCCAAATGACATGTAACCTTGAAGAAAGAGGGCACTGTTATGTCTTTTTACCAGTCTTATTGAAGGGACTGTCACACACTATTTAGATAAAGCCTTTTAGTGGGCCTCCAGAAATATTTGCAAGAGTGGCTAGCACAGGTGAACATTTAGTGTCATTCGTTTAACAGAGTTTGATTTAGGGCTGCACAATATATCGTTTCAGCATCGATACAAAAATGTGCAAGAGTCACATTGCAGGTGCAATGCTAAGTTTAAATTGTTAGGATTAAAGTGGAGCAGGATCCACAGATCAGAACACACAAGATTTGTGGAGTCACCGAAAAGTTTCACCGTAATGGAGTGAAATGTTATCATTTGCATATGTTTTTAAGGCTTCTGATTGTGTAAGCAGAGACATTAGAGCATTCAGGCACACACATTTTTATTGTTTGCATCTAATAAAGATGTATTCATTGAATTATTTATACAATGAAGACTGTACAGTGTTTGATTGCATAAATAACTGCATCCTGTTGTACAGTCGGTGTTGTTACATTGTTTGTACATTTAATTTAACTGAAAAATGTGATATATAAATATTTCACTTCTATCTTCCCACTAATATTCCAGAACAATCCCATAATCTTCCAGAATAATCTCAAAAGTCTAAATTAAGTCTAAATAATTAATTCTTTCTAAAAAGAGCTATTCAAGCTATCGGGTGGAATTGCATTCTTATCGCAATATATATCGCAGCAAAAGGAAATATCACAATGTCCAACTTTTCCAATATCGTGCAGCCCTACATTGATTAAAAATGCAGATATTTAATGAAACTTTATATCATAATAATGAACACGCATGCTATTATTGTGGGCACTTCAAAATACAGTGAAAAAATTTCTTTTCACTGTATAATAATTGTTTCCCAGAGATGGGTTGTGGCTGGAAGGGCATCCGCTGCGTAAAACAAATGCCGGATAAGTTGGCGGTTCATTCCGCTGTGGCGACCCCGGATTAATAAAGGGACTAAGCCGAAAAGAAAATGAATGAATGAATGTATAATAAATGGTAATTTATTATTTATTTAACTTTAGAATTTCTAAAGACAGGTGCTACACCATACAATATGAGGACTGAACATTATACTCTCGAGAGGCCTGATGAAATGAGTAAAAAACAGGTGCTATACCAAATCATTCAGGGGAAAACACATGGTGAAACAGTCATACATGCATGCAAAAGATACATTTGTGCATGATTATTAAAAGTAAACACTAAAAGCTTGCACAATTTGAACCATACAAGAAAAGCATGAGAAGGAGCGAGAAAATGTATACAAATTCCCAGGTTAATATAGACATAGAGTGTTTGGTGTTTGTCTGTTAAAACACGCTTTGTTCACTCTTTTAAAACATGTAGTTATCCTATAGGGCAGCACGATGGCTCAGTAGTGTCACCTCACATCAAGAAAGTCGCTGGTTTGAGTCCCGGCTGGGCCAGTGGAGTTTGCATGATCTCCCCGTGTTCAGGAATGAATTTAATAAACTAAATTGATAATAGTGTATGAGTGTATGTGTGTGAATGAGTGTGTATAGGTGTTTCTCAGTACTGGGTTACTCCGCTGTGTAAAACATATGCCAGAATAGTTGGTGGTTCATTGCACTGTGGCGATCATGATAAATAAAGGAACTAAGCCAAATGAAAATGAATGAACGAAGTTAACCAATATAACTAAACAGTATGTGTATAAACTACTCAAAGGTTTATATACCATTAAAAAAAACATAGAGTTATATAGGAGAGAGCGAAGGAGAGAATAGGAGAGAATAAACAGGAGGTGTCACAAGGGATGCACGAGAAAAAAAGGCCACATGAACATATGTTGAAACCATTAAGCATGCATGGAAAAGACATATGTTGTTAGGGGTCCAGTTTGGAGGGTTGAACCAAACTCTAGCCATGCTTGACAAATGTGAACTATATGTAAAAAAACAGCTGAAGAGGGAGAGAGAGGATATAAAGATGAGATATAAAGGTGCAGAGTAAGATGCTGCTGTTTGTCTCCTGGATATGTTGTCTGACAATAAAGAAACTTATGAAATCGAGACCATCAGATTTCAATGAACACTGACGGAAGAAAATACCTCAACACCTCTCGCTGGTTTTACTTTACTGGAAAATGATATATAAACATAATTTTAGTCCCCATAATATTCCTTTATGGAATTGTAGATATGTTATATTTAGGAACAAATCTTTATTTTAAGAAAATTGGTGGGAGAAAGGAATATGGTCAGTCATGCAGATGTTAGATAATACCGGAGTAATGTCTTTTGAAAAGTTCAGTTCTAAATTTAAATTATTTGCCAGAAAACAATATGATAAGATCATCAAAGCTATCCCACAATCTATGTTTCAGTTGTCTTGTAATCTGTCTCAAAATAATATAACACCTTGTCTCCCTCAGCTTTTGGTGAATGGAGTTTCAATTATTGATATACACTTATCCAACACTGTAATTCGGAATAATTTTATTAAAGAACTATATCCCTATCATTCAAATAAAAAATAAAATAAAATAATTTCTCTAAGGAAAAAATTTAATTGCTTAGAACAAAATATTTAAAATTTCCAGTGGCACCAAAAGTAAAGAAATCCTTCTAAAGAATTTTTGAGATGTCGATTTGGTTTTGATGAAAACAGTTGTTCCTTCTGTGATGATTAAATTGAAACTACAGAGCATCTATGATTGTAAATTTGTGTGTGCATTCTGGGAAGATTTGCATTATTGGTTATTTTCTAAGTTTGAAGATTTACATGCATTAACAAAAGAAAACGTACTGTTTGGTTTATTTTTGAAAGATGAAACACATGATTTAGTAATTAACACAATCATTATTCTTGGAAAGTTCTTTTTACATAAGAATAGGTTCTTAAGAATTTCTCCCAAATTTTATGTTAAGGAACTATGTCTTTATTTTCTATCGCTTAAGAAAATGAAGAAAAAGAATGCTGTAATTCTATGTGATTTAATAGACCTACTAGATCTTGATGAAGACCCCTAGAGGTTTTTTTGCCTCTTATTCTTTTATTTAGTTTTTTAATTATATATTTATTTATTATTATTATTATTTTTGTTAGAAAATTTTGTTTATGATGCTTGTCTGTTGTCTGTTTAAGGAGGCTTGTTTTTTGTACCAGGCCATGTTATATTGTTTATATTGTTTATTGTGTTCAATAAAGTAAAAAAAAGAAAAAAAAAAAAAAAACTCTCGCTTTATTGTATGACAATAAAAACATCTTCTCAAATCAAGACCTTCTGACCATTTTGGATTGTGGAGAAGTAGGTCAGATGATTTGGATGTTACAAACTACATTCCACAAGCATCTATAGTTTCTTTTCTGAGTGCAAAGCCACAGCTCAGTTGTGTGAGGTTATAAACTGGTACAGTGCATGCTTTTGTTCTGATGACTAAATTTACATGATATCAGTACTCGGGTCCTTCCCTACCCGTAAAAAAACTGAAATATACTCTGTGCTTAAGCTATCTACATAGTTCTGTGTGTGTATATAACTGGCAGTCTTGCGCTTGTACCTTTGGCGTGCTCTCTCGCTGTCTGATTATGTAGTCAAGGCTGTTGGTGATGTGTGTGTCCAGACCTCGAGCTAAATTCCAAGGCTTGCAGATCCAGTGGTTATCCAGCGCTCTAAAATAATCAACAACACACAAAGCAAATAATATCAGGCACAATATTAAAGATTCATATTTCATATTTTGTTTTAGGACAATCATTTATGCACAATTTTGCAATAAGCACGACAATCTTTTCTAAAGGGGATTGATCATATTGAGGAATTTATTGGTGTACTGATTATCATTCTTTATGTTTCATTTTATGCCATTACCTTATTATAATCCTATATATGTTGCATTATTATTATCATCCCTTGTACGCTACCGATCAAAAGTTTGGGGTCAGTTTTTTTATCATGTTTTTTTTAAAGAAAATTATTCTGTTCATGGGGCATCAAGGTGGCGAAGGGAGTAGCATGATTGCCTCACAGCAATAATGTCACTGGTTCGAGCACTGGCTGAGTCAGTTGGCATTTCTGTGTGGAGTATGTTTTCCCTGTGTTTGCGTGGGTTTCCTCTGGGTGCTCCGTTGTCCAAAGACATACACTATAGGTTAATTGAATAAACTAAAGACTAAACTGGAGACTAAGCCTAAGGAAAATGAACGAAATTATAATTGGATTGTTATTACGTTGATTAATGCATTTATTTTTATCCCTAATTCTGTCTATAGCTAACTGTTTAAATTTTTACTAACAACCATGTCAGAAGACTAATCCCATGACTATTAAGATTGATGCAAATATGCCTGATTTTGAGAGAGAGAGAGAGAGAGAGACACCAGACTGAAAGGCACCACATCCAGCTGAGAAGGACAAAGGGATCACACCTGTGGTTGGACTGCCTACATTTCACGCACAATTCTTCTCACCCTTCTCTTCCTGGACGTTACAGTGGTCTCTGGTTTAAACAATGTATATTCAAATGCTAAAGTTCAGGTTCTGTGTCATTTAAAGGGTCTCTGTGCATCTGATGAAAAGGTCTCTCCCTCTTCCTGTAGGATTGAGGCCCCATTTACACTAATACGTTTTTGTTTTAAAACGCATACATTTTGCTACGGTTACGCCATCCGTCCACACTACGCCGGAGTTTTCGAGCCGCGAAAACGGAGCGTTTTGGAAATGCTGGAGAGGCCGTTTTCATTCTAAAACACTGCTGCTCCATCTCAGTGTGGATGGAGAAAACGCAGACGTCTAAATTCCAGGACGACAAAGCCAAGATTTGTCAGGCTCAATCTGTGAAAGAAAGCTATATGAACTGTCCAACTACTGACCTAAACCCCATTAAGCTGCACAAAAAAAAAGCATGCAAATCTTTCTTGAAATAAGCCTTGTGATAATGTATGTGGTCGTCTAAACAACACTATGACAATTGCAGACTCTAAAAGCTCAAGATCTGTCCTTGTTATCTGACCCTGAGAAGAACTCTGTTAAGTCTACTCATCACATCCCAACGAAGTTCAGTGGGGTCAAGCTCATTTCCTGAAGCCTTCTTTCAATATTTAAACCCACTGAATATCTGCATTGTCTTCCTGGAATATTAATGGTATACATGCTCTGATATGGTTGTTAAAGGGAACACAGAAGCACACAGAACAATCAAAATAACAAGCTAGAAAGATTGATCACTGCACTAAAGATCCAGAACATGAAGTAATTGCGGTAACACTTTATTTTAATGGTCCATTTGAGCATTAGTAGACTGTCTACTTAATATCTGTTGATACAAACATTCAACATTTAACTGACTATAAGAAATCCTTACTCCCTACCCCTAACCCCAACGTAAGAGTCTACTTATAATCTAATGAGAATTGGTTGTAACTTAAATTCAACAAACGGACCATCAAAATAAAGTGTGACTCTAATTGCTTGCTTAAATCCAAACTGCAGTGTATAACTAACATCTCTTTAATGAAGAATTAACAATTAAGTTTTTAGCTTATACTGAAGTCCAAAACAGAAATGTACTTTGCAAGCTCTAGCATGCTCAAAAAGAAATCTTCTAACAGCTATATACGGAACTGAAACAAGTGTATGCTATAATTACATCAGTCTCATTATTCAAAAGCAAGGTTCCCACTTTAAGTCAAATATTATATCTCATGACACTCACTGATTAAAAGCTGAATTTCCATGACATCTAATGAATGGAAAAAGGTCAGCTTTTGTGCTAATAATATCCTGCTAATAAAGTAGCATTAAAATAAGGTTAAAATAATAACAATATTAATATGGAAATTAATACACCCTCTATTGGATGATTCTATTGGTAAATTGGATAAACAAAATATTACTGTATGGTAGTGTATGAGTGTGTATGTGAATGTGAGAGTGTATGGGTGTTTCCCATTGCTGGGTTGCAGCTGGAAGAGACTAAGCCGAAGGAAAATAAATGAATGAATACATTTATTATTTACTGTGTGGCTGTAAAGTGCTCCCTCTTCCATATTTACCACATTTTTTAAATTTATATGATCCTGGCATGTTTACATTAGTTAACAGGTAGAGTCTGGGGACTGCATTCGACTTAAAGGAGTAGTTCACCCAAAAATGAAGTTTCATTTGAACACAAAAGGAGATATTTTAAAGAAAGCTGAAAACCTGTAACCATTGACATTCATAGTAGGTCAAACAAATACTATGGAAGTCAATGGGTACAGGTTTAAAATGTTCCTAAATTTACTGTTTTGTGTTCAACAGAAGAAAGAAACTCATAATGGTTTAAAACAAGTAAAGGATGTGTAAACAATGACAGAATTGTCATTTTTGGGTGAACTTTCCCTTTAGGTGACTGCCAGTTGTGATGGAAGGTCCTTTAAATGCCATTAATAATATGAGACAAAGGAAATATAGAAGGAAACCATTTTTATATTCCGACATCCCTGTGTTACAACACTCTACCCTCACTGAAGCAGTTAGGAGTAAGAGAAGAGCACGACGTGACCGGCAGAGGTCAAAAGCCATGGACAGAGCAGAGGAAAGAGGATCCCCTTCTCCTAGTCTCCGGTCTCCCTTTTCTCTCACTGCTCCTACTATACAACTCGCACAACCGAACCTAAGCAACTAAGATCCTGTTGAAAAGGTTAAGAGTGCATAGTATGTAGGCTAAATGTGCATTAAGGGGTATAAAACTGTCTTAAGTATTATATACGTGACTGCTAGATGTTGGTTTATGTGTTTATGTATCCGAGAACAACTATAAATTTGTTCACACAAGACATAGCCTATATTTTTTAGCCTGACAAGCAGGAACTTTGACCTGGGTGATTTGACCACTACACAAAGGGTCTTTGGTGATGTTTAAACTGTTCCCAGATGTAGGGTCAAAACCCAGATGGTATATTAGAATGTACGTGCATAAGCATAATCCTGTGTGTGTCAAGTCCTCAATGATGTATGAGGTGTATCTATATGCATGACCTACTTGTAAGAGTATAAAAGCTGAAGCATACTGAACAGCTTTGCGCATTCCTGACTTCCCTATACTGGAAGTGGGAGCCCTTTAGCCTCAACGGAGGTTAAAGTAAGGAGT
Organism: Danio albolineatus; assembly: GCA_903798035.1. NCBI lineage: Eukaryota > Metazoa > Chordata > Actinopteri > Cypriniformes > Danionidae > Danio > Danio albolineatus. Next base: position 11,743 of record CAIGQQ010009235.1, read on the forward strand.
TTGATTTCTGTTATTTGTATTTTGTTTGATTCTACTTTTTCACTGGATTTGGTTTGTTAATAAAAGTATATTTTATTAATTTACTTCGCTGGAGTGGACATTGAAGTCATTTTTCCAGAGAACCCATCAAGATTGCCCTGCGTTGTAATGCATTATTCTGATTTGTTTTCTTTGAGCAATACATTATAAATTATAATCCTTTAACTAAACCCTAGCTAAGAAATATAGCATAGGAAGGATTCTGGTTTATCTTTGTTTAATAGGGGTATTAAATAAAGGCGATCCAGTACACAGTTGATGAGTGTGAAAGGACTAAATGGCCTGAAAAATAGCCTAACAATAACAATAATTGTCAAAACATCATGATATAAAAAATATTACATTATATAATATCAAATAAATGATATTTAAAACTACAATTAAAAGAGACAAAAATCCCTGATATTCCATGACTCATTTTGATGGATGTAAACATTAACAATGGTCCTAAGGTCCACATATTGGTAAATAATGTTATGATAGCTGTTTGAATGCTAAGTTATGATTGAATTGCCTCTTATTATAGTTATGAAATAGTTTGACAACAAGGAGGAAATGTTCATGGGCCACTGACATCACCACATTGGTATATATAACAATTCCTGACTTTAAATGTCTGGAGTACACCTTCTATTATTCCAGAAATTCAAAACAATACAAAAGTGACTAAATGTCTGCAAAGGATAGTGCAACCATGCAAATAAATATATATAATATATATATATATATTTTTTTAATCTAAATTTAAATTGTGTGTGCACTGTTTTTTTTTTCATCTGAGAAGTCACCCATGTGTTTTGTGGTGTTTTTCAGTTTAAATAAAACTTTTACATGTTTTTCATGCATGAGAAGGTTTTAACAATCAACCTAAAGTGTTTATTAATATGTTAACTGCCATAATATGTGCACAGTATAGAGAAGTGCTGCAGACTGCTGAGAACAGCACATCCTGTTATCGGGTATGGGTTCATGGAAAGTGCAGAGAGATCTGAGAATGACAAGATGTATGAGCTGTGTGTGCGTGCTCTGAAACATCTGCCTTAAAAGGTTAATCGTCGAGAGAAGATGCACAGAAGACAAGAAAAAGGAGGGAGTCAGATATAGTAAGCAACAGTGGTATAAAAGGAAGTGTCTCTGAAAGAGAGTTCAGAGTTGGACCTCTCCTGCGCAGCATATGGTTTCTCTTCTGTTTGAGTTAAAATAACACTTTGTAACTTTGACAGATTGACTACGAACCAATTTTTTAACATGCACTGGACCCTTTGAAAGTCCAACAATTCCCATAAACCAGATAACACCATTTGAGAACATGTCTGCTATAGCAGCACTCACTCTCACCTCTCCTGCCTCTGCTGGTAATGTCTGATAAACTGCGGCAGCTCAGTCTGTAAATTGAAAGTTCTGGGGAGCCACGGGGCCCCTTGACCTGCACCAGCTCTCCGTGCCACAAACGCCAAGCAGTCTTTAGTAGTAAGAACCGTCTCACATGGGAATTGGTTAAGCAGGACATGAGGCCGTTCCTCACTTAGTTTCCTAAGAGTAAATGAATTAGATGAGCAAACAGAATGTCCAAAAACAGAATTAATAACTGAATACCAAAAGTGACAGATCAAGAGCAAGATTTAATAACGTGAGCTAGTCTTTTTATTTAGTTTAACTCTGTTTTATTGATGCATATTAGCCTGAGAGTTACAGTATCAAATATAAAAAAATCAGTAAGACATCAATTGTTCCAATTTATCAGCAGGAAACACAATTAGTTCACATTTCTGTGCCTCACAGAATCAAACAGTATAATTATAAATGCTTGCATCAAAAACAATATTTAGGTCGAAACACAAATAAAAAATATAATAAAAAATAATAGTAATAATAATAATAAAAAAATGATAATAACAACAAGAAGATAAATAAAATATCATTATAAATAAAACACATATTGGGCCTTAACAGAAATACAGAAAACTATATAAATACAAAGATGCAAAAGGTACAGCAGTAAAAAAATATATATAAAAAACAAAACAAAATAAAATAAAATAAAATAAAATAAAATAAAATAAAATAAAATAA
>CAIGQQ010009240.1:0-17613 GCA_903798035.1 Danio albolineatus
AATTTTACAGTATTACTGTCAACCAAAATTGCCAGTAATACTGTAGATTTTACAGCATTTTTTAAGTGTGTGAATGCACTAGTGACTGAGATATATGGCTCTGAAATTATATCTAGATCCTAAACGATATTGGATTTTTTCGATACCGATAGCTATGGACCATACTTTCCAATAATTGATTAATTAACTGAATTAACAATTAAAATTAATCATGGATAAAAATAAACATAACAAAATAAATGTATTAAATTAAGGCCAATTAAAGCCATGCATTGAGAAGCAATGCAAACATGGAGAAAATGTCAAATTAAAATCAATTGTCCTTTATTATTGTTATTAATTCCTTTATTATTATTCAATTCAATTCACCTTTATTTGTATAGCGCTTTTACAATGTGGATTGTGTCAAAGCAGCTTCACATAGAAGGTTATAGTAAATTGAAAATGTCAGTTTAGTTATTAGCTAGTAAATTATTAGCTAGTATATAGCTGAGTTCAGTTCAGTTCAGTGTTGTTTAATATTCACTACTTAGAGTCCAAACACTGAAGAGTAATCCATCGGTGCGCAGCTCTAGCTGCAGTCTAGTCGCTGGAGGCTGGAGAACTCGAGGCTCGTCTGTCCTTGGAGGGTCACAGGAATCCGTCTCTTGCTTGCTACTCCGCCAAGCAGCTGCTCAGGATACAGCCTGGTCCAGGGTTAAGGAGCCTTGGGATCGTCTCGTCACGGGTCTTGGATCGCATCCGTGGCGCTGCATAGTCTCTGGGGGCCTCGGGAAGAGTATCCCCAGTTGGAATAGAGAACAAAGAAAATAATTAGCGTAGCTGCAGTTCATAGTGTATATAAAGGGGATGCGTGGAGCACATTCGTGCATCATACAGCTAAGTGATGTATTGAGTGTATGCTTTACTAAAGAGATAGATCTTTAATCTAGTTTTGAACTGTGAGAGTGAGTCTGAGCCCCGGACATTGTCAGGAAGGCTATTCCAGAGTTTAGGAGCCATAAATGAGAAGGCTCGACCCCCTTTATTTGATTTTGCTATTCTGGGTACTACTAGAAGCCCTGAGTTTTGAGATCTTAGAGAGCGGGTTGGATTGTAGCGAGACAGAAGGTTGGTTAGATAAACAGGAGCTAGATTATTTAATGCTTTATATGTAAGAAGTAATATTTTGAACTCAATACGAAACTTAACAGGCAGCCAGTGTAACGAGGATAAAATTGGGGTGATATGATCATATTTTCTAGACCTGGTAAGAACTCTGGCGGCTGCATTTTGTACTAGCTGAAGTTTGTTAATAGAGGAGGCTGGGCAACCAGCGAGCAGAGCATTACAGTAATCCAGCCTGGAAGTCATAAAAGCATGAACTAACTTTTCTGCATCTGAGATGGATAGCATACTTCGTAGCTTAGCAATATTTCTCAGATGAAAGAATGCAGTTTTTGTGATATGGGAGATATGGCTTTCAAAAGTTAAATTGCTGTCTAATATGACACCCAGATCTTTAACAGTAGAGCTAATGCTAACTCTGCATCCCTCTAGTTGCAGGTCGAGTTGTGAGATCTGCTGTGTACAGGATTTAGGTCCTATAAGTAATAGTTCAGTTTTGTCTGAGTTTAAGAGAAGGAAGTTGTTGGTCATCCAGTTTTTAACATCTTTAATACACTCAGTTAGTTTTGATAGTTTAGACGTCTCGTCAGGTTTAGTAGAAATATATAATTGAGTATCATCAGCATAACAGTGAAAGCTGATACCGTGTCTTCTAATAATGTCTCCCAGGGGCAGCATGTAAATTGTAAACAACAAAGGTCCTAAAACTGATCCTTGAGGCACCCCATACTTAACTGGCCTGACTTGTGAAGGTTGTCCATTAATATTCACAAACTGGTAACGATTAGTTAAGTATGACTTGAACCATTGTAAGGCCGTTCCCTGGACACCTGTAGAGTTTAAGCGATTTATGAGGATATTGTGGTCAATTGTGTCAAATGCGGCACTAAGATCTAGCAGGACTAACAGCGAGATGCACCCCTGGTCAGCAGCTAATAGTAAATCGTTGGTTATTTTCACTAATGCAGTTTCTGTACTGTGATGAGGCCTGAAACCTGACTGGAACACCTCAAAAGCATTGTTCATCTGCAGAAAGGAGCATAATTGGGCAGAAACAACTTTTTCTAGTATTTTAGACATAAATGGAAGATTTGAAATAGGCCTATAATTAGCTAAGTTGCAGGGGTCCAGTTGTGGTTTCTTAATAATAGGCTTAATAACAGCGAGCTTGAAAGAGTTTGGAACATGTCCTAATGACAAAGAAGAGTTGATAACGTTAAGAAGAGGTTCTCCTATTACAGGTAGCAATTCTTTCAGTAATTTTGTTGGAATTGGGTCTAGCATACTCGTAGCTGGTTTAGAACTATTTATAATTTTGTCTAGCTCTTCCTGTTCTATGTTCTCGAAGCACTGTAGGCTAATTTGGTTCAGTGGAATGCTTACTGGATCTGAAGTATAAGGCTGTACAGAGATTTCAACATCTATTTTTTGTCTAAAGCCTTCTATTTTATCACCGAAAAAATTCATAAAGTCTTCGCTACTCATTTGCGGTGTGATATTTTGTTCCAGCGATGACCGATTGTTTGTTAATTTAGCAATGGTGTTAAAAAGAAATCTAGGATTGTTATGGTTATTTTCTATCAGTTTACGGAGGTGCTCAGCCCTGGCGGATTTGAGGGCCCTCCTATAGCTGGACATACTGTCTTTGTACGCAATTCTAAAGACCTCTAAATTAGTTTTTTTCCATTTACGTTCCAAGGCACGGGTTGCTGTTTTGAGAGCGCGCGTATGACTGTTATACCATGATGTAGTTTTATCTTCTCTAGTCTTTTTTAATTTGATGGGTGCCACAGTATTTAGTGTGCTAGTAAAGATGGCATCCATGCTGCTAGTTATTACATCGAGGTCATTTGCATTTGCAGGTGCATTTCGAAATAAAGAAAGATCAGGCAAGTTATTTGCGAATTCCTCTTTGGTAGACGGAACGATAGATCTACTAAGGCGATGTATTGGTGCGGATCTGCTAATGTCAGGTAAACATAGCTTGTAAAGTAAGAGGTAGTGGTCCGTAATATCGTCGCTTTGTGGTATAATCTCTACATCCATGACCTCAATTCCATAAGAGAGAATTAGATCTAAAGTATGCTTTAGACGATGGGTGGGACCAACAACATTTTGCTTTATCCCAAGGGCATGTAGTAGATCCATAAATGCGAGCCCTAGTGTATCATTGGCGTTATCTATGTGGATGTTAAAGTCTCCTACAATTAGTATTTTATCAGTTTTAACTAGTAAGTCAGAAATAAAATCAGAAAACTCTTTTAGAAAATTGACATAGGGTCCTGGGGGTCTATATATGGTGATTAAAGCGAGAGATAGCATTTTATTCATAGTATCCGAAAGCATAACATTAAGCGCCAATACTTCAAAGGAGGTAAACATAAGTCCGTTTCTCTGATTAACATTAAGAATACCACTAAAGATTGATGCAACTCCACCACCACGACCAGTTTGACGAGCCTCATGCTTATAAGAGAATCCTGGAGGAGTTGCTTCATTTAAACTAATATAGTCATTTTGTTTCAGCCAGGTTTCAGTGAGACAGAGTGCATTAAGATTGTTATCTGTTATAATGTCATTTATGATAAGTGCTTTAGGTGCTAGTGACCTGATGTTCAGGAGACCTAGCTTTACGATATTTATATTTTCATTTTTTGGTATTTTTTTTGGTTTGATTCTTAATAGATGTCTTCTAGAGCACACAGTACGCTTATTTCTTGGTCTAATACGAGGAACAGACACAGTTTCTATGCGGTTAGCCGGACATGCATTATTGTGAATTAAGTGGGATGAAGAAGGGTCTATATGGCTAGAATGTGGATTTTTTGAATGTTTACTTACTAGTCAGACAGAACGAAGCGTCCTGGAGATGTTGTCCGACAGCAGATCAGCTCCAGCTCGACTGGGGTGCAGCCCGTCAGCACGGTAGAGCCTAGGACGCTCCCAGAAAAGAAACCAGTTATTGGCAAAGAGCAGTTTCTGTTCTTTACACCATGTTAATAGCCATTCATTCAGAGCAAAAAGTCTACTGAACCTTTCACTTCCTCGGCGGTAGGTAGGTAGCGGTCCAGAAACGATGATCTGCGTGGAGGGCGCGGTGCGACGAACCGTCTCGATCAGGCTCCTGAAGTCGTCCTTCAGGATCTCCGACTGTCGCAGCCCGGTGTCGTTCGTCCCCACGTGGAGGACGACGGCACCGATGCTCTCGCCAGTGGTCAGGATAGCAGGAACCTGGGCACAGAGATTCTTAATGCGGGCACCGGGAAAGCAGTGAGTGCGTACTTTGTTACCTTTAGTGGAAGCAGCGCGGACGTGGCGAACGATGGAGTCACCTATGATCGCCACATCGCGGCCCGTCTCGCGGAGGGGGGCGAAGCGGTTCTCCGTGGAGATCTCGAACGGGGGAGCAGGAGACGTCCTGCCCCGGGACCTGGCAAGCACCTTCCGCGGCTGCACCCAGGGGCCGTGGTAGCCGGGAGTCGGCGTGAACGACCACTGGGCGAACCGCGTACGCGGTGCACTGGGCCTGGACAGAGAAACACGCGGGGTTGAGGTAGACGGAGTGTTGTGATCGTATTGAACACTTACCTCAGATGAGCGAGACGCAGCGCCGGGTGCAGCGAGCGAAGCCCGCCGCTCCCGTAGCTGCGCACGCTTCATCTCCAGATCTCGTATCAGCTTCCCGAGATTGTCGAGCTCCCGATCAAGCAACTCCATCGTAGTTTCTCCTGCACACAAAAGCGACATTGAAAAGGGAGAGGAGCAAAGCCAGTAAGTGGGTAAATGAGTGAGTGAAGAAAGCCGGTAGCTTTTGCTGGCTAGCGGTGCTAGCAGGCTAAAGCTACAAGCAACAAGCGGATCCTCGAGAGACACAACGTTTTAAGGTAGATTTGTTTGTATTAATGTATTAAAGGTATGTCCACCCTAGGTAGAACGGAGAAATATTTAGCGAATGTGGATGTATTCTATCATAAAAATGTAAATTGCGAATCTAGGTGACGGAGCTTCAAACAAACACAGCTAGAATACTGGAACAGCGTCAGTGACGTCACTCGAGCATGCGCCCATTGCTTATGTATTATTATTATTATTATTATTCTTAGTTATTATTATTGACAGTTGTGAAAATTAACAGTTTAAAACCATTTGGAATAAAATCCCTACTAGCTTCAACCAACGCTATCTCACAACAATTCGTAACTTCTTAATCTAGTGACTAAATCTTATGAATTTGTACGTTTAGTAATATTTACTTATTTCCTTATGAAAGTTGGGTGGAGTTTGGTGCCACACCTGCTGTTAAAAATCGTACATTCTCATAGGACTGAAGTTGAATTTGTACAAATTTCTACGTTTCTTCGTGAGATCGGGCTGATTTAAATACAAAATGAATGGTAATACTTTACAATATGGTTAAATGAATGGTTTACATAAACACGCTATATAAACACACAGTTAATGTATTTATTTACTAACATGAATAAACAGCTAATAATGCTTGTATAGAATTTATTAATACAAATTCAACATTTACTAATGCATTATTGACATCCAATGTGCTTGCTAATATTAGTTAATGCACACTGATTTAACATGGACAATGTATTTTTATTTACTACATTGTAAAAAACAAAAAGCTAAGGTAACTGGTTTGCAACAAACCATTTAAGTTCAAAAACTAATCCTAATGAGTACTGTGAACTTAATCCATTTGAGTAAATGAAGCAATTTGAGCACAGTGAACCCCAATAAATGAACAGAACTCAAACCATCTGAGCACTGTAACGCTCAATAAGTTAAGGCAACTCAACCGTTTGAGGAAAATTTATTGCTACAAACCAAAAAAGAAGCTACAACTACAAACTAAAAAACTAATCTATATGAGTACTGTGAACTTAATTTAAGTTGAAGTAATGAAGTATTTAATTAACTCAAACCTTCAACACTGAGTTCAAACCTTTTTTTCAAATAGAGTCAACTAAAGAATTAACTACACTCATTTCATTTAATAAAGTTGACTGTTTATTTGTACAGTGTAACGTTAACAAAGTTGAATAAATACCTTAATTAATGTATTGTTCATTGTTTGTGTTGGTAAATACAAATTCTTGGGACATTTTAATTAAATCAAAGAACCGTTTTGTCACAATAAAGTGACGTATTTTACAGTTTTGACTCCCATCACCACCATTCGGTGCTTTTGGCCAAAACAGTGAATCATTGTGTCATGCAGAATAAAACCCTCACTGGGTTCATCTTTCACCTCAAGCAGGTATATTTAAGATTCTGAATGCTGTAAACATTGTTTATTAATCAAAGTTTATATGTAAATAAAGTAAACTAGCCTACAAACTGCTCATCATATAAAAGTGATTGTGTCTCTTCGGAGGAATTGTTTCAAACTGCTCAGTTCATATTGATTTTTTCTTATTTGATCTCTTTGAGAAGCATCAGGGTTTTGGGTGAATAAACAACTTACAAAGGACTGACAGAAATCTCTTAGATTTGAGTACAGATATTTTGATTTGTGCTCTAAATTTTGAATGTTTACTACATGAGAGTGAGTAAATGATGACAGCATTTTCATTTTCGGATAAACAAACCCCATCAATTATTTTAAGTAGATAAATGCAGCTCCACAGATCAAAACATAACAGTGTTGTTTTTTTAAAAGACAAAAGCAATTTAATTTAAAGTTCATTGTTGATTCATTTCAATAAAAGTGGTCGCACTTCAAAAAAATGTTTCATTAATTAATGTTACATTAGCTATGTTTCCATCCAAAGATGAGAATTAAATGTTTGCACAAAACAAGAATATTGCATAAAAGACGTGTGAATAAAGCAGCGTTTCCATCCAATGAGTCAAAGAGAACAAAATCATCACTTCCTTATTAACTGGCACCAAATATCAACAGTCAAAATGGAATTTCCTGCAGTAGGAGAAGCTGTGTGAATCTTTTCTTCATTTAATAAATGATGAGATTTCCAAGACGAGACAAAACCAGGTAGACTTTCGGGTATCTTCAAAGCAGAATTCTTTAATAAGAAGAGATGTGGCGTCATCAAAAGATCTCTACTAGTGCAGCACTAGCTTAAATACGTTTTTTCAGTAAGCGATACATATAGGTGGGGACAAACCTAAACAAAGCATGCAAATGAAGTGTTGTTGTCAGCAGGGTAAATCGCATTTTCACAGCCCTAATGTCATCAGCATATTAGTACCCATTCATGATACATTTTACAGTAGCATGAAAACAAAGCATTCAGTCCTGCCACTTGACCAGCCTGAAAGTGTTACCTAGCCATTTGTTAGACAATAGACACAAATATCTCAATAGAGATATGAAACTGTATTTCACATATATACTTCCTTAGAATGTATTTTACAGTGAAATATATATTTAAAGAAATTTGTAATCTTTCACGCCTCAGAAGACAATGCAGACACGCAATGAATGCGTGGTAGCGTTTGAAGGCATGCGACGCGAAGCACAGACACTCTTGACAGTTCTGAAGGTAATTAATAATATAAGAACACTAATACTGAAATGGTTAAGCATGTTAGAATGACCAAAACAATATTTCAGATGTTTTACAAAATGGTACGTCATTTGGTTTGTCCATTCACACACATTTTAATCATGACATGACGTTTTATGCATGTTTTATGCGATTTTTCTTATCAAATAAAAAGTTCCTCCGTTATTTGTATATGTTTTATGCACACTTTCAAAACTGATGCACATCTTGGTGTTTCCATCAACCATTTTTTAGTGTGCATATCTAAAATGCATATAAAAATAGTTGGATGGAAACAGCTACAGTTAACAATTTCCAGGAGAATCTATAGTAACTTACTGTAAATCAATTACAGCGAAAATACTGTATTTACATTTACAGCACCATTTATCTTGCTGATTATGTATTACATATATTTACTGTCAAATTACAGCAATTTTCACAAATCAGCCACTGTGAAGTTTGGTTCCGACCACAGTTGTTCCCAAGAATTTTAATATTGCGGTCGCAGGATTTCCAGTTATTTACAATGTTTTCTTACAGGGACATGCGCTAAAAAAGTTAGTGACAATTTACTGATGTGCATTTATGTATTATTTATTTTTTTCTTTAAAAAAGCAGGAATTTTATGCAGCAAAATCAGTATTGCTGCTTCAGGATATTTCAGACATATAGACACATGATAGATGACTTAAACAACTTGATCTTCCTTTGTTAAATGAATCTGATAAAAGCGGGCAACATTTTACGCTAGAAAGCATGTTTTATGTGGCAATGTCAGTGATTTGCTGATAATGCTGCAGCGGCTCCTTTAAATACGAGATCAATGTAGCGAATGTTGACGCTCTCGCCGCCGGAGCTCTGAAGGCAGACAGCGTTGGCGACAGGGCGTCCAGAGCGAACCTTGACGCTCTCACCGCCTTCAGTGTGAACGTACAGTGATAATGAACTAATGACTTAACTAATAATAAACAATAATTGTGCAGCATTTATTAATCAGTTCAACTTTCACTAGTGCATTAAAAATCCAAAATCATACTTGCTAACATTAGTTAATGCGCTGTGAATTAACATAAACCATGAACAACTTAATTTTCTTGTATATACTAATATACTAATATACTAATTTACTTGTAAATACTGTAATTAATGTATTGTTCATTGTTTGTAAACTGGATGGGTGAAGTTTGCACTGTAAAAAAATGCTGGGTTCCACTTGATTTGTGTTGGGACAATGTAAAGGAGCTAAGCTAACATATTCATTTTAAGAGACTGAAGTCGATTAAACATAAAACAAGTAATGCCCTCCAAAAACAAGAATGGTGTTGCTTTAGTTCATATTAAAAAAAGGAGGTAGAACAAACAGCAAATATAATATTTTGAGTGTGTGTTGATCTAGATTTCGCAAACCGTTCCATCTTTCTAAATGGAGATTTTTATCTCTCGGTTGGAAACTATAAAATCGAATGGCAGGAGAGAGGATAAGCTTTATCTATGATCTGTTTTCGATATTCTGCTCACAGTTTCTGTTGTTTTCTTCACCGTTAGCTGTTTTTGTACAATAAAATGCCAAGGCAAAGCCATTTGTATTCCAGCCGTTCGTATTATTAGCTTACCTGATTTGTGCTTAACACTGCATTTGCCTTTTGGATGATCAGGGCCACCGGCGGCTCATCTTGAGCTGCGAGGAGGTGCAGGGGCTAGTGTTTTCTGTCCTCTCCTTTTCATTACTTTCTCATTTAGTTGTCATCGCCGTGGTCGAGGCCTGTAGCAGGATGTTTGCTCTCTGTGAGCAAACAGATTGATGTCAAAGGTGTCTCTGCGTAGTCTTGTCTTCTAATTGAACAGAGGGATGGCTGCGAGAGAATATACACACACACACATACACGCACACGGTCATGCGTTTACAATGACAAGGATTATGAGTATATCACATCAAATTTTCGTTTTTATTTTTTTAATCCAGAGCAAACATGCATACACAATCACTAAGACATGGATAAAACGATGTCTTAATAAACGAAAATATATTTCTTCGTCAGTCATGTTTCTGTATCAATTTGACAACATTAGCTAATTACTTGTTAATTATGTGTTAATCTTAATTGCTAATGCTAATTTAAATCTTTAATTTAATGTTAAAGTTCTATCATTGTTAATTAATGTATGCACTAGCATGAGTAAATATGAACAGTGTATTTATTACAGTATTTATTCATCTTTTTTTTACGTCAATGAAAGTAGAATCATTTATTGTTAGTTCTTGTTAACTCGTCACGTTAACTCGAATGTTAACGACTTTGGATTTTGATAATGCATTTTTAAACTAAACAATGGCCATTCATTCTTTGTTTATTCACATTAACTAATGAAACCTTATTGTAAACTGAACAAGTTATTTAATGGACTGAAGCGTTGCATTTTCATAACATTAACAAAGATTGATAATATAATAAATGTTAGTTAGCTCGTTGTTGCTTTATGTTTGTTAGTTAGTTAGTTAGTTAGTTAGTTAGTTAGTTAGAACATTATTAAAAATATCAGCACTTTACATTAATGTCACATTTGCTAACAGAAGTGAAATACAGTAGTAAAAACGAACAATGAGCATTTATGTTTTTTGAATCATTGTTAAAATTAGTTAATACATATTTTTTATGTTAGTTCACTGTCTGTTAGCTACTGTTAAAAGATACAATTATTTATCTTAAAAATGAATTTAGATGTTCTGATTGACATTAATAAGATTATTACACGGCTCTCTGCAGTGCATTTGGAAAGATTCTGATAAGTCAATCACGACATTTCAAGGTAGGTTATTCCCAGAAAACAACACCTGAAAGCTAAAAATATAGGCTCATCCGGGTAGTTTGAATCATTTTGACTGTAAGTGAATACATGACTTGTGACTGAATAATATTTAAGTTAGTGTAAGCTGCATTCAGACGTTTGTTTGTTTTTGTTTCAGTCTTCATTACGCCTAATTAAAGAGTTAATAAATTTAACAGTTCAATATTTTGAGTCAGATTGTTTAGTTTTGTGGGTTAATGTACATGTCAGGTGTTTTGCAGAATAAAGCCCTTCAGTCTTATACAAAAATTGCTGATAAGCCTGTCAGACATTTTTTTCTGTGAGAACAACCAGATGATGACGTTGCTACTGTAGGTCATGTTTCTTTTTTAACCTTTATGTGTTACATTTTTGGCTGTTCTGGTAAAATCCTAAGCATTAATTACCTTATTGATATTTATTTAGCAAATTTATTTATTTCAAATAACCCTTGCAAATTATTATACATTAACTAATGTTAACAAATTGAAACTATTTTATTATTATTATTATTATTATTATTATTATTATTATTATTATTATAAAATGTGTAACCATTTGTCTTTTCAGTGCCTCAACATGTTCAAAATAAGATAAATGACTAAACTACTTTTATTTCTATTCTGGCAAAATAATTACATCTCTTAAAAAAATCCTAAAACTTTCAAATTCAAGGTTTAAAAAGAGTATAGTTAAAATATTTAGTACCTTTATCTAATGTATTTTTTTCTTTTCTTTTTATAGGTCTTAGCGATCATTGGAGCAAAGGAATACCAGCTAGACAAAGAAAACTGAGAAACCGAGAAACTGAGACCTCCAACACTCCATCTATCCTCATGATAGTACGATGGAACTGTGGATGAACTAATCTTGACTCGACAATATGCTCTGCATCACGTTCTCCACCAAGAGGCTGTTCTTCACGCAGGAGCACAGGGAGAGTAACGTGGTAATACTTTGATTCACAGACTCAATTTGTTTTTAATGAGCTGGAATGCCTTTCCCCTGCCAAGATTGAGAAGTTGAATGATGCTCAGTGAGCCATGCCCTTCAACACCTGCACACTCTCATAGACCAGCACAGGTTTGCCTAGGAATCCAAGAGGAATGCTCATACTTAAAATTCTGCACATGCTACCATTTAGCCTTGAGATTTCAATTTTTTTCCCTGCGTATTACTTCTGAAGCCAAACCTTTTTGGAGCTAAAAATGAGACCTGTTTGAGGCTGTAGGGTTGGTCTCAAGGACCTGCCGAGTGGCGAAGTTTATTTAAGGAGGTTGTCGCAAGTCTTGGGTTGATCTGCTGACTGCCTAAATGAAACACTGAGAACACCTAAAGACAAAATCAAGACCAGAATGTCTGACTTTCCAAAAGGTAATTGATTGTAAATTTGGAAATTCCAAACAGAAAGACCTACAACATATAAAAAAAAAACATTGCAAAATGGCTGAACTTGCTGGATACAATGGCAACGAGAGCTTCATGCTCGCAACCGATCTGCCTTTCAACTCCACTGGTGACTACGAGTATTATGAATCAGAACCTGATGTCAGCAAAATCATCATCCCCTCCATCTATGCACTAGTTTGTTGCATTGGCGTCACAGGAAACGCAATGGTCATCTACGTCATCCTCAAATACGCCAAAATGAAGACGGCCACCAACATCTACATTCTCAATCTCGCCATAGCGGATGAACTCTTCATGCTGAGCGTCCCATTCCTGGCAACTTCAGCAGCAGTGCACCACTGGCCGTTCGGTTCGCTCATGTGTCGCTTGGTTCTCAGCGTGGATGGTATTAACATGTTCACCAGCATCTTCTGCCTGACCGTGTTGAGTGTGGACCGGTATATTGCTGTCGTGCACCCCATCAAAGCGGCCCGCTACCGACGACCAACAGTCGCAAAAGTGGTTAACGTTTGCGTTTGGGGACTGTCATTGCTTGTGATCCTACCTATTATCATCTTCGCGGACACTGTCCCAGCACAGGACGGAGGAGTGGACTGTAATTTCCTGTGGCCCGAGTCTTCGTGGTCAGAAGCGTTCGTGGTTTATACGTTCCTGCTAGGGTTTTTGCTCCCCGTCGCAGCCATTTGTTTGTGCTACTGCTTGATTGTGGTACGCATGCGAGCCGTGGGTTTAAAAGCGGGCTGGTTGCAGAGGCGACGCTCTGAGAAGAAGATCACACGCATGGTGCTGCTGGTGGTCGCTGTTTTTGTGCTCTGCTGGATGCCGTTTTACATCGTGCAGTTGATCAGTGTGTTTCGCAAGCCGCCAGACCCCATGGTGACTCAGCTCTTTGTTATTCTGAGCTACGCCAACAGCGGCGCCAACCCCATTCTTTATGGGTTTGTGTCGGACAACTTCCGCCGCTCGTTCCAGCGCATCATCTGCTTTCGCTGGCTGGAGAACGGATTGGATGCTGAGCAGGTGGACTATTGTGCTGTGGCTCTTCGCCGTCAGACCACATGTGGCCCACAGGACTTTCCAAAGGAGTGCTTGGCCTCTGATATGGTGTTTCGCAATGGAACCTGCACATCCCGGACCACCACTCTGTGAGAGGGTATTCGGTCAGAGAGTTTAAAGGGATAGTTCATCCAAAAATAAATACTGTCTATTACTGAAGTGGACTGGCTTTCTTATGAGGAATCTTAGGAGGACAATACAGCGAAAAAATTATGTCTAAGGTTTAGGCCTGAATTTAAACACACAAATTAAGTTGAGCATTACTAAATTTAATTTGTTTGTTACAATTCAGCCCATATGAATTGTTTGCAGCCACTTAACTTAAAAAATCTTTTTTTTCAGTGTAGGTTAGAAACTGTTCAAAGAAAAATGTATTTTTGCTGTTTGTTCAAACTAATTATTTAAAATGAGCTGAATCAACACAATTCTTGAGTTTTTTTGTTGTTGACATAACTTGTTTTATGTTCAATCCACTTAAATCTGTAAAATAATTACATTAACTTAATCAATTTGTATTGAGACAACATGAAGGAATTGTGTGGAACCCAGCATTCTTTACAGCGCGCAAAGGTTTAGATCAGGGTAAGAAATAATAATATAATTGATATATTTTTGGGTAAACTATGCCTTAATCGCTTTGTTCATTGAGACAGGGAGTCCAGTATCAGTGGGCAAATGATCATTACACTGAATGAGAGTTCAAACTATTATTTAATGATTGAAATAAATACAAAAAAATATATATTTTGAACAGTTTCACTGTAAAAAGCGATTAGTTACTTTACTTGAGTACAGTGAGTAAACCTGTTGCAAGTGTCAAGCTGGCTTTACTAAAAAAAATGAATAAACCCATTATGATTTGGAAGTATTAAGTTGACTTAATATGCATCATTATGAACATTCGTTCATTCAATTTCATTTTGGCTGAGTCCCTATATTAATCAGGGGTCGCCACAGCAGAAAGAACTGCAAACTTTTCCACAGCGGATGCCCTTTCAGTTGCAACCCATCACTGGGAAACACTCTCAAATAGTTGTAACCATACACTCTCATTCACACACATACAGTACGGACATTTTAGCTTATTCAATTTACCTATAGCACATGTCTTTGGACTCAACACAGAAATGCCAACCAAGCCAGTTGAGGCGCGAACCAGCGACCTTCTTGCTGTGGGGCGACAGCACCACCATAATGGGTTTATTCAGCTTTTTAAGTAAAGTCAACTAACTACTTTTACAGTGTAGGCATGATTACAAGGTCAAAGTAGAATAATCAAATTTACACAAAGGTTAAAATGTTACTAACATACAGCTCTGGGAAAAATTAAGAGACCACTTAAAAGTTATTGTCACGAATGGTTGACATCAATGAAACTCCAATGATATGGTTTTCAGCATGTACACGTTATTTCTAGTGCGGTCACATTTATCCTTGCTTGGCAAGATTTCACTTTCAAAATCACATTTTCTTCATGTACACTTTATCACATTGGGTTAATGTTGGCCACACACTGTAAAAAGTGATTAGTTGACTACTTAAAAAAGAGAAGGTAACACCTTATTTTGATGGTCCATTTGAGTATTAGTAGATTGTCTACTTAATATCTGTTGATACTGACATTCAACAGACATTTAACTGACCATAAGAAACTTTGCAAGTACATGTCAACTTACACTAACCCTACCCCCAACCCTAAGCCTTATAATCTAATGAGAATTAGTTGCAATGTAACTTAAATTCAACAAACGGACCATCAAAACAAAGTGTGACCAAAGAGAGTAAACTTGACACCTTATAATTATTACATATTTTATTATTATTTTTTTTTTAATAAAATCAATGTTTCTTTTAAGGCAACAAGTTTACTCACTTTTGTAATGTAAAGTAACTAATTGCTTTCTACAGTGCATGAATTTGCTTTATTGACCTAGAAAATGATGCTTAGTTTGAAAGTGACACTTGTGTTGGTAGTGCCTCACGAAACAATACACAGTTGGCTCTTTGAGAAATTTTGCTGAGATTGCAGCGTCTCAAAAACTTCAAAGCAAAGTCATAATTTATTTGTTCTCAGGATGTAATCGTGAAAGAATGACGATGTACCTTGTCTCAGTATGCCTTAACAATTGAAAAACACTGCAGAATTTCCATCGAAAAACTGCAGGTGGTGAAGATCGTCCAGCAAGAGCTCATTATGAAGCACCATTGTAAAATTTGCGATCTTAATGTAATAATGTTAATTGTAGATTAACCGTAGCTCAATGTTTAAACGAAACATGTTAAATTGATTACTTTGTGTATTCTAATTCTGTGTACTTCTGAATGCATACCTACTCATAACATAAAAATGCATTAGTTCTTGCTTAAACCATTTTCTTTGTTATGTTTGTGAGCCAAATGGTTCGTACAAGTCAATGACCAAATTTTGCTCTGCTTTAAAACTGTGTTGTGGGTCCAAAATGTTGATATTTTGAAGTAAAAGACAATAAAAAGTGGAGTGAATCTGGTCAGGCTGTCTGCTGTTTGTGCATCACAGAGTAACGGAGGAGGAACAAGATTCTCACTGGAATTGTAATTAAATTGACTTGAACTTGAAGAGATTCTCAAGTTCCCGACAGGAGAAAGCTAGTCTGCCAATGCTGAGTAAAACTATACTGTAGTGTTATCTGTGCTTTTTGCATCCTTCTCAACTTTGATCTGCTCAACCAATTCATTACCTTGCAAATAAGAAAGCAACCGGATTGGATTCGACGTCTGAAATGACACAGATGTGGAAGTTTCCCTTAACCTCTCGACATGAGTTTGCTCAATGCATTAACTCTTCCTTTAGAGTTGCTGCCACACACAAAAACAGAAACGCTGTGTAATAAGAACAGCTGGTTTTGTTTAGCGGCGTGATTCATTTTTACTTCCTGACATGAAACAAAAAGTCTCTAACTAGCAAGAAACAGACACAGAGGTGCATTCAATTCATGTTTACCGTGAGGACGTTTCACGGTCAAAGCAAACACATCCTAAAGAGAGTTAAAGCTGAAGTGCATGAGCATGTTTTATAGGAGACTTTACCATGAGTTCAGCCAACAAATCAGACTGGCCTCAAACAAACGAATAAATCAGAAAACCCAAATAAAGAACACAAGCTGGGACATGCATTGTTCCCATGAAGATGAGACGAGGAGAGAATGAGTATCTAATTTTGTATGTGCGCCTGGTCCATGATTATGGGAGTTTTCATCTACAAAGAACAAGTCGCGACATTCGTTTGGATTTCTATCAAGTTACATTCAGCGACTCGTTGTAGTTTTTTCGTCAGTGTGAATCAGTGCAAAGAACAAAAAGCACAAATGTACAGTATTGAGCTCTCGATATGTACAAATTTGAATAATAGTACTGAACCAGGGGGCGCGGTGGCACGGTGGTTAGCACTGTCACCTCACAGCACGAAGGTCACTGATTCGAGTCCCATCTGGGCCAGGTGGAATCTCTGTGTGTATGTGAGTTTCCTCCGGGTGCTCAGGTTTCCCTCACAGTCCGAAGACATGTGCTATAGGTGAATTGGAGGAACTAAATTTGAGTGTATAAGTGTATAAGTGTTTCCCAGTACTGGGTTGCGGCTGGAAGGGCATCTGCTGCATAAAACATATGCTGGAATTGTTGGCGGTTCATTCTGCTGAGGTGACACCTGATAAATAAAAGACTGAGCCGAAGGAAAATTAATAAATGAATGAACTTAACCACAAGCAGATTATCGATGTGCTAATATGTGCATGAAACATTAAAGGATTAGTTCACTTAAAAATATAAATTATGTTATACTTTCTCACATTCATGTTGTTCTAGTCCCCTGAGACATTCATCCACCTTCAAAACACAAATTAAGATATTTTAGATAAAATTTGAGAGCTCTCTCATCCTCTATAGATAGCAACATTCCTGGCTCGGTTAAGATCCAGAAAAAATACAGCCTAAAAATAGACCATATGCCTTCAGTGGTGCAGTCGAAATATCATCAATCCATGAGAATACTTTTGTGTGCAAAAAAAAACCCCAAAAAAAACCACACACACACGCACGCACGCACGCACGCACGCACGCACACACACACACACACAAAAACGTCAATATTAAACAGATTCTTCCCCTGAGTGACAGTATTGTGTGCCCTAACACAATGATGACTATGTTTATGTACCTTTCTGAACATTGAACAAGTCTGGACCATTTCTATATCTGTCTGTTACGCACGCTCTAGGGATGGAGCACAACATGTAAGACATGACAAAATGAAGGAAATAAAGACATATGATATATGTGTAAGGTCCAGCCAGATAGTCCAAACGGCGGTGTCTACTGCTGGATGAAGGCTCTATTGCCTGTTCTTTCTTTCCAGGGCACAATGTTGATTTGCTTCAAGTTTAACTCATATCTGACTCCAATTATGATATAAGATGATTTAGAATGTTAATATATTTATTCTCGTTTTATCTGACTCCATTTTATAATTTTAATTACTTTATTAATTTTGTAGTTTATGAGACATTTTAGTATATATCCGAATAATCTTGAACTCCTACCAATTTTCCTAGGTACAACTTAATCAATTCTCAAACAATAACCAGGGGTTAAACTAGGTAATCTATAGTTCCAGTTTCCATGATTAAGACAATCACGTACAACTTAATTAATGCTG
>CAIGQQ010009245.1:8595-13595 GCA_903798035.1 Danio albolineatus
ACAACATAAACCTTTTAATTTGACAGTTTTGACCTGTAAAAAAGATGTTAATAAACCGTAAATATTACAATGTAAACCCTGGCATTTGACGGGTTTAAACTGTTTTTATAGCAGCAAAAATATGTTATTTAGACGGTTATAAACCGTTAAAAACAACAATTAAAATCCGTAAAATATACGGTGCAGTGGGTGCAATCCCGTAAAACCAATAACGTTGCTACCGTATTTTTTACGGTAAAGTTCTGGCAACCACAGCTGCCGGTTTTTTACCGTAAAATTTACGGTTTATTTTTTACAGTAGTTTGTTCATAGTTTTAGCTGGTTATTCCAGCTGGTCTCTAGGATCTCCGTCCACACTATGCCACCAGGAACTCAAAACTTATCTAAAACCAGCCTGGATGACCAGCTAAACCTGCCAACTAGCTGGTTTATTCTATCATATGCATGCTGTTGATGGCTCAAACAGACAGAACAAGATTTTCTAAATGAAAACACGTGGGAAGAAACTGTATAACTATGTAGTTGCCAAATATTTACTTATTAAGAAGATAAAAACCAACAACACTCAAGTCAATTCAGGTTGAAAAAAAAATGTACTGATATTTTGTTTTTGTCAACCTTAAATCATCAAAACGTTATTATTTCCACGTCAATCAAACACCTGATGAAAAAAAACATTGACAATGTTCCAGTCAGCCATTGAGTTGACTTGAGAACCGTTAAGACCTATCAGCTAATAAACAAACAGTGCGGTTCAAGTTAATGATTTGGTTCATCAGAAACGTCTGATTCAAAAGAGTGATTCGTTCATGAATGACATGGAAACACGGACAGATTTGGTGCAGCCAGTGCACCTCCAGAAACAATTGAAAAAGTTCAGCTTAAATGTTCATTTATCAAAACTTTTTTGTCTAATGCATGAAATGGAAATTGGGCTAAACAGATACACAGTTTTATCCCAAACTATAAATCGCTTTAGTACGTTTGAGTAAATAAAGCTTTATCTTTCGTGTTTGCGAATCATCATGTAGCCATGCTGTCATTTTACTCACGTTTGCTGTTTATTTCCATATCACAGGAATCAGAAACTCCTTGGCGTGTTGAAAACGCACATCGCAGCCCGTGCACGCATCGATGTTATGGACTTAAATGACAGACAAATTGTAAGATTCTCAATGAAGTTTACACAGACACAGAGTTCCCTCCATTATCCTACTGGGTCCTAGTGCTGCCTCCAACCGGTGTTGCGCGCGCACGCACATACACGCACACACGGTTTACACAAGAAAACAAACTTTTATTGCAATAGAAGATGTACATAGTCTGTTGAAACTGACAGATAAATAAAGTTAGCAAGGTAGCTGCAGTGATTAAAAAAGAGAGAATCAAAAATATGGTTATACTCTAGCTCTCTTCCTTCACTATGAAATTAATAGAACACTTCATAACAATCTATTGGGCAAACAGGTTGTAAACACTACACACAAAGGCAGAAAACATGATGGTTTCACCTGTTTGTCAGTGAGGTACAAAACTACTGTCAGTACACCTTGGCTTTATAAAGACCCCATGGATACTGTCCAAATCAAGGTTACAGTTTGTTATTTGTAACTTGTTTCAGTGGTGTGGTGATGTGTATTTCCATCAAATAATACGTGAGTGTGAACATGTTATCCCTGTCACTGGCCATACAATCCATATTTACTCCTGCATTCATTTTTATTAACAAATCAGGTGACAATCACCCTGATATGATCCAAAAAATATAATTTAATATATTTAAGGTATCACAGCATGAAAGTAAACTGCCCTAATCTACCCAACAGAACTCTCTTTTTAATTTTAAAGAGCATAACATTTAGAAAAAGAAATAAAAGAAAAAAAAAACATTGCACCATAATTCTTTCCTAGTATCTGTTTTGTCTTTATCATCTGTATCAAACACAAGCTTGTATTTCTACCATCACAATATACGTGTTTCATAATATTTAGTCTAATGATCCTAAAGTCTTCTTGTGAGAAAAGTGTACATTCAGTATTCGTTACTCCTTGAAAATGACCTGAACAAAGTACAGCACCGCAGTACTCAATGTAATCGGCTAACTTCACAAATAACAGTCAGACTTTGGTATTCATTGTCAAGCAAATCATCGCTTATTTCAGCCCACCTAACCCTATCTAGTCAGCATATATAATAGTGAAAACTGAAAAATATGATTTTGTAACCTTTAAAACTAAATATTCCTTAATAATGTAATAGATGGATGAAGTCTGGTGATTCATCCCCTCTTGTTATAGTTGTATTAATCATATTTACATTCTGTACACTCACTTTGCTGGTGCATAAATTAATAAAGAACATAAGGCAAAATTCAAAATCCTGATTCCTTTCTTTTTTTTTACATTTGAAAACAAAATAAAATGTGTTCAAGAGCCACTTTACTCTCCACTAAAACTAAAATGTTCCCACTATTCTTTTTATTATTTATTCATGACCCTTTTCGTCAGGTATTCTAGTCTGTCTGATCATTCATGTCTGTCATAAATGACAGTTGCACAATTCCTGTACTGTCCAGGCATGAGACACAGGATGTTTTTGTTTCGTTAGACTGGAACAGGTTTTAAGGTCTCTAATGTGAGTGTGTGTGTGTGTGTGTGCGTGTGTGTGTGTGTGTGTGTGGGACAGGAACACTAGAAGAGTCGGGCTTGTTTCTTCATCTCATTCCTCTTCCACAGTGCCAAACGGTCAAACTCCACCATCGTCATCCCGAACACCTGATAAAACTCCTCAGCGGAAAGATGCCGCTAAAAGGAAAAGACAACTTATCACTCAGTATGGTTATCTAGTTTTCAAAATGTTTCATTTTCATTCCCTTAGACCAGGGGTGTCCAAACTCGGTCCTGGAGGGCCAGTGTCTTGCTGAGTTTATCTCCAACTTGCTTCAACACACTTACCAGGAAGTTTCTAGTACATCTAGTAAGAGCTTGGTTCAGGTGTGTTTGATTAGGGTTGGAGCTAAACTCTCCAGGACACCGGCCCTCCAGAACCGAGTTTGGACACCCCTGCCTTAGACAGACAGACAGAGAGACAGACAGAGAGACAGAGAGACAGACAGACAGACAGACAGACAGACAGACAGACAGACAGACAGACAGACAGACAGATAGATAGATAGATAGATAGATAGATAGATAGATAGATAGATAGATAGATAGATAGATTTATGGTGTACAACAGTAGTTCTTAATCTCGATCCTGGAGCTCTGGTGTCCTGCAGATTTTAGCTCCACCCTCTATCCTCCATCCTCATTGTTCTTTGTTCCAGCATACACACCTGGGCTTGCTAATCAAGCTCTTGCTAGGCGTTCTAGAAACATCCTTGCAGGTATCTATGAGGCAAGTTGGACCTGAAATCAGCAGGACACCGGACCTCCAGGACCGAGTTTGAGAACCCCTGGTGTACATGGTATATTTCTGATTAAAAATTAGACAGATTTATAATTTAAAAGCTATTGAAAAGGCTTTCAAATATTATTAAAACAACATATTATGTCAGCATGTTTTTAAAATGTAACATATTTTGCAATGATGTCTTTCCAGTTTGTCTTTAGTGTCAGATGATTCTTCATTAATATTTTTTTCTGATTTTGTTATGGGGGGACATTAGAGATGAATAGAAAGTTATAAAAAAAATTTTTTTTAAATGTTTTTGTCCCTTTTGATTGTTTTGTGTGAATTCACTGAGCTCCTGAAAGCATCTTTAAATAAAAGTATTAAACTATTTTATATTTCTACAGGTATGCAAATAAAAAAAGTTTACCTCCAATCTGGCTCGATCTACATCCTTTGGCAATCTGTTACGCCCCCTAGTGGTAACAAGAAGTGCTTCATATGGGTAAACCTGTCAACGACAGTTAGCAATAAATTTTATATTATACTCCTATTAGCATGACCATAAAATTCAAGTTTATTTATTTGCTAAATATGATCCTGTTGGTCCAGTATAAAAACCTGCCTGCCCTGACTAAATGATTGGCAGCTAATGGAAAGCTGAGCATTGTTCTTAGAGCACTAGCAGACGTCCTTTTCCTCTCTCTTCGGAAAGTGAAAGGAAATCACAGAGCCTCTGGCACAGCAGCTGTAACTGAGACAGGAAAGCGGCACCGAACACAACATAATAGATCCTGACCGACCAGGAGCAAAGGGCTCAGATGAACCCCTGCCCTCTCCAGACTCCTGCAGCTGAAAAATCACACCGCGACCTTATGACCCGGAAACACTAATTTCTCCATCCTACAGTTTTCACAAGTTCTGACCGGACAGGACGTCACTTTGACCCATCAGGGTTCATTAGACTGACAAGCTGTAGAGTAAATCTGGCCTTTCCTCTGGAGCCGATGGTGGGCTAATGTTTCAGGATGTTTTTTAGACTCTCTCTCGGGAACCTCTTTAATTCTACTAGGTAGGTAGATCTTCCTTACCGTGTACTCTGTTGAGGAAGAGAAAAAAACATTTTAGAAACACTAAAATAGCTTAAAGAGATTTGTCACCCACAAAAAAAAAATCTGTATAATGACTTAAATTTTGAAGAATTTGGGAAACCCCTAGCCTTTGACTTTACCCCCCCCCCCTTACTATGGAATCAATTTATATATGCACACTTTTACACTCTTCTATCTTATCTATGTTATCGACTGCTTCTCCACATTCTTCAAAACATCTTCTTTTGTGTTCAACAGAAAAATACACTCATATGGAACATTTGATGGTGAGTACATGGTGTGCAATTGTTCATTTTGCGGTTAACTGTCCCTTCAATCCCTAAATATGGTCAACAAAATTAGCATTTTCTTATATATTTTTATATACAAATAAAAGCCTCACCTCTGATTCCCCAGTTGACTTCACTGCCGCTGTCATACTGATAGTAATCAGCGCTTTGTGGCTGGAAAACAACCAAGTAAACACATGTGTGGTTAAATGTTAATGATTTAATTGA
>CAIGQQ010009245.1:18595-42631 GCA_903798035.1 Danio albolineatus
TACGGATATTCAGTATATTATTCATTCATTCATTCATTTATTTTCTTTTCAGCTTAGTCCTTTTATTAATCTGGGGTTGCCACAGTGGAATTAACTGGCAACTTATCCGGCCTATGTTTTACGCAGCGGATGCCCTATTAGCTGCAACCAATCACTGGGAAACATCCACTCTCATTCACACACATACACTAAGGACAATTTAGCAAATTCACCTATACCACATGTCTTTGGACTTTGGAAACCAGAGCACCCAGAGGAAACCCACGTGGACATGGGGAAAATATGTAAACTCCACACAGAAATGCAAACTGGCCCAGCCGAGACTCGAACCAGCGACCTTCTTGCTGTGAAGTGATGGTGACATTAATAAAAAATGAATGATTTTTAAAATATTTAAAAGAGTGACGATCAATAATTAATACTATAGCCCTACCATGTAATGAAGATTTAATGAGAATTGTGTTATGTTTAATGACTCATGTTACAAAAATAAATAAACACATGTATTGTTCATTGTTAGTTAATTAATTAGCTGCTAGTTGATGTACTTTAATGCAAAGTTTTACCTAAAACCTTTAAAATCACCCATCTAATGATAAAATATTATAATAAGTAAAAATATTTCTATTTCCCAGAGATGGGTTGTGGCTGGAAGGGCATCCGCTGCGTAAAACAAATGCCGGATAAGTTGGCGGTTCATTCTGCTGTGGCGACCCCGGATTAATAAAGGGACTGAGCCGAAAAGAAAATGAATGAATGAAAAATATTTCTAAATTAAATTAAATTAAATTAAATTAAATTAAATTAAATTAAATTAAATTAAATTAAATTAAATTAAATTAAATTAAATTAAATTAAATTAAATTAAATTAAATTAAAAGTTGTTAAATTAAATTAAATTAATTTAAATTAAAACTAGTCATTAATCAAGGAGTAAGTTTGTGTGTGTGTACCATGTATTCATTACATTTTAGGCACCAAATGTCTTCACACGTATAGCAATACCAGCACATTTTGACACAGAATGATTTATTTTGATAATGTAAAACTGCTGTATGTTTCCTATGAGGATTGGCTTTAGAAGTAGATTCAGTCTGTACAGTATAAAAAACATTCAGTCTATGGAAGTCCCCATAAGGATAGCTGTACACGTGCGTTTCTATGTGTGTGTGTTTGTAGGAGCAAGAGACTCAGACAGAATAAGAACAGGTGCATGGCACTGCATTGGCTGTAGTGTAGTAATATATAGTTTTTTTCTGCTGTGTCTGCACTATTCCTGAGAAGCCTCAGAATCCCCCTCCTGTATCAGCATATGCTGGCTGTGTCACTGTTGACTCAAGCCTGCCTTCACTGTAAAGAGTTCCAGAGCTCCACTGCTTTAATGAGATGGCTCTGTGCCACATCTTCATTGACCACACCGTCCTGCGCTGAATAATCACAGCCATACTGAAGGAGAGTAAAGCAACTCCCATACCGCATGCAGTCAAAACCACACCGCACCTGTTGCCGTCATGCATTTTCACCAAGGGAGATTGTGGGAAGGTAAAAGGTGGTCTTAAAGGGATTGTTTACCAAAAAAATTAATAAATTATGTCATGATTTACTCCACTTGTTCCAGACTTTTTCTTGCTAAACAGCCATTTATTGTAATAGTATTTTTTGTTTCTACTATGGTTGCCAGTGTCAATTTATTCCAACATTCTTCAGAATATCTTGTTTTGTGCTCAACAAAATAATTCATTACTTTTCTCTCAGCTTAGTCACTGATTTATTAGGGGTCGCCACAGCAGAATGAACCGCCACCACAGAAGAATGAAATTCACCTAAGTTTAGAACCCAATGAGTGTAAGTAAAATCTGTGGAGAAATTTTCAATTTTGGGTGAACTATCCCTGTAAGGCAAGACACTGCAGCCTTACCACGGTATCTGTCAATTTTGGGATTTTTATGTAATGTTTTTCAGAAAACTTTCCTTACACATTTTCAAGTTGTGTCTGTAGACACAGTACATATTTCTAAAGGCTGTTTTCTCAGATTTATTCTCAGATTTAGAAGTGAATCATAAATCTCCACTACAGCAACAATTACGCAAACATTCAATTATATTCTGAAGGTTTTTACAAAGAGATATGTTCATGTATAATTTTATTAGAAAAAAAAGAAGAAGAAAAAAAAGGTTTTAGCTGTATTGTCTGAAGTATGAGGTGGAAAAAAGAGATTCCCCAAATCCTCTCTGTAAAAACCTTTAATGTGCACAATTTTAATGTGTCAAAAAAGAAAAAGAGTATTTTAAACCTTAATTTCTTCAATGTTCATGGAATGTGTGCAAATGTGGCTCAGTGGTTAGCACTGTCACCTCACAGCAAGAAGGTCGCTGGTTCGAGTCCTGGCTGGGCCAGGTGGCAATTCTGTTTGGAGTCTGCATGTTCTTCCTGGGTCCTCACACGTATCCGCTTCACAGTCCAAAGACTTGTAAATGGGTAAACTAAATTGGACATTGTGAATGAACGTGTGTGTGTGTGTGTGTGTGTGTGTGTGTGTGTGTGAATGAGAGAGTGTATGGGTGTTTCTCAGTGCTGGGTTGCTGTTGGAAAGACATCCACTGCTTAAAAAACATATGGCAGAATAATTGGAGGTTCATTCTGCTATGGTGACCATTGATAAATCAGGCACTAAGCCGAAGTATAGATTGAGGGCGTACTCACACTATGCTATCCGAACGTTGCCCAGGCTCGTTTCCCGTGTCGTTTGAGAAGTGTGAGTGTTCTGAATCGGGCTCAGGCACGGTACAGTTGGCCAGCCCTGGCCCGGTTGGAAGAGGTGTGCCTGAGCCTGGTTCACTTGGGCTTTGGCACGGTACGCTTGTAGTGTGAGTGCAAAGTGCACCTGAGCGCAAACCTGAAGAGGAGACGTGACTTTTGGGGACTGTTTCATATGGATTTATTAATCATTCTTACTGTTTAATGAACGCAAACTGTCGTAGAATATTAAAGACACAAACCCCTCACTGCATGACAGCTGCGCCTTTAGCAAACCTCCTAATTCCTGCAGCACGAGGACTTTATGATTGTTTATCAGCGTCAAAAGTGACTGATCTGTTCAGGGGAATAACTGACTGTGTGTCACTGCATATCAAACCACTAAAAGGATATAATGATAAAAAGAAATCTCCACTGTGCTGAGCGAGAGCAGTTCTCTTATACTGAACAGCGAATCATCGATGACGTAAGCGTGCTCAGACCCAAATGTAATGTGAGTGCGGGCCGTCGGGGGGGACAAGCGTGCTTCGGCCCGGTTCAAGGCAACTGTACATAGTGTGAGTACGCCCTCAGTGAGTGAGTGATTGAGTGAGTGTATGCAAATGTGTGCATATTTCATTTAATAATACTTCATTTAAACATTACATAGAAAATGCATTTGTAATTCTTACTGCAAACAATTAACTGAGTAAGTACGGTCATAACTAGTTTGTTTTTTAATACCATACAGTGTCTTGCCTTAAACCCCAATGGTAGGTTTGGCTGTGAAGGACGGAATATGATATGGCCCACTCAAGGCTCACTCTGCTTTTGATGACACTCCAGAAACCCCCTTTCAAACACGCGTCTCTATAATGTGTGGTTGTAGTAGAGCACTTACAGCCGTTAACTGTGTTGTTGTGGCCCATGCTGTGCAGCATCTCCCTGCTCCCACTGCGGGAGTTTCGTGCACTGCCCCAGGGGTCATTGTCATAGGAACCAGAGCGGGCTTTCATCTCCTCCTTCAGGATCATCCGACCGATCCCACCCTGAATCTGAGACAGAGAAAGAAACATTCATGAGTGATCGGAAATCTGTTGTGTTGCTCTGTGTTTTTTTTTTTTTTATTATCTTTCATGTAGTGTGTAATAGGCAGTTGTCTGTGGATGTGTAAAGGGCCTTTGAAGTGTGCGACTCAGAGCTTAAAACCTTCTTATTAGTCTAAAACAGCTTCTATTGATCCTTAAACGCATCATTTAATTTACTTTGGTAAAGAAGCTGAATGTTTATTATGAGACAACTAAAGTATTTTAGCCTTGGATGCATGTAAAGCAATTCTACATTGTATTAGTAATGTAGTATTACTGGCAATTTTTATAGTATTACTGCCATTTTTTACAGTATTACTGGCACTTTTACAGTTTTACTGGCAATTCTTATAGTATTACTGGCAATTTTTATTGTATTACTGGCACTTTTACAGTATTACTGGCAATTTTAATAGTATTACCGGCATTTTTACAGTATTACTGGCAAATTTATAGAATTACTGACAATTTTTACAGTATTACTAGCAATTTTTATACTATTACTGGCAATTTTTGTAGTATTACTGGCAATTTGTATTGTATTACTGGCCCTTTTACAGTATTACTGGCAATTTTTATAGTATTACTGGCAATTTTAATAGTATTACTGCCATTTTTACAGTATTACTGGCAAATTTATAGTATTACTGACAATTTTTACAGTATTACTGGCAATTTTTATACCATTACTGGCACTTTTACAGTATTACTGGCAATTTTTATAGTATTACTGGCACTTTTCACAGTATTACTGGCAAATTTGTAGTATTACTGGCAATTTTTACAGTATTACTGGCAATTTCACAGTACTACTGGCAATTTGTAAAGTATTACTTGCAATTTTATAGTGTTACTGGCAATTTGTATATTATTACTGGCAATTTTATAGTATTACTGGCAATTTGTATATTATTACTGGCAATTTTTTACAAAACAAGTGCACCGTAAATTAACAATTACAACTGTGCGGCAACAGTGTGGCAACTAAAATTCCCAGTAATACTGTAAATTTTACAGCAAACAGTTTAGGGAAAAACGTAACTTTTAAAATAGTATAATAGCATATTTGGGTCCACTTTCAAACAGAGGAACAGACACAATTTCTATCTGAATTTGACAGTAATTGCTACAGTGTTACAATTTAATTTAAATATATAAAAACATTTTTTTTAAATTTAGTTTTTTAATTTGTAAAGTATTTTTTATTTTATTTTGTTATTTAAGAAAGACTTGATTTTAGTGTGATCAAACAAACACATTTCCTAAATAACAAGAAACATGTCCTAATGATTGTAAAAAATGTAAACGTGAACATTTCTGCAGACAGATGTGATGTATAGCATGATGGCTGATAAACAAAACCAGACACATACTAACCTATTATCTAATTAACACAAGCTTTAATTAGCGGCTAGAGGGCAAAGAATGTTTCTGGCTTACTCTTTGAAGGCCGTGACTCCAGCCATCTTCCTCTCCACCTGATGAGTATCTTCTCCGAGTAGCACGTAAAGCTAAGAGCAGGGGGAAAAAAAACTGTTTGATAAAGTACAAAACAGAAGAGTTTGAGCATCTAAATAAGGCAAAAATTTGCTTTAAATGCAACAAAATGAATATTCATAATTGCAACTTTCATTAAAATTTAACTTTACACTGACGCTACATAAAATTAACGACATATTTTTATTCAGCAAATATGTGAAAGAAAACATTTGCAAAGTTGACTGTTTTCATTGAGACAAATTTTTGAGAAAAAAAAATGTTAAGATGTGATGTAATAACATATACGACCAAATATATCCCAGTCATGCTGACCATTTCCACAATCAGCGACTTGCATCTCTGTATGTGACTGATTGTGAATGGCTGATATACAGTGAACTGAGCACGCCTCTGAAGATTACGCATATATTTATCACTCACATTTAGGAGAGCTGGTGTAATAGGAGTAATCAGACTCTGAGTGCTGGTAGTGTTCAGGTGAATAGGCTGATGGGAACTTGGAGGACTGGACAATGTCCTCACTGGTCTTGCTCTTAGTTGCTGGATTGCAGTGATTGTCTGCGGGGAGAGTATGAATTTCAGGAACATACCTCTGGAAAGTGATGTGACAGCACATGGCAGTACAACCAGGCCTCTTTTACACCTAACATTCGTATGTGTTTTTCAGCGATTGCACAATCCAAACTAGGGCTGCACAATATACTGTTTCAGCATCGATATCTTAATGTGCACATCCACAATAGTCACAATAGAACTAGGATTGTAGTCAAGTAGGAGTTGTCGAGTAATTGCAAAGTTTAATCATAAAGTTACAAAAAAAATATAAGTTGCACGTGTTTTAAGGTCTTTGACTGTGCACGCATTTCAAGCCAGTTTAAAGCATTCAGGCACATGAAATTAAAATTATAGTCACTTCAAGAAAGATTATTACAGTATGCAGTGAAGAATATAGTGTCATTTATTTTACATTGAATTATTCGAAGTATATTTGTAACTTTGCTTTACAGTATTTGTCATGACATTTTATGCAGATGTGCTCCACTACAAAATCATCCTATTTTCATCCAAAATTATTCGTTCTTTCCACATGCAGCTATTCTATTCATCTGTTAAAATGATACTCAATATCCGATATGTATCGCAGAATAATAACGTATTTTTTTTCCAATATCATGCAGCCCTAATCCAAGCCATGTGCAACTGAACCCACATATATAATATGACCTACTTTTATCAGTCAATTTGATGAACAATATTTAATGGAAAAGTCCAACTGAACTGCACATGGAATTTTCAGCCAGATAATGGATCACTGTCGGATCTCACAGACATACTGTAATGCAATCTGACTATAAAGATATCCGGGGTTTAGTGCATCCCAATACAAAAATGTAAAAATAAAAATAAATAAAAACATCTATCACAGATACTACACAGCTATTTTTTTGAATACAATAATCAACATCCAAATTAATACATGTTATACATACACTGTAAAAAAATATCCGTAATTTTCCATACTTTTTGATTTATGTTTTTTATTTATATTCTCCCTGTTTTTTTCTGCTTTTGAACTGCATTGTGGGACCTTGATCTTTGTTCCAACAACTTTTAGCCTTGAAAAGTTAAAAAAAGTGACTTTTATTAACATTTTTAATGATTTGAAGTGATTTATTTTCTGGGTTAGTGTTGTATATTATGATGCAAAAACCATGTAATATTATTTCTTATACATTATTTTATCTCAAACTATTCAATTCAATTCAATTCACCTTTATTTGATTAGTGCTTTTACAATGTAGATTGTGTCAAAGCAGCTTCACATAGAAGGTTGTAAATTGACACAGTGTCAGTCCAGTTTTCAGTGTTGAATTTCAGTTCAGTGTGGTTTAATATTCACTACTGAGAGTCCAAACACTGAAGAGCAAATCCATCGATGCGCAGCTCTAAAGGGCCCGAAACATGCAAGCCAGTAGTAAAAAAAAGTACTAAACTAACAATAAAAGTAATTTTCCTAAACTGTAGAGTTGAATTTTCAACATAAAAAGTTGACCGATCAGAGATCAAGGCAATTTACAACAGTAAATAAACAGAAAACACTTGTGGATCACAAAACACAGAAACTTAATTAACAGATTTTGTACAGTGTAATTCAGTTCTTAATTAAATTCGTTCCAAAATTTGTTTTTAAAATATTATAATGTATGTAACTGCTTTTGTGATAGATTTATATAAACAAATACTTAATAGGGGTATCACTAACAGGTTAAATAATATATAATGAATATATAGCCTGTCACAAAGCAAATATTTAGAGAAGTGCTCTTTAATGTTTATTTCTGTAGTACAACAAACTAAAACAAACCGAAACCCAAATATCCACACTAAAAATGTATGTTTCGATATGTGTACCCATATGTGCCTTACAGATATAATATCATATCAATGTTAGGTGTTGAAGGGACCTCAAAAGTAAGAAAGAAAGTTATAAAGAAACAAAAAAACCTCAAATGTAACTGCAGGTGACACAATCCACAACACTCAATACAAAGCATCTGCACTCATTTACTGTAAATTAAAAACATTGAATAAGCAGTATTCTAAGACTTCTAAACTAGAGTTGTGTATTATTAGAAATCACACACAATGCCTTTTATGTACATCTATAGCGAAAAATATAAACTTGAAACAATGAACTCTCATCCATATAAAAAAACACACACACAAGAAGATTCAACACAAACACTGAAGCACAGGCCACACTCGAATTAACAGTCCCTACTGGAAAAAGACTTCATAAGAATTAGACTGAATGCAAATGAGGGACTAGAGATTGAACAAACGCGGGGGCAAAAAAAACGCAGACAGACAAACAGATGTGCACAGGGAGAGCGGATACTTACAGAGTGAATGGTGACCGAGGAAAGTAGAGGTGGAGGAAATTGTATTTAAAGTGGTAAGGGGAAAAAACAAGAGGAGAAAAGAAAAGAATAAGGGAGGAAATATTTGCATCTCAAAAAGTCTTCAGTGAGATTTTAAGATTGGTACCCATATGGTTGAAAAACAAATGACTGGCATGACAACTGTATGTTATTTTGTTCTCTTTCGAAAACACAGATAAAACAATATGACACTATTCACTTAGTCATGCTGATCCACCATATGGGTAGCAAAATATTCGTTCTAAAGTGTTCATTACAGGCTTGTTTTATACAAGGATAACCACAAATAAACACTAGACCACACACAAATATGAAATAAACGGATCTAACAAGCTGTAGGAGACGGTTCTGACCTTTCTCGGAGTTAACTTGATGGACGGTGCAAGCATCTGAGCTGGCCAGTAAATAAATCTACAGTATTAGTGCGGCTCTGTGCAAATCTCTGAAGCAAATTCATCTCATTTATGCACTCTAGATCTCAGCGGTTGTATATTGTCTGTGCTAATTGGCAGGATCACACAGATTTGGTGCCAGAAGCTTTGAAGACCTTGAACCGCCATCATTCGCAAAAGTTTTATACATCCCCTGACACTTGAGTGTTTGTCTTTTAAACATTTTAGCTAATTCGATGCTGTCAGCAACCACTGAGTATCTGCTGCTCTCCGCTTCCTTTAACACCATTTATTGTGATTAAATGTAATCCACAAACTTAACCGATTTTATCCCCCCAAAAAGGTCAGAACCGAAGAAAATGTCTGCAGGATTAGAACAAAAATAATAATAATTCACACAATTCTGCACATCCATATCAAATGGAAGCAAACGTCTGTTTAAATTCAGAATGTTCTTCTAAAATTACATTTTAAAAAGTCAATAGATTCTATCTGTGCCTACATGTACTTTAAACATTTTTATAATAATAATAATAATAATAATAATAATAATAATAATAATTGATTATATATGAGAAAATTATAATTTTTCGTGTAATAAAAAAGTATATTCATATTGAAAATGGGATGAAAGGCTTACTAGGTGCAGTTATAAGTACAGTTGAGTCAAAATTGAGCTCTATATATTCCATGATACATTGTTTAGGATAAAAATCAGTAATAGTTTGGTAAAGGGAACAAGCCTGTAATGCACATATACTATAAAGTACATACACTGTACACAAATAAATACACACACAGAACATGCAGTTAAGGGAAAGATGTATTACAATTATTGTATAGTTTTGTAAAAGATTCAGAGTTCATGGCATTTAGAAAAAAATCTAACCAATGTACTTGACAGAAAAAGTGTGATATAGTCAAATTATGAATGAACAGACAGAGATATGCACATAAACAAGCGGAATTTGCCTGAAGGATTTCCCCTCCCTATGTCACAATGAATGTATTCTCAACTGTTTAACTGTGCTCACGCTAGACTTCAAGCCAAACGTATAATGTCACAATCTGTGGCAACGACAACAACAAATATACATAATTTCATCATTCAAAACATTTCAAATCTCCCTCTATTTACCTCACATTCACATCAGATAAAAGGCCAATCTTGTATTGATAAAACTTCTCCACGTGATTCCAATGGACCATTTTCACACAAGACGCATTTAACATTCATCGTCATCTTAAATCCTTGAAAGTTTTTAATATTTCGATGTTTTTTTTATTTGTTCATTTATATGCGTTTATGAATGTATCATATCATCTTTGCATCAAATTACAAAAAAACGAACGTAATGTACACAACGTTTGTAATGCAGAGTGTATGGGGAAGACAGTACATTTAATATTATTCTCTCTTCTGGCTGCCATTATCAGTCTCACACATTTTCCCCCCTTTTTCTGAAGGTCTTAATATTACCATTGTGGAGTTTTTCTTTTATTATTTCAGCAAATACAATTGTAAAAAAAAAAATTTGTTGTACTCTCCCATTCACTGCGGTCTAAGTTTACTCAACTATGATGACTTCCACTACTGAGAAACCCCAAAATGTGAAAACGGTCCATTTGCACCAAACTTGATTTTTTGGAATGCAATAAAATTGGCTTGATCTTGCATTTCTTGTCATGGAAGTCAACCTGGACCATCCTTTTAGAGAAGCAAAGCAGCTGCCACTTTGAGAATTTGAGTAGGTCATTTTTAGACTTTCACATTCTGCCATTTCATGCTTAAACAGGCTTTTCCTTCCTAACAGTGGTTTCTCAACAGGATTGAGCTTAACTTGGCGTTCAGTGTGGCATCTAATGCAGACGCTTCCCAGTTGATCTACGGCAGAGGGGGGCACGGCAAGCTTTAATCATGCCTCAGCAAGCCTCATCCTTTTTTCATCACCCTCCTGTGGAAGGAAGGATGCGCTCGTGCCAGCTCTACATTCTTCTGTCATGCAAGGAACGGAAAGCAGGACGCACTCGGATGCTTAAGCAGAGGAGCCAACTTTTGATCTTTTGATTTCCACCTAAAGGCCCTGATATACTCATGATGATGATCTTTTTTGATCTTTGTTTAGGACTAACTAAAAGTGTGAAATTTCAGAGTAGTAGACAAACTGAATATTCCAATACCTCAAAGTACGACATAGTTTCTTTTTTCAACCCATACATGCTTGAATGCTTATGAATTACAATACATGTTACCAATTACAGTATCATTTGAGTCATTCAAGTCTGTAACCTGGACCTTTATATTTAACATGGATGGACTTCTGACTGCTGCGCAAGAATAAAACTCTTGTGATATTTGATTTACAATTACAAAAGAAAAATAAAGGATATGTCTTTATATTTTAAAACTTGGAAGAATTCAATCTGAGCAGCTAATTTTACCAAAAATATCATAGTCGGCGTGCAAAACTATCATTCAAAACTATAATTTCCAGTGTCTATAAAATCAGACCATCCACCATCAAGAGACAGTAACACATATTTAATGCATACAGTAACTGCTCTACTTTTTTTTTGCTGTCAATATTATTATGTTTTATGCCTATTGTAATTATGAGTAAACATTTGAATATTATTTTTGCTATGAAGCAGTTACACTATTACATACCTGAGGTCTCATATGACCCTACACACTTAAATATACCAAAATATATTAGAAAACAATAGTTTTTAAAGGTGCAGTATGTAAGATTGAAACCCAGTGGTTGAACTAAGTATTGCACTCTAAAATCAAAACACTTTTCACCCGACTCCTCCTCGGATGGTTTCCATGCAAATACAGGTTGCTAGATTTTCATATTAAAAGTTTTTGTTTTTGTCCGAACCATCACCTGAATTTTCTATTTTAGAAACTTCTTGTGGCTGGACAACAGAATAAACTTCAATGACAATGAGCACCCCAGGTACTGGTTATGCTTTATTCACTGTTAAATGCTACAAATGCGAGTTTGAGTACCATTTTACATAACATGTATTGCTATACTTAAAGGAGCAGTGGTTAGTTTACCTCAAATCTTGTATATTTTGTTAATATACAAATATAATTGGGTAAACTGGCAGTGGGTAGGTTATAGAGAGACTGACTTGAACTTTAAAGTATTTCTATGATTTAGAAGACTCAAAAACTTACATACAGCACCTTTAAATAATTTTTTCTTGCAATGTTGTTCATAATGAATAAAGATCCACTCCATGGACCTAAGGGTTAATTGGACAAAGCTAAAGTGCAGCACAATCTATCTATATCTTTAATTCCACACGTGTGCACATTTAATTCGTTAGAAGAAATAAAGCAAAATCGATGACAAACATTGTATATCAGGGCCTTGATTCATACAGTTGCAGGAAAAAGAATTTGAATTCGTCAACATATCTGTACAAACTGGTCATAAAACTTGATCTGATCAACAAATAAGTCTGTGGAGAAAAAGGCTGGCTTAACATTTCTGCTAACCGTTCAGCTCTTATCTGGAGTTACAGAAACATTTGGTGGGTGCTATTGCTGCATTGGCTTAATATGCAAGTTTTATTAATTATATAAGGGTATTAAAATCAATCCAAAGTGTATGTTAACAACTATATACACAGCACAGTAATGCATTAAAATTATTTTGCTAAATTATAATAACTAAATATATTTTCTCTTATTATGCAAACAGTTCAGGTTAGTGTACACCCTCAGAAATAAAGGTATACTAGCTGTCTCTTGGATGGTACCTTTTCAAAAGGTGCACATTTGTACTAAAAGGGTCCATATTTGTACCTCAAAAGTATATATTAGTACCCAAAAAATTTAAGAGGAACACTTGTACACAAATATGTACCCTAGAGTTATTAATATGGACCTTTTAGGTACAAATTTGTACCTTTTGAAAAGGTACCACCCCAGTGACAGCTCGCGTACCTTTATTTCTGAGAGTGTAGGATTATATATATGTAAATATTTATACTAATGTATTATAACTATTTATAAGATTGTAACATTTAAACTTTACCTTATTCAACTTCAATCAAACAAATGTAAATAAGTTTCTAATTATAGAAACCTTAACCATATTAAAAACTATGGTGGCCACTGATTAAAATAGGAATTAAAAAGGCATGTTAAAACAAGTTAACAGATGGACATAGATGTGCCATTAGACTGAAGTCTTCCCTCTTTTCTGAATTGTTAATCTGTCAATACAACTACAGTAACTCCATATCACAGAAAGCAATTCACCTTAAACTCCGCCGTACGAGCAGGCGCAGCCATTTGAATCTTTTTGGCTCGAGACTTCAGGTCTCATTCACTTCCATTCATTTTTAGACATTAAAAACAGCTCGTTTTGCTGCTTGATGTTGCAAGCTGGTATTTTTTATTATATTATTCTACTTTGTCGGTATAGTCATGTAAACACTTGCTTGTAGAGCAAGTAGTTTTACTCTTTTCTGCCGTTTATTATTCCTAGTCAATCACAAAAACGAGCGTACTTCCGCATTGAAGAATAAGGTCATTATGTTCAATTTAGCTTTTTGGTGCCATATCACACCGGTAGTAATAAATGAAGCTCTGTTGCTGTTACTTTCCACACTTAGTTCTACACAGCAGACTGTTAATTGTGCATTCCTGTCACAAATTGCAGTCTTCACTTATAACACCTGCATGAGAGCTGATGTAAAATAAAGGATCTGCTTTATGTAGCCTGATATGGATCAGTGTTAAAAAAATGCCTTAACCGGAATTGATACTGATGTTTGCGACTGACCTGAGCTATCTCTAATAATACTTTCTGTATTGCTTGTTTGAGCAGATTGTAGTCAGCTATTGTTGTGATTCACAGCCAAAGAAGATCAGCTTGAATTCAAGGACCATGCATTCATGAAACTACTTCAAACCTTTTTCATCGAACTGTATGAGGCAAATTCTAAAATGCGTACATACTTGCTCTGTGCCCACCAAGTCCTCTAGAAATGTATCATGAGCTCTATTTTCTCACTACTTCTTGTTTGAGACTAAATGATTATCTGCAGGACACTAAAACTAATCAGACACATCTTTCCCATGAGCCCACACAGCCTCAGGACCGAGCGAGAGCAAAGACAGGCCAGGGCAGGCCGGGCACACTATACCATGTCTCTTATAGATGGGAGGCTTCCTGTAGATGTTGGGCTCCCCTGTGGCTGAGAAGAAAGGAAAAGATTAGAAATAAAGCTTGGAGGAGATGTCAGTGACAGGCAGAAGAAAGCAAAGGTAGGAAATGCTTTTTTTCTACTTCCTCTTCAGGCTTCCAGGGACCTTCAGGGTAACGTGGAGGAGAGTGGAATGGTGAAAACACAAAAAAGGGTACACAAATGGAGTAGAACCATACTATAGATGTATAGTATAGACAGTTACAGAGACTTTGATCCATTAAAGGGGACGTATTATCAAAATCTGGCCATTATGCTTAAGTGCTATAATCTTCAGTTTTAATCCAGAAAACGTGGAAAAGGATTGCCTTTCTTTGTGGCGTTCACATTTCTCTCCCTAGTGACGTAAACAAGATTTATAATATATTACTGCTCCTACTGTAAATATGAATGTTTCCAGCCACATCACATTATATTTACTCACTGTAGTAGCTGTAGATTTACAAAGTCTGAAGCAGAAAAAATAAACTTTACAACTTTTTTTGCTTTATGACTGTAACAACAACAATATGAGTCTCCATAGACTTTCAACATAAGAGCCATTGAGGACACTGTGGTTGGATTTCATATTAATAGAAACATGCTGATATGTTTCTGTAAAGTCTTGTATATTTAGGCAGAACAATATTTTAGATATGTTACTGCTTCACAAATGGGGGTCTGTTCAATGCTGTTTCTTGAAGATATGTTGGTCAATAGCAGCGCTTCATTCCTAAACTTCATAGCCAGAACAAGTATGTCAATGTTTTAGGATTACAGCAATATGGATTTTTTTAACAGAAAACTGATTTGGAGACAAATAGCCAAAAAATAGACTCAAGAGAGATGTTTCCAGCTACTTTCTTAAAATGAGCTGAATCATCACATTCAATTCACTTAAATTTTTAAAAACAATTAACTTGACTTAATTGGCTTGTGTTGGGAATACATAAAAGTGGGAACCCAGTATTTATTTTGCAGTGTAGGCGGACAAATAGAAATATGATTTCTTCACATATTTTTGTATGATTACATACACAAAAAGCACACACATACAGTGAACTCATGTTTATATTTTACGTTTGAACTGATCTTAATTAACATTTTACTAACTGAACTTTATTGATTAACTAATAATTTCAACCCATGCGTATTGCGGATATGTACCCAGGTCTACATTTCTGGGGACAGCAAAATACGTAACTGGAGGTACGTCTGCTTGCAGTTTTTGTTTTTGCAAATCCTGTTTTTTCGCTGTATATGCTTTTTGATGATCACAAATTTCTCTGTTCTCACATGAATCCACCAAAGGGTGCAATATACACTCCAGGTCAGCTTGCTGTCAACTGACTGACTGTACGACTGACCCTCCCACCCTGTTCCCTAAACCCAACCGATAGTGTTTTCAAAAACATTCTAGAAAAAGAAAAGCCGTCACGGTCGTATGATTTCACCATGTTTTCAGCCTTTTGTTTATTAATTTATGTATTTATTTTTTAGTTTTTTTTGCTGTTCTTGTTCTTTAAACTGTTCTTTACCAGAATTGAACTCCGTTATCATGATCAACTTTGCTATGCATCTCAAGTCCACCGACATACGTGGCAAGTCACTGGGCAAACTGGTAACACCGGAAAAGCCGCCCGTATGGAGGTAAGTGGTCAGCACTTAAATGAACAGAAGCCGCTGGCGTCATACCGCCCCGTAGCATTCATTTTAAAGATGAAATGCAGCCAGACCCACCTCTGGCTACCTAATTCGAGCTCTCCAGAAATGTAGACAGGGTTTCATAGCCACAATGAGCCTGTGTTGATTCACTTCTATGGCCAACTTTGTTTTATAAAAATAGAATCTATTCCCTGACAAAAAAGCATTAATTAAAAAAGTAATTACATTAAATAGTAATTATTAAATGACCATTATAATAATGAAAAGTAGAGGCCAGGAAGCACGTGACGTGGTTCAACTACCGGAAATAATACATCATTTATTGGAATGAAGATATCTATAAAAAAAATCATAATGATAATATTAGTCTGTCAATTTATCGGCCGATATCAATATGGTTACTGATATATCTTGCATCCCTAAAATGTTTCCAAACTATTGATCATAACATCTTAGCTGTGTGAGACTCTCTTTATATGTTGTTTTGTTGTTTCTGGAGTGTTAAAATAACAGAATAAAAGAAAACAAGCAATAATAAATGATTTGTGTTGTATTTCATCTTGAAACTACACAGGCATCCTGGGGACACCAGCGATATATTTGACATCTTATGAAAAAAAGCCATAATATGTCCCCTTTAATTATGGTTTAAATTTCTACTGAATTATAGTGTTGGATGAATATGAAAGTGATGGCAGCAGCCGATGAGGTGGATGTCGAGGCCTGGCCTACCTGGCAGATGGAAATGCTTGGGAGCTTGGTTTGTGGTGGGCGTGCTGGACCGGGCGTCTAGCTGACTGTAATAGGGTGAACTTCTGCCACTCTCAGTGCCTGTAGCGAAAGCCCCAAGCCAATGACAGTAACAGAAGCAGAGCATGAGTGCACACATCCTAACACACACACACACACACTCAGTCATCATCAACACACCAGTGTGAATCATCTGATCAATGATCCGAGGTTAGCCAGGCAGGGACAGTATGCATTTCTAAACTGAGGAAAAGACATACTGTGCCAGACAGACGAGTGCAGAGGATAAGATGTGGGTGGAATGGTAGGACACGCCCCCCTAATAACAGCCTAACATTTCTTACACATAAAAAAAAAACATACTTTGAAAAAAAACATACATAATTGATGAATTAATTAATAAACAAGCAAACAAATAAATTATGAATAAATTAATAATGAATTTATAAATGAATGTATAATTAAATTCATTCATTCATTTTCTTTTCGGCTTAGTCCCTTTATTAATCTGGGGTCGCCACAGCAGAATGAACCGCCAATTTATCCAGCATTTGCTTTACGCAGTGGATTCCCTTTCAGCCGCAACCCATCTCTGAGAAATGTATAATTAAATGTATGAATAAATGTATAAATGAATGAATAAATAAATAAATAAATAAATAAATAAATAAATAATATATATTGTAGTCTTGTTTAATTTCAGTTAATGGAAAACACTTTTAATAGATTCTATTTTACCACTAAAAGTACCGGGAGACGTAAGATTTTATCATTACAGAATTGATTAGGATGTTAAGCTTAACATCCAAGATGTTAATATACAAATTCAATGAAGATATTAAAATTTGCTAACTTTTTTGAGTGACACACAATCGAATGCAATTATTGTTGCATAAAATATAGTAATTTATTCAAATAAATATTAAATATAAAATAAAACACATTTTTCACCTTGGCAGCTAACTGAAATAAGTCGAAATCAATTTGAAAATGTTACTTAAACCAAAACCATATAACTAAAAAAATGGTGTCAGCTAAAACATAATACAGTAAATGTTAAATAACAAACATAAAACACCATAACAAACACATAAAAAGGTATTTTAATATCCGTTATTAGGATCAAATGACAATAAAAAAATAAAAAAAAGTAAATCATGTAGAAATATTAAACAAATATAAAAAATAAAAAACACAACAAATTCTTTTAAAAAAATTAAACCAAAATATAAAAATGAAAATTAATGAAATATGTCAATTAAAAAAGTATACTTACTTAATGAAACTCAAACAAGAGTTGTTACTTAAACAGAGATACACTAAAATCATACAACTAAAATAGTTTATGCCACTTGAAATAAAGTAAGCTTATAAAATAACATATTATAAATGTAAACATATTATTTCAGCTAGCTGCCAAGAAAACATTTGTCATTCTCAATTATAAACCATCATAAAACAAAAATAAAATAAAAACTAGAATAATTAAATACTTGATACTAAAATAACACTAAGAAGTACTAAATGCACATAAACTAAACAAAAAATAAATTCAAGCTAAAAATTAAAACAATAAAGATAAATAAAAGGTATAAACTAACAAATTATTACTAAATACTGTCTTAGTAAATGATACAGAAAAGACTAGCTAGTTGGCCAATTAATGTCCCACTTCACTTGGACTCTCAAATGAATACTCACCAAATCAGCTACGATTGCAATGTAAACCATACTTTTACAAGAATGCAAACCATACTGCATATTCATTAAAGTCCTCAATCCATTCCTGCTGAAAAGACCAGCTTACATCAGTGTGCTGGTTCAAGTTGATCTGTGCGGGTCCTCTATATGTTGTTCAGCAGCAAAAAAATGTAAATCAGCTTCAAAAAAATGTGAGCTGATTGACGCCAGCATGAATCAGGGATGATGGACTGTTTTCTGTGAGTATGCTGTTGTGTGCTCACCGTATCTGTAGTAGTGCTGTGGAGAGCGAGGCATAATGGGAGACATGCCCTGTCTGCTGTAGGTGGGAGAGTCGATGTAACCCGGACTGGAGGATCTCCTCATCCGTATGTCCATACTATCATACATGTCCTACACACACAAAAATCATTCAGAAGTCAGATCTCATTACCCGTCACAACTAAAAAATAAATAAAATTAATTAATTAATTAAAATAAAATAAATAAATAAATAGATAAATACATAAATAAATAAATAATAGTAGTGATAATAATTCAACACAACCGATTCATTAATTACATGATAATTATACTGATTAAAAAATTCATTCATTTATTCATTTTCGGCTTAGTCCCTTTATTAATCTGGGGTCGCCACAGCGGAATGAACCGCCAACTTATCCAGCATATGTTTTACACAGCGGATGCCCTTCCAGCTGCAACCTATCACTGGGAAACATCCATACACACTCACATTCACATACATACATCACTGACAATTTAGCTCACCCAATTCACCTATACCACATGTCTTTGGACTTGTGGGGGAAACCAGAGCACCCGGAG
Source organism: Danio albolineatus (assembly GCA_903798035.1). Taxonomy (NCBI): domain Eukaryota; kingdom Metazoa; phylum Chordata; class Actinopteri; order Cypriniformes; family Danionidae; genus Danio; species Danio albolineatus. The sequence continues at coordinate 37,410 of CAIGQQ010009245.1, forward strand.
GAAACCCACGCGACCACATGCAAACTCTACACAGAAATGCCAACTGACCCAGCCGAGGCTCGAACCAGCAACCTTCTTACTGTGAGGCGATCATGCTACCCACTACGCCACCGTGGCACCATACTGATATAAAATCTGACTGCAAAATGTATTTCCAAGGACATCATGCAAGTGATTAGGCCTTATTCACTGACATATTGATATATACCTGTAGAAAATACAGTGGCAAGAATATATGAACAAATAAAATCAATCAATAAAAAAATCTAGAAAAAAAAAGAGAAAAGTTACAAACAAACAGCCTAAATTACTAATATTTTACAAATTAATATAAACAAAAATGTAACTATAATAAAAGATGGACAAACATATTCTTGTCACAGTAAAATGAATTTCAAAGATACTTTTGCATTGTCTATTCAATTATAATTTTCAGCAATTTTTTTCAACAACATGCATACTGTATATATACAAAAATTTTAACCCTCCCGTGACTTTTCCCAAGTACTTTTAACAGAGTAAGACATTTTTCACAGTATTTTTTTTCTGGAGAAAGTCTTGTGTCTTTTAGCTTGATGGTATTAAAAGCAGTTTCTTTTCATTTTTATAATATTTTCAAGATCAATATTCTCTTAAGATTTGCTTTGGCTACAGAACAAATTACTGTTATCCAATAACTTGGCTGTGTACTGTAAATGTAATTAACATAGTTAATCTTACAAATTGCACTTTCATAAGCTCAATACAAGTACATTGCAAAATAATTAGTAAAATATTAGATAAGACTTTATTTTGATGGTCCATAATGCACATTTTGTTGACTAAATGTTGCATTGCAACTACATGTCAATTAATTCTCATTTGAGTATTAGTACACTAGCTGCTTAATATCTGCTGATTCTACTCCTTCAACAGGCATTTAACTTACTATAAGACACTTTGCAAGTAAATGTCAACTTACACTAACCCTAACCCCAACCTACAGTCTAACAATACTTACAATCTAATGAGAATTAGTTGGCATGAAGATGCAATGAACTTATTATGTTTAAAAATGTTGAAGATATGTTATATCCATTAAACAGCACTTAAATATTTGAAAAAGCAGTCAAATTTTACAGGAGGTCTAATAACTTTGACTTAAACTAATCGGTTGTTAAGTCGTGACGTATCGGTGTCATATGGAATACTGTTTCCCGGTCCGAGTCGCTACTTATTTGAATTGAGAAAATGTTCGTCTATAACTACTTTTTAGTCCTCTCACACATTAAAGTGAATTTTTATAGAAAATCATGGTGTACACAACAGCCTCTGGGCTTGCTGCATCACAAATACCAAAATTTAAACAATTTATAAAAAAATTATCACTTTCTGGCCATCGGATATTAGGCATGGATATATATATATTGTGATCATGATTTTTAAAAAAAGTATTACATCGCTCTGTAATTGTTTATCATTACTATTTGATGAGTCTCCCCATATAGTCTGAAAGAGCGATTGGACCCAGAAACTGCTTCGCATGACGTCACACTTTACAAGCAGATACATACACATACAGAGTACTTTCCCAAAAATCTAAATGTTTACCTGAGAATAAGGGGAGAGTGTGCCCAAGGACTGTGGAGACAAAACCAAAAGAAGAAAGAGTCAGAATCACAGTGAATCAGAGAAAAACTTTTAATCTCATGACATCTGATGTGTGTGGAGTGAGAAGAGGTTCCCGGTGAAAGAGCCACTGTGGTCAGATCAAGCCTCTTTATACCTCCTGTAAAACTTAGTATTTCCCCTCAGCAAGCAGAAATTCAAGGAATAGTTCAGCCAAAAATGAAGATCCTGTCATCATTTACTCCCCTTTATGTTGCTCCAAACCCAATTATTAGTTTGCATGTGATCATTTATATTCAGGAAACCACTGTGCAGGTTTGCAACAACAAGAGAGTGAGTAAACATTGTCACCAATTTTGGCATGAACTATCCCTTAAAGCGACATCACATAAATCGCTAGCATTTTTCAGAAAGCTTCCCAAAAGTGAACTAAAGGCACCCATATTAGCTGCTTTTCCACTCCATGGTATGACTCAGCTCTGCTCAGAAGACTCTTTTTATATATACATCTTTACTCTGTTTGCTATTCCACTGCGATTTAGTACTGCTTCAAAGTGGGTGGGATTGTAGACATACAGGTTTGTAGATTCTCTGGTAGCCATTCACCAGCAAGAGCTGAGAGACCTAATGCATCACTAGAGCTGTTTCTCAGCTGCCAACTAGAGAAGCGTCTGCACCATGTCAATTGACCATGACAACCCATTTTAAAATTTAAAGGCACTTTTTTGTGGAGCCTTTTTGTTGTTTTATAATGACAGTGACTGTTTTGTGTGCTGCTTCTGCACCCTGTGCTGCTTTCATCTTAATCCCCGGCTGTAGCTATGTTTTTTGTTAGAGTCTTCTAAATACTCGAAGCAAAAAGTAAATAAGCAAATAAATAGTAAATGTCAATGTGTTTTTCCACTGTCCAATCAAATGAACTGAAAGGCAACCTTCTGTTTTGACAGGACAGCTGATTCGAAGGTGGATTTTGTGGTTGCCTAGCAACATAAAATAACTACAGTGCATTGCTCTTTTCTAAATGACAAAAAGTCAACTAAAATGGCAGTACTGTATGCAGGTGTCCTTCACATTTTAAAAATGTAAAAGCACGAACTGTGTGACCGGGCCTTACATTGTGAAAAATGCTGAGTTCAACACAAATCCTTCCAATACAAATCAATTAAGTTAAATGAACAGTTTTCACTAGTTTAAGTGGATTGAAAATAAAACAATTAAGGTGTCCCAAAAAAACTTAAGAATCTTTTTGTTTCTACTCATTTTAAATAAGTAGTTTGAACAAGCAACAAAAGTTTTTTTCTGGATCGCAAAGTTCAAGTTTGGTAAACTCTCATCTGTGAATTTGAATCAGTGCATTTATGAGACATACTGTATACAGTTGAAGTCAGAATTATTAGCCCCCCTGAATTGTTGTCCCCCCTGTTTATTTTTTTCCCCAATGTCTGTTTAACTGAGAGATTTTTTTCAACACATTTCTAAACATAATATTTTAAATAACTCATTTCTACTAACTGATTTATTTTATCTTTGTCACGATGACAGTAAATAATATTTGACTAGATATTTTTCGAGACACTTCTGTACAGCTTAAAGTGACATTTAAGGGCTTAACTAGGTTAATTAGGTAATTAGGCAAGTTATTGTATAACGATAGATTGTTCTGTAGACTATCGAAAACAATAGCTTAAAGGGGCTAATAAATTTGACCTTAAAATGGTCTTTAAAAAATTAAGAAATGCTTTTTTTCTAGCCGAAACAAAACAAATAAGACTTTCTCCAGAAGAAAAAATATTTTCAGACATACTGACATCCCTTGCTCTGTTAAACATCATTTGGGAAATATTAAAAAAGAAAAAAAAATCAAAGGAGGGCTAATAATTCTGACTTTAACTGTAAATTGCTCATTTTAGCTGTCACATCATCTTGTTTTACTCTGCTCTTTTGCAGCACCGCCCAAACATATTTTGCATACTTAAAGTTTAATGTGACAATGGTTTAACATGATAAATGTTTAACATGGCTTAATGGACGAAGACAGTGTTATATAATGACCAAATTTAGCATACAAATTCAGCTTTTAAAAATATATCTATGTACTGTATACTGTATGTGCAGACATTACACAATTGATCTGCAGTGTTTACACATCACATTTTAGTAATGATACTGCTCACTTTGAAACCACACTGTAAAAGATTCTTGTTGCCTTAAATTTTTCTAGTCATCTCAACTTATTTCAATCAAAAATATTAAGCTAAACTTTGTATATTAAGCTAAACTTTGCTATAACTCAAAAAAATGAACTGAAACCTGGTAACTTATTAAAGCAACATAAAAATATTTTTTGTCTTGACTTTTTTGTTATTACATTATTTTTATGATGCAGATACCAGATACAGCACAAAGTAGAATCCCCATCCAAAAGTGAGTCACACTGAACTATACTGAGCCACACCAGTGGAAATAAGCTAATTGACTGTTAACAGTGGGAGAAATGCACAAACATAGCCACACAGCCAGCCAGCAAATGCGACACAGATGAAAAAACGCAAACAAAAAGCTATGCTAAGCTCAGCTAAGACCAGGTGATCTGGCAACAGGGGGAGACATGCTAACAGTGGACGAGGAGGGGCTCTAGTGGTCCTGTACCTCCCCATAGCTGAGGCGCTCTAGCCTGTCATCGGAGCAGTATCTGTGACTCGACTCATAGGACCAGAAGTCTGGCCTCTGCACTTCATAAATGGCTTTAACCTTAGGCAGCGCTGCCAAGTCTTTGTAATCAAGGATCTCGTTGTCCATTTTTGCCTGAGGAGAGGGACATAGGACAGATATACACATACTCACTCACACACACGTCAAATGCAATGAGCACGACTGCAAAAAAAAACCAGCAATGGTGACAGGCGATGACAATGTCAACAACACAGGATGAGCTCGAGGCATGTTTGCTGGAACACAATGATTGAAACTGTGAAGCACAGTAATGGTGTAAAATGTCAGGTCCTGTTGACTTTTATTTTACAGTATGCAGTTTAAACGATCCTCAAAGTATTTTGTTTTGTGTTCAGCAGGGCGAAGAAAGTCATGAGGTGATATGAGGTGAAATGATGAAATGATCCAGTATTTATATTACCAATACCAATGTACTAAACCAATGTTTCTCAACCACGTTCCTGGAGAACCACCAACACTACATGTTTTGGATGTCTCCTTTGTCACACCCATTACATGTCTTTCAGTCTCACCTATGGTGCTAATGATCTGAATCAGGTGGTTTTGGTTACGAAGACATAGAAAATGTGCAGAGCTGGGGGTCCTCCAGGAACGTGGTTGAGAAACACTGGTCTAAACACCACTTTTACATGACACTTGCTTTTTTATATGTAACAATGAACTTCACTCAGTTAATGACTTTAGATGAATCAAAGTCTATCTGTGCTGAACTGAATAATGACATTTTTTATAGCAGCCCTTTATAGAACTTGGTTCATTTTTAAAGCATCACAGGTTGTGTTTCTTTTCAGTTTGATGTGTTACAATAGTTCACCCTAAAATACCAAAACACTTTATCTATCTATCTATCTATCTATCTATCTATCTATCTATCTATCTAT
>CAIGQQ010009251.1:253-21218 GCA_903798035.1 Danio albolineatus
ATAATGTACGCACATATATGATAATATATGCACATATATGACAATATACACGCATATATGATAATATACGCACATATATAATAACATACACACATATAAGATAATATATGCCACATATAGGCAAAATTGAGGTGCATATATGTGCATATACAGGCCATGTAGATCTCCTGTATTGCTTCTTTATATCCTCATATAAGTCCTATATGTACAAGATATGTCTCTTATGTAACTCATATCTCACTTTGGCAACTGTCATACATGATGCCTTGCACATCTTTTCTATTACCAAGGCAGTAACTAAGAACTAAAAAAAATGTAAAAAAAACTTATGATTGTGCGAACACTTAAAATTAGTATCACATGTAAATGGCATGTTTTGGAATTTAACTATGGCAAATAAGTGAGAATCCACACGGAAAGAACCTATAACATTTTTGTTTTAATATAGGTTTTGATATAGGTTTTTGAAGAGCCCATATTATGGTTTTTTGAAAATGATCTTCATGCAGTGTGTACCACAGCTCTAAATGAAGTGAAATGTCCAGCTGAAGCTTAAATCTGAAAGTGCACAGTGTTTAAAACTATTGATTCATCTATAAAAAAGTCGACTCATAGTTCCTTAAACAAATGGCCATGCTTATGAGTCTTATGCTTATGACGTGAACACGAAACATAAGCCCCGCCCATTTGTGCGCGTACAGAACGGGGAAGATTCTAAACCCCCAACCCCGCCCACAAACAACAGCCACAAGCAAAGGTTGCCAGATTGAGCGGTTTTGAATTTGATTGTGCAGGTAAAAAACTTTTGGAGAGGGTTTGGACTGGAATCAGTCAGCTACATCTGGCAACACAGAGAAGAGCACTGTGCTCGGCTGGATATTATTGGAAGTGTGCAGATGAACCAGAGACTGAAGAGTCAGTGGTTGAGGTTTATTTTTGCAGAAATGCCTCAGCATTATAGCCAAGCCTTGTGCTGTGTTCCTCTGAGGAGCTTCTGAAATCTACACGCTTACAACGGAGGATTCGTCGACCGTTTGTTAACGGAAGGATCAGAAAAGACTATTGATGTATGCAGGGGCGGACTGGCCATAGGGAGCACCGGGACATTTCCCGGTGGCCTGACGGTGAATCTGGCCTGCTATCCAACATGTGTGAGTAAGTGTGATTAAAACGGTTGCCTCATTGTTCTCTCTAGCTTGTAAATGATGTATTTAATTGTGTTTTGTAACTTGTAACTGCTTGTAGTGTATCTGGTTAACTTGTATCCTCCTATCGCGTCTAAAAGCACGTTGTAAACGCGACGTATGCCGCTTTGTTTACGGATTAAAATGCGTTTGTGAACTCGTGTTTCTCTGCTGTTTGTCATTGCTATGGCTACATCAGCTCTCCTACACACGTGCGGCGGTCCTGTTTCATAATGGTTCAGCTTTTGCCGCTGTGTGCATTAATACTGCATGTGTGTCGTTGTTTTTACATATGGTTAAGAATAGAGTAATATGCTGGGAGACCGGGGGGTTAGTTTCAGGGGTGAGGTGTCTGAAAGACAGCGACTCCCGGGAAAAACGAGTGTTGGCAGATATGCTCACGCACACACTATGACTACTTCAATATTGATAAGCCGTGGTGGGCATTCTCTCGCGCTGAATGATGTCGACCAATCGCAACAGACTGGGTCATCGGTCCAATCAGCGCAGTTTAGCATCGCGCTAAGGAGGGGTTTTGGAACAAATGAATCGCTGAACGATTCATATAGGAGTCTCTAGAATAATGAGGTAAAAATAAATGCAGATTATAAGACAATGTAAGTGTTTTATGACCATGCATGCATATTAGCCTGCTGTTGGAGACCCCCAAAACCAAAAAATGACCCTTTTTAATGTATAATAGGGGCTCTTTAATATATGTGATATATATAAAATTGGCAGTTTTTTCTGTATTATATGTACATATGTGCATATATGTACATATAATATAGGAAAACGGCCAATTTTATATATGTCACATATATTTAAAACCTATGTTAAAACTTATGTTTACATAGGTTCTTTCCATGTGGGAACATGTGAAGGGTTAGTAAACAATGGCAGAATTTTCATTTTTGGCTGAACTGTCCCTTGTAAAATGACAAGTGCTGTGATCCCTCCAAATATTTTTGACATTGAGCATTTCTTCCTGATTTTATTACAAACTTCACATCATGAGCAATCAAATTTTCATCGATCCTCAGAGACTTTGAGAACTCAAAACTTTCTCAACTGAATTATAAATCTTTTACAATGTGATTCGGCTTCATAAAAACCTATTAGACACGACCTCAAGGAGAAAAGGTAGATAATAACAATACAAACTCTCTGTAAATGCTAAAAAAACAGCAGTCCAGAATGATTCAGGTTGATTCTGAAGTGTAGTGACAGGGTGTTTTTCCTCCTTCAGACCCACAGGACACACACTTTCACAGGCCTTTTCACACACTAACAAAACAAACCCTTCTCAAGAGAGATTATAAAACCGAGTCCAGAAAGACAAAGAAATCTGAACCACAAATATCAGACAATGAGCTGCAGAATTTCCCACAAAAATCCAGTCAGCGAGAGTCAGAGGTCAGGGACATCTATGGAAGCGCTTATTAAATTGGATTGATATTTTTGCATATAAATGAGACTTTGAGTTTCTGGAGATGGACGTCGTCTAAATCAGCACAGAATCAGCTTCTTCTCATTGGGTTTTTGCACATCATTTTTACATCAGATTACCATTGCATTAAAATGAAGATGGAGAAAGATGCATACAAATCCATTTACAACTGCTGCAGGTTTCTATAAACAACAGGTGAACATATAATGAGGGAAAGTTATGTGCTGAGAGAGTCTGCAAACATGGGATTGTTTGATCCCACTTTATATTAAGTGGCCTTAACTAATACAAACTTACACAGAAATTAATAATTCGTTACAATGTACTTATTGTGTAAATACATGTTTTTACTTTGTACTTATGCTTGATTAAATACCTGTATGCAGGGCTTTACATTAACACCCGCCAACCCGCCAAATGTGGGTAGATTTCAGCTGTGGTGGGTTAGACAGCCGCTCCCACTAGCTACTTCGGCTGGCTGAAACTCATTTTAAACTGCCAGTGCTGGCTCGTCACTACAGATTAGACTGTTAGTTTCTGACCATTTGTCAATATGCGTACAGATGTGATCTTAGAATCGAGAAGCAACATGACTGACAAAAGCACAAGAAAGCAGGTGAATAATGAATGAGAGCATCACGCTCACAGTGAGACAGGCTCATTCAATGACGAGGGCTTTAGGGTTGCGCGCGAATGTTTAAAATCCCCTGTGCCATTTCCTCACTTGAAGAAACCATGTCTGAATGTAAAACTAGTGTGATGCTGGAGCACCCACAGTCCTTCAAGGGCTCGAGATTCTTTGTAAGCAGCAGCAGTTGTTGCCGCTTTCGCTTTAACCATTCTTTGAACAGATTATTTATTGGCCTAACATTAACCGTGTGCACAGCGGCATCATTTCATTATCAAGCAGGGAATGTTTTTTACCTGCTTTCTTTTGCTTGCAGTTATTTTTTGTTAATATAGTTTAATAATCATCCTGTAAAATAGAGGTGTGAACCTACACTGGTCTCACGGTTTGGTTCAGTTACGATTATCATGCCATCGATTCAGTTCAATGCTTTCCATACACAGTTTTATATTTTCTTTACGTCACAATAATTCTTGTATTAAAATGTAAAAATATATTTATATACTATTTGTAACACAGTTATGTCCTTTAATACAAACAGTCAGATATATAAACTGCACCTTTAAAAACTCAAGTACACGCACAGAACAACAAAACAGCATTTATAGCAAATAAACAAATGTAAATATCCCGCTGGCTTTCTGAGCCTTGTCTAGTGAGTTTGTTCTTACACCCCTTTGATTGGTCACACGCTCAACAGGAAGGGCTGTGATTGGCTCTAACGCTCTGGCGCTGTTCACCGATGATAAACACTCATAAACAGCAGCAGCGATCACAGCTGATCCATGATAGACGTGGAGGAGAAAACTCTGCAGACACGCACTCGTGTCTATCCAGAAGAATCGCTGTAACCGCAGAGAGGAGAGGAGAAGTCACACCAGCAGGTCAGATGACCACAGTGTGAGAGAGTAAAGGAGTACTTTCATTTTCTCAATGGCAGTGAAATGGGGCTTCTGCTGTAAGTGTCAGTGAAACACACACACACAGTGAAATCGAGCACAGTTTCTGAGTTTTTAAGTAGTTGGAGCGTTGTAAATACTCGCTCTCACCATAGTAAGCTACGGAGACATAGCACAAATGAGATAAATGACGTCAGTACATAATAACCGGTTGTGATCTATTACTGAACCGATACCGAATTGTCCACCTCTGCATCGCGGTGCACTGAAGAAACAATTAATTTTGACACCCCTACTGTACAATAACATTGCTTTAATATGTTGTTGTATGCAGAGTTAACTGCTGATCTGGGATCTTGAGCCAGAACAGACCATTGCGCATAGTTTTGGATGCGTGAGAATATATATTTTAAAGGTTAGCTGTTTTGTTGAATATAAAGTGTATGTTTACAGCAGTATTCTGCTTGTTTTGACACATTGTTTAAAATTTGTGGCAAGAAAATAATTAGTTTGGTATGGCCACAGAAAAAAAAGGTAAATCCTTATTGTGTTGAGCCCTGAAAAGTCCTGTGTAAGAAAACGAATTGCAATGCGACACTTTTTTTATGAAAGCACAACCCATTTGCTCATGCTCATTGAGTAAGCTCATACACAAGTGGCAAGTGGAAAACAAAAATTAAATAATTTTAACATGCCAAAGTCAAATTTATGCACATTAAATATAATTTCCCAACAACAAAACTGTGGCTAGTGAAAATGGCAAGTGGCTAGTAACGGTGGAAAACTACTAGCCACAGTGACTGGTGATCCAAAAAGGTAATGTCAAACCCTGCCTGTATGTAATTAATTAATGTAATTACATTTGTAAATACACCATTGACCATCCCTTACAACTTAACCCACCCTTAAACCTACCAATACCACCAAACTTGTCCATAACCCTACCTCTATCCCAACACCCTAAGTGTTATCAAATCCATTATGAACACAGTAAGTACATGGTATTTCGTTTTTGATGCAAGTACATAGTAATTAAGGACACTTATTATAAAGTGGGACCGATTGTTTTTCTGCAAAATGTATCACAGCATCAAAAACTGTAGGAAGTTTAATATTGAATATCTTTAATAATCCTATTTGTAAATAATTATTCATTATAAAGGTAATGGTAAGATTTTGTTGGGAAATGGATGTTTCTCAGTGATGGGTTGCAGCTGGAATGACATCCGCTGTGTAAAACACATGCTGGATAAGTAGGAGGTTCATTCCGCTGTGGCGACCCTGGATTAATAAAGGGACTAAGCGAATGAAAATGAATGAATGAATGAATGAATAAATGAATACATTTTCTAATAATAATAATTTTGCTGCTTAGCTGTATACTGTATGCTGGTTGAATACTAGAAGTACCTTCAGTCTCTCTCTCTCTCTGACAGACACACGCTCTTACCTTGAGAGGTTTGGGTGCATATATATTTCTTGATCAAGGCATCTGTGGGTTGAGTGTAAAGGCTGAGGGCGTATTTCAAGGACTTGAGATCAGGGCTCTTTTCCAGGAAGGTTTTCTTCAGACCGTTTCCACCCGCATGGAAATATTGCTGGACGGAGACACAAGACAAGTGAAAAACTCAAACATGCAGTCACAAAACACACGCTGAACTACAACTGCACCATACGGATTACATTTGACATTGCATTATTATGTTTTTCTGTGATGTACTCAACACAGGCTCGTTGGGAATATGTGCCCAGGGATATATGTTGGAGAACCGAGGAATGTGGCTGCATTTTGTGAGTAAAACAAACTTGGTAGCTTTTCTCTTCTGGTTTGCTTCTGAAAACACTATGGGTTGGGTTTAGGGAAGGGGGTGTGTGGGTCATTCAATATCTAGCTAATATATTATGCATGATGACATGCCAACCGACTTCTCTCAGGGCCGCTCACACTGAAAACAATTGTTGCAAACAATTTATATGGGCTGAATTTAAATAAGCAAATTAAATGTAGTAATGTTCAACTTAATTTGTTTGTTAAAAATTCAGCACAAATAAATTGTTTGCACCTACTTGCCTTCAGTAAAAATGTAGTAAATCCAATGAATTGTTTTTTTTCCAGTGCACTAGAAAAACGTTATTATCCACAGAAATGTACGCCCTCTGGTGGATTTACGAGAAATTGCACATATGAGAAAACATGCCTTATTAACGAATTTGAGATTGTCAAAAATGTACACGGCACTCTAGTGCATTTGTGCACTCTAGTGGGGTATATATTTGTTGGTTATATTTGTTGGTTGGTTCTTAAAAAATGTAGCCCCAAGCACATATTTCCAATAAGTCTGGTTTGGATTACTGTATATTGCAATATGAACACAATTACTCCAAATGACTTATGTATGTATTATTCGATCATCAGCTAAGTGTGAACTCTTGAAGTAAAATTAAGTTAACTTAATCAATTTGTATTGGGACAACATAAAGAAATTGTGTGGAACCCAGCATTTTTTGTTACAGTGTAACAGTATTCAGGTAAAGAAATCGAAAAATCAAATATAAAATAACACTGCAAGGTCTCCATTGCATAAATAAAGTAAAATCATTATTTATTAAAAATAACAAATTGTACAATTATTATTATCGACTATAATCCCAACTCAACATTGCATATCCAGCGACTATTGACTACTTTTTAAATTATTATTATTATTATTATTATTATTATTATTATTATTATTATTATTATTATTATTATTATTAACAACAAAGCATACAGGCTGAATTAACAATATAATGCAATTTATCAATTCAACTACCCCCACCTGCCCAGTGGTTTCTTTAAACGGGTCTATCTAATCAATAGTCCAGACCCTTTATGTACATATTTGTACCAAGTTCACTTAAGCCGTGGACAATTCCAACATTATAATGTCCCAAAGTTTGTACCACTGACTATTAATGTATTGGAGAAAATTGTAATCTCAGCGTCTGAAATCAGGTCTTTTTTTTAAATTATAAATGAATGCACTCGATGAGTCTTAAATGCTTTTGGTAGTTTGGTGTGAGTTTCAGAAAGCTCCAGAGTGTTGCTGGTGTGGAATTAAAGCGTTTCCTCCATCACATGTCGGATCAGATCTGCTTTATTATTCTATTAGCGTAAAGGCCGATTGCAGACGCTGTGATTGAGACTGATGAGATTCACACTGACCAATCAATCTGTGGAAAGGCCACGTGTCATTTTCAATGAGTGCATTTACTTTATTTTTTACTCTCGCTGACCTTATAAAAAACCCTCAATAAAAATACAAATACATGAATAGGCCAAATAGAATTTGTTTGCATAAAATGTAGCTCATTTCTTATATAAATCAAAATATAAATTTTCTATACGTCAATGAAAAGAAAAGAAAAATAAAGATTTTAATTAAAGTGTCTATTTTTATTAGCATATAAAAAGCAATTATTAAATAGACATTTGATAAAAATAGATTATAATTAAATTAAATGATGTTAATTCAATATACAGTATATTTTTTGCAATTAAGTCAATATTAGTAAATAAATGATAGTTAATCTTAATTGTGCAGTATGTAAGATTTTGACTCTTCTAAAGCATAAAAATACCATAATATGTTTGCAGATATTTCAGAAACATGCTGAGTGAACATTCTTGTTTATCTAAAAAAAACAATGCAGGAGTCAGATGCTTTGAGAAAGTGTTTTCCGTGATAGAACGTCTTTGTTTTAGTCCTTTTAACCCGCTCAATGCTAGTTTAGTCAATTATATTTCAGCACCCCGGGTTGTCTTGGTGAAAAACGGAAACTTTTATTTATTCAGTAAGGAAAGCTCTCAAAGTGAAGTTTATTTATAAACTAATTTCGAGAGGATCAGGTGCTTATGATTGCTTGTGGCTGGACCCGCATTATTCAATTTACAAAGCACCAATCAGACCGTTCCTGAGCCACTATAAATACCCAAAGTTTCATATCACAGCCATCTTCATTTTGAAGAATCCCCCCTTCCACCCCTAATCCTCCTTTCCTAGATAGGTGGCCCAGTGGTTAGCACTGTTGCCTCACAGCAAGAACGTCTCTGGTTCTAGTTCTTACCAAGCAAGACAATGTTTCTGTGTGGAGTTTACACATTACCCATGCTCACGTGTGTTTCCCCTGGTTTCCTCCCACCGTCCAAAATCATGCAGCTTAAGTTAACTGACTAATCCTAATCAACACCATAGACATGCTCCTAGTAAGTAGTTATATCTTTAAAAGAGCAATCACCATCTGCTCTTTAGCCACTATGACAGGAGTTCTCGAAATCTACCTGAGCTCAAACTCCCCTCTCGCTTTGCCACAGGAGGGAGTCCTAGGCTCGAGGAACTTATGAGCTCTGGGTCTCTCCTGGGACAGCATGCCAAACAAGCTTTATAATCAATCATCAGCTTAGTGTGAACTCTTGAAGCTTTCTTCTGTGACTGAAATGCGACCTCCGGTGGACAATAGCAGACTCTGAAATGAGACGCAGATTCAGGGGCCGATCACACTCAATGCGATTTTACGTTCCAAAACCAGGAGGTGCACCTCATTGTCTTTTTCTGATGACAAGAAACAAAGAAGAGCGGTGTGCTTTTTATGTCGATAGGCAATGACTGAATCAGCTGCGTATTGTGCGTGAGAGTTGCTGTTGATATTAATATAATTTTAAAATGTGGTAATATTGTGATATTTAAGATTTGTGATATTCAAGATGTGGGAATTGTGAATTGTGATTTGTTACAGCTCTGGATAACTCAAAACAGCAACCATATTCTCTCCTCCATCTTTAAAAGTCTCCAGAGTTGTCTTGACACAGTTGTCTCTGCTTTCATTTGATTAGACGCGACTGACGTAACACGCTTTTTCCGCTCAGAGTTTACTTTTTTGTTACGAGCGCACGGCACGCAAGGTTAAAAATGTAAGGTGGAGCAGGCAGTTAAAACTCGAGAAGGGCAGGGTGCATGAGTTAGTAAATCATTCAAAAATGGTGCCTCTCAACGCAAAAATTTCGTTCGGTGTGATCGGCTCCTCCGAGTGCCACATTAAGGTTATTAATTAGTAATTAATATAAATATTAGGAACGGAAACGTTACATTGTAACCGTGTGTCCTAACAACACGCTATGTGATGAGATTTGCAGTGATGAGCAATTTGACTGTTTGCACCAGATGAAACATGACAGAAATGTAAATACAGCCATTCAGAAGCACAGAATAGTGCACTCACTGCACTCCAGCGAAATGGTCAGGTTTATAACCTAATTAATACATAATAAACCTCTTTAACATTATTAAATGTACATGCTGAATCACTCATATGTGTTGGTTTTCACTGAGTCACAGCTCTGAAGTTCGACTTCATACAGTTTATTCTATTTTCCAGATCTGAGGTGAACTATCTGCTGCTGCTTTCAGTATATGGCAATAAATGTCCAGTAAAAGGGCATTCAAACTCACACTGTGAGCATTTAACACTGAATAAAGCACATGAGGTGTACTTGAGCTGACCATTGTCAGTTTTCTGTTGTTCAGTTGTGAGAAATAGAACCCTAAAACATAAACTTCAGGTGTTGGTTCGGACGTATCTTTTTAATATGGAGAATATTCCTTCTATCACGAGCAACTGCTTTTATATTTAACATGACTTAAATTAACCTTAAATCAGGCTCGATAGTCAGGCACACTCTGTCAGAGTTCCTCCACTCTGGTCTTGTTAATTCTTGTTTTAGTGGCAGAGCCCAGACACTAGTCCTGTCTTGTGTTTTCTCGGGTCGAGCACTGCTTTTCTGTCATCGTGTCTCTGTATGGGTGCCGCCATGGGCGTGCTCAGCTCATGCGCGCTCCTGCTTGATGCGGGCACGCGGGGTCTGGGCGTGTTTGGGACGCGCATCCTTGTACTCATGTTTGTTCTGTCGGCATCGCGCTGTTTCATTCTCAGCATCTCAGGCTAGTTGGATTCGGTTTTGGATGTGCGTTGCATATGTGTGAGCGCACGGTAAGATGTTTTCGTTTATCGTGTGCTCGTGTCTTGCAATCAGTTTGTTTGTGTTGTCTAAGCACGTGGCTCTGTGTTTACACAGTGGCTGCGTGCTTCCGTTGTGTGCTTTGAACACGCGGTTAATGAGTTCTCTCATTGGCTGCGTGTTCTTGTCCTGTTTTATGTGAGCACATGGCTTGTGGTGTTTTCTTGTGTCATGTGCTCTCCCGTCTATTGTCTAGCCCCACCCTCCTTGTTAAGCCATTATTGGTTTATCATTTTCACCTGTTTGTTTGTTAATTATTCCTGCTTTATATTCTCCTCATGTCTGCTGTCCTGTGCCAGTACGTCGTCAATTATTTCCTTGTCCTGTTGTGTCCAGCCCTGCTTTTTCCCGCCAGCCCAGTCAGTTTTTGCCCTATTATTAATGTTTTCCCCCTTTGGGTAGTTTGTTTTGCCCTTTTGTTCTATTTTTATCTGATAATAAATCAACTTATGTTGCATCTGAGTCCTCGCTTCTTTTCCCCACCATGAACCCTGACACACTCCTGTTGGTGTCCTCAATCTGGCAACCTGCGCTTAAATGTGTTTTGAACCAGGAGTGCAATACCCAGTTCAACCACTGGGTGTCAAACGTACATACTGCACCTCTAACAGATACTTTAATATAAAACATGAATGGGCAATGTGTACATTTGCAGTGCACAGATTCATTCACAATTAAAGAGCCGTGAAAACAAAGACATCAGACTGTGATTGTTCTCCTCTGTCTGGCTTTATGGTTCCGTGTCTCTGTTCTTTGTAGGCACAGATGAATTATTATTATGATTGTGTGAATATCTGCAGATCTCCAGCACCTCCGGCTCTGAGTCTGAGCTCTTCTCCATTCACTGACTGCATCTGACTCCAGGCTTCTCTTAACTTCGCTAATTAGCTTCTGTCCTCTGAATACCAATGAGCAGAAGAGCAGCAGTCAATAATATCTCTGATCACACACACACTGTCTGAGAGTGAGTGAGTGTGAGTGAGAGAGAGAGAGAGAGAAGACAGTGAGTGTGTGTGTCAGTTTTTTCCCCTAGTAAATACTGAAGCTGGGTGCCATGGTGGCGTAGTGGGTAGCACGTTCGCCTCACAGCAAGAAGGTCGCTGGTTCGAGCCCCAGCTGGGTCAGTTGGCATTTCTGTGTGGAGTTTGCATGTTCTCCCTGTGGTCGCGTAGGTTTCCTCGAGGTGCTCCGGTTTCGCCCACAAGTCCAAAGACATGCGGTATAGGGGAATTGGGTAGGCTAAATTATCCGTAGTGTATGAGTGTGAATGAGTGTGTATGGGTGTTTACCAGAGATGGGTTGCAGCTGGAAGGGCATCCGCTGCGTAAAACATATGCTGGATAAGTTGACGGTTCATTCCGCTGTGGCGACCCTGGATTAATAAAGGGACTGCTCTGGAGTTTGGGGTAGAATGTTTCTCTGATGTGCTCATAGTTTGTGCAGCGCCGGGGCACAGTGTGGACAGATGCGGCTCTCTCTGGGATGCCAGTTCTGTCTGTTTCGGCCCATCTCTTCTGTCAGGGCGTACAGGGTCGAGCACTGCTTTTCTGTCATTGTGTCTCTGTATGGGTGCCGCCATGGGAGCACTCAGCTCATGAGCGCTCCTGCTTGATGCCATACCTGTCAACATTGGGATGTGAAAATAAGGCTCACACTATGCTATCAGAACCATGCTCAGGCCCATTTCCCGGATCGTTTGAGAAGTGTGAGTGCTATCAATTGGGCTCAGGCGCGGTTCAGTTGGCCGGTCCTGGCCTGGTTGGAAGAGGTGTGCCTGAGCGCGGTTCACTTTGGCTTTGGCGCGGTAGCTTGTAGTGTGAGTGCAAAGCGCGCCTGAGCCCAAAACTGAAGAGGAGACGTGACTTTTGGGGAGTGTTTGATATGGATTTATGAATCATTCTTACTGTTTAATGAACACAAACTGTTGTAGATTATTAAAGACACAAACGCCTCATTGCATGACAGCTGCACCTTCAGCAAACCTCCTGATTCCGGCAGCACGAGGACTTAATGATTGTTTATGAGCGTTAGCAGTGGCTGATCTGTTCGGGGGAATATCTGACTGTGTGTCACTGCATATCAAACCACTAAATCATATAATGATATAAAAAAATGTCCACTGTGCTGAGCGAGAGCACTTCTGTTACACTGAACAGCTCATTATCGATGACTGAAGCATGCTCAGGCCGGAACGTAATGTGAGTGCGGGACGTCAGGGGAGACGGGAGGGGGGACAATCGTGCTTCGGCCTGGTTCAAGGCAATTATACATAGTGTGAGTACGCCCTCAGACTGTGGCCACTCAGTCTGTATTTGGTCATTGTTGTTCTTAATTTACTGTCCTTTACGGCACTCAGATATGCTGCTGTGGTATAATCTCTGTTTAGGTCTAAATAACACTGAAGTTTACTCTGTTTTCCTGCTGCTTCATTCCAGTAAATCAGATACTCTTCTTTGCGTGCGTTTATCATTTGATTGGGCTTTATTCTGTGGATGAGCATGTCCATGTCTTGATGCTGCGTGCTGTTAGTAATATTCGTTGTGTTGGGTTGTGTTTGGAGCTTCAGGACCATCTGCATCAGGGGGCTTTTTTCAAAGTCCATTTCTTGGTTTTTGAGGGCTTTAAATGATAAGAATTGGAGTCACTCATTTTAATGTGTTTCCAAAATTTGACGGCTCGTTTCTCAATGCGCATGAGTAGAGGATACTGGCCTAATTCTGCCCTGCATGCTAGGGCTGTGCAATACATTGCAATCGCAAAACAGTCGCAATTTAAGCAGATGCAATCTCTAAATCTCGTAAGGCTGCAATTTTATCTATTAATTTATTTAGATTTTTGTTCACGTTCTTGTGCGCATGATTTGAATAAGTTAACCAATCAGAGCTGACCTTTTAGAAACAGACCAACGCAAGAGTGAAGCACGAAAACACTGCCATCTTTAACTATTATCATCTCCTTTTGGACTATTATGAACTGTGAATGACGGAATTACACTCTAGCAGAGGCTACATGTGCTGGTAAAGATTACAAACACAGATGAGAGCTCTGCACTGACTGGGGGCTATATTTCGTGTTGTTTTTGAATCTAAATAAGGACCAAATGTACGCTGTGTGTAGTTTTTCTGTAATTTGTAACATATGAGACTGTAAGGGTCTTTATGTGTTCTTATATGTTGCATTTATTTATTTATATATTTTAAATGCAAGCCTGATAAAGGTGACCCTTACCACTCAGTGGAAACGGGCCATAATAGTAACTCTTGGGGCCCATTAAATGCATGGGCCTTTAGAATTGTCCTAACTTCCCCCACCAGTGACGCCCCTGAGTGATGCAGTACAGAAAGACTATGTTCAACAGGTCAGACATTTTTCAATACATATTCAGTGTTTTCCAGAGACTTCTCTCTCTGTAATGTGAGTCTGTGAGCAGAAGACTGAAACTGATACCTTGATTGTAGGAAGCACTAAATCCATAGCGGCACACTGACGAGGACTGAGACTCCGAGCTTCTTCCCGGATCACATGCTCCTGATGGACACACACACACAGTAAATCATTAAATATGTTTTTCTGAATCTATTTCTCGTGCTGGTCAAGCTATGTAAACTTCTCAAGAACTGCTAAGATCAATATTATTAGCCTCATTAGAAATTGTATTTTTTCAGATTGTCTACAGCAGAGATGCCCAAACTAGGGCCCGCTGGCCAAAGTTGGCCCATGGTAACCTTTAATTTGGCCCACCGTTCCATCTGAGAAGAAAGGGAAAAGGATGGGAGGGTTAAGGCCAATGCCTTCAACAGAGCTCGTCATTTTTAACTTTAACATAACCTTTTGTTTGTTTGTTTAATTGTTGAGATACGAAAAAGCAAATGAAAATATATTTTTAAATTACAAAAATTGTGAGGATCCTCAACGAGCATTTATTGAACATATTCAGCATTATAAATGGGATTGTTTGTTTTATTGTAATAAGTTCATTATTGGGGTGACACGGTGGCGCAGTAGGTAGTGCTGTCGCCCTTACAGCAAGAAGGTCGCTGGTTCGAGCCTCGGCTGGGTCAGGTGGCATTTCTGTGTGGAGTTTGCATGTTCTCCCCTTGTTCGTGTGGGTTTCCTCCGGGTGCTCCGGTTTCCCCCACAAGTCCAAAGACATGTGGTACAGGTGAATTGGGTAAGCTAAAATTGTCTGTAGTGTATGTATGTGAATGTGTGAATGTTTCCCAGTGATGGGTTGCGGCTGGAAGGGCATCCGCTGTGTAAAACAAATGCTGGATAAGTTGGCGGTTCATTCTACTGTGGCGATCCCGGATTAATAAAGGGACTAAGTTGACAAGAAAATTAATGAATGAGCAAAATTGAATGAATGAAGGTTCTTTATAATAATGTAAAACAATATATATATAATTATTAATACGATTAAATTATTTTAAATCGTAAGTATGTAAATTTATTTTTAAATATCAAGAAATTACTATATAGCAGTTTGGTTTATTTAACTTTGGCCCACCACCCTCAATCAAGTTTTTGGCCCTTCAAAGGAAAGGTTTGGGCACCCCTGGTCTACAGAGTAAACCACTGTTGTCCAATAGACCTTTTTCCTGGCAGCTGCATGGAGGGTGCCATAGCGAGCAGCGTCTTCCGGTAGAATGTTTAGAACTTCCGTTTACAGTGTTTACAAAAGGTCATTTGTAAGGGGTTTTAATAGCGTTTTAAGTGGATTACGGAGTGTTTGTGACACAGCTTTGAAAGGTGTGTGTTAAAGTCGTTATAATCTGTCAGTTGTGGTTGGAGAAAAACGTTCTCCTTGTTAACGTGTCTGCCGTCAGCTGTTAGCTCAGCGGCTCTTCAATGCACCCGCACACACAAACACACACGCAGGTGCGCAATACTTCACTGCATTATAGAGCAAACCAGATCACTAGCTTGAAGCTTAGCAGGTATGTAAGTCATGCAATTTACAAAAATGACCAATAAAAGTCCATTACTGATGCTCTGCTGGCTGATCTGCATGTTGATTCTAATCAGTAGCCATTTATGTTTATGTAAGAGGGACAGTACAGGCTATGTGTGTGTGTGTCGAACATTTTGGTGAACTACATTAGTTTGGGTTGGTTATATATTTGAAAGAAAGAGAAAGTGTTGACTTTAGCGATGACGAGGCTTCATTTACTGTAAACAGCACAAGATGCCGTCTGACAACGAGGGGAATATGCCTTACAGCAGCTGTTTTCATCCTATTAGATCGCTTTTTTTAAATGATCAGTCCAGGAGTTGGCGCTGATCGACAGCAGTATTGGTCCAAAGACGTTAAAAGCAAATAAAATAGATTAAAACTATCGTTTCAAAGCTGTCCAAAATGTGACTGTTTACACGCATCAGCTGCCGACCGGAAGTTCTTGGCATTCTCCTTGCGCATACACGCAAAGAATAATGGGTAATTTTGCGTTCCAAGAAAAAGGTCTATAACTTGCTAACCTAATTCATCTAGTTAAGCCTTTAAACTGCACTTAAGCATTGTATGAACTATAAAAACCGTGGAATAGCTTCAGAAGAAAGCCTCACCTTGAGTTTGGAGAGCTGACCGAGGTCTTTCGCTGCACTGAAGATCATCTGAGCCCCTTGCTGTTCAATACAAGCACAAAACACAAGTAACATCAGTGAAATGAAGTGACCCTCAGTGTGTCTGATTCTGTTCTGACTTGCCTAATTACCCTAACTTTAACCTAATAAACCTAGTTAAGCCTTTAAACGTCACTTTAAGCTGATAACTAGTGTCTCGAAGAATATCTAGTCAAATATGTGCTGTCATCATGACAAAGATAAAATAAATCAGCTATTAGAAATGAGCTATTAAAACTATCATGATTAGAAATGTGATGACAAAAAACGTCTCCGCAATAGACAGATAATGGGGAAAAATATATAGGGGGGCTAATAATTCTGACTTCAACTGTATATTATGTAAATATGAACTAGTTCCTCTCACCGTCTGGTCTGAGAGCGGAGGAAGGACGATCTGCCTCTCGATGGTGTTCAGCACAATCTTCCAGAGCTCCTTCAGGACCCGTTTGAGCACCGTCTTCTCGCAGATCTTGGCGAAGAGCATGAGGCTGTGGAGAAGAGATGCGGAAAATATCCACCCGAAGATGCTAATTAGATGCGCAAAACTGGAATATGGCATAAAATATTTGTGAATGAAGCAGCGTTTCTATTCAACAAGCCAAAGAGAAGAAAATGGTCACTTGAGTCATAGTCGGTGGTCAATGTGAGTCAGAGAAGTGTAGTTTAGTGCATTCAGAGAAGCCACTGGGGTGTTTTTCCTTCTCTAATAAATGAGTTGCGCATCAGAAGACGAAATGCAATGAACGCAATACGCTGCTTTTGTAGACGTGAGGCGCTCTGAACACAGACTGATGCTCAAGACAGTTCTGGAGGGAATGATAATAATAATACTGAAGCACTGTGATGACAGACTTTAGCTGAGGGGTTTTAGAAATGAGCAGAATATCATTTCAGATGTTTTACATGTGCTGGAAACTTGGCCCATGAAACAGAGAGTTTTTACCCCTGAGAAACGGGACAGCACTACAAGACCTGCACACGTCATCAAATCTCTTACGTCCAGGAGATCGACGATCGCGACTGCTGTAGTTATTCCAGTTGCATTATTTGTTGGTATTTATCATCAGGAAATCCCTGAAGGTATCATGTTATCATGACAATATAATGTGGTAATAACCTCGTACTGTGTATTTACACCATGCCCATATTCATCGATTTAAACACACGGAAACAACATTAAGATAGCAGACACTGTAAAAGCTCATTCCCAGCCACTAGACTTTTCTGACAGGGGATTCCAGTGTCATCGAGTGACTGAATGTTGTGGGACTGCTGTACAAGAGTAATTATTGTGGATTATAGCCAAATTTAGCAGTTTTTATTTTAGCTTTTTTTTTAACGCTTGACGTTAAAACACAAACATGATTATGAATGTAATAAACATATGGTTGTTTGTTGTAAACATTATCATTGTCATAATAATGACCAAAAATACTAATTGGTGTGTCTCCTGACTTCTATGTGCAGCTATCCTGCCGTTGTGGCTGGTGTATTCTGGGGAATTTTCATACTGTACCACTTGGTTTCGAGTGTGGTCCTGAAAAATCTCTGTTTCAAGGGTTATCTAGCCCTTCCCCTTAGCCCTATGTCTTCAAGCTAAAGAGAATTGGGACACCCCTACCCCTTCACATGAAAAGTTAAGGGTGAGGCGAAGGGCTAAGGGGTAGAATTGGGATTGGGCCTTTATATCATCACATGATCTGTTCAAACTAAATTACATGTCTGATGCAAATTCTAGAGTGTGATTCTAGTACTTTATGCATATGTTTTCTTATCAAATAAAAGCATTATCATACTCATACTTGTGCGCAACCGTTCTTTACTCAGTAGTGTGCATCCATTTTTTATTTACATTTTAATTCACATTTTCAAAATTGATGCGCACCTTAGCGATTCTATTAAGCGTTTTTTTAGTGCAATAATCCAAAATGTGCATAAAAATAGATGGATGTAAACACATTGAGCCATTAAGATGCACTGTAAAAAAAATTGTGATTTATTATTTGTTCCCGTTTATTTCTGCTTTTGAATTGCATTATGGGCTCTCGATCTTTCTTCCAACAACTTTTAAGCTTGAAAAGTTGGAAAAAGGGACTTTCATGGACGCTTTTCATAGTTTGCAGTGCTATATTGTCTTGTTGGTGTTGTATATTACATTTTTTAAGACCTTCTAATAAACTGCCAGTACATTTTCTGGTCTTTTACAGACTTATTTCGCTATATATTATTATTTCTTATCCGTTTTATTATCTAAAACGACTAAAATGTAAATAAAAGTCACTTTGTTAAACTGTAGAGTTGAATTTTCAAAATCAAAAGTCGACAGAGCAGAGATCAACATCCCATTATGCAGTTCACAACCAGAAATAAACATGGAAAACAGATATTAACAGATATTTCTTTCAGTGTGGAGAAAATTCAGACTGTTTCTCAACAATTATTTTATCTCAGCAGTTATTTTCTCACTTCTTGTCCAGCAGGTCCATCAGGGGTCTCAGCACAGTCTCTGCATCCATGGCTGCGTTGCTCTTGTTGCCCACGTTTCCCTTCATCTGCACCAGCTCCTGGTTCATCTGCTTCACACAGTCCTCGATCACAGGCTTGAAGCTGAGGATTCACACCGTTCACAACAACATCAACTTTAAGAGGATTTCATTTGAACACATCCTATTATGTGTATGGTTTAACTTAAATAGGCAAAACGCTACTGAAGGGACGTTATATTGCTCACACAACTTTCTACAATATTATAAAATATAATGAATATAATTAATTTTGGGCGACACGGTGGCGCAGTAGGTAGTGCTGTCGCCTCACAGCAAGAAGGTTGCTGGTTCGAGGGCATCCGCTGTGTAAAACAAATGCTGGATAAGTTGGCGATGGAGTATAATATGACTTAAAAACAGACAATTTTAGATATAGAAATAGAAGTTACAGCTAGAGAAACTACTAAGAGTATAAAACTATTATTAATAGATGCATTTAAAACAATATGGAGCATATAGCTATAGAAAATACCACAAGATATATTATTTTTAACATATAAAAAAGCTATACAAACACACATAGAAAAACATAGAAGTGTTTCTAACAGTGTCTGGTGCATAAAGAAAGGGAATATCTGATGTTATGACTGACACTGTTTCAATTTACTATAACCTTCTATGTGAAGCTGCTTTGACACAATACATTGTAAAAGCGCTATACAAATAAAGTGAAGTGAATTGAATTGAATGACACACAATAAGTACGCTTAAATGTATTTTAGGTTGAATTTAAACATAAATATTAAATATTTTATTGTTGTTTATTTTATAGCAGGAATTAAGTTTAAAATTAAGCTAATTTCGAGAGGGGGCGCCACGGTGGTGAGGGGTTAGCACGTTCGCCTCACAGCAAGAAGGTTGCTGGTTCGAGCCTCAGCTAGGTCAGTTGGCATTTCTGTGTGGAGTTTGCATGTTCTCCCTGTGGTCGTGTAGGTTTCCTCCACATAGGTGAATTCCTCCGGTTTCCTCCACATAGGTGAATTGGGTAGGCTAAATTGTCCTAAATAGCATAAATAGTGGATGAGTGGGAATGAGTGTGTATGGATGTTTCCCAGAGATGGGTTGCAGCTGGAAGGGCATCTGCTGCGTAAAACATATGCAGGAAAAGTTGGCGGTTCATTCCGCTGTGGCGACCCCAGATTAATAAAGGGACTAAGCCGAAAAAAAAAAAGAATGATATTTTTGAGAGGAGCACATGCTCATGATTGACCCAGCTGACCCACATTAGCTAATCAAGATCCTCCAATCAAAAGTATCCCTGGTCACTATATATATCCTGATTTGCTTTCTACAACTATCTTCGTCTGGAAGAAACCCCACTCCTGCCCTTCTTCCACCTTTATCCAGAATGGGCGGCACGGTGGCCCAGTAACTAGCACTGTTGCCTCACAGCAAGAATATCAATGACGTCGGGTCCTCGCTGGGCCATCTGGTATTTCAGTGCGGAGTTTGCATGTTCTCCCAGTGTCTGCGTGGGTTTCCCCCGGGTTCCCTGGTTTCCTCCCACTGTCCAAATATGCTCTATATTATAAATAAAATAAGCCTAATTCTTTTTTCTAATGTCTTACTCTCAGGCAGTTCACCTTAGCTGGGGGAGTTTGAGCTCAATTTCCCCCTGCTTTGCGAAACGGGGGAGCCCTGGGTCCGAGGATCAGCATGAGCTTAGTGTGAATTCTTGAAACTATTTTATTTGTTAACAGTATATGCATAAAACATATATAATGCATTTTTATTGCAATTTAATCTAATTTTATATTAATAACCACACAACACTTACAATAAATTGTTAATTTTATTTCTTTTATATGCATATGCATGTCTATATTTTTTTATACACAGATGGAAATTAACATTACATTAATGAAAACAAAACAAAACAATCAATTAGTGAAATATGATATTTTATAAATAAACATAAAGAAAATAAACAACTAATCTGAATGAATGAAAAATAAATAAACAACACTAATAAATCACTCCAGCTAACCTATGACTTTTTTTAAATCACAGAAGGTTATTAGCTGTGAGAGCTGTGAGTCCACAATAGCCCAACCTTTGAGGATTGAATGAAACAGACATAAATATAACCCTTAGATGAGTTTTGTGGTGTGTAAGTGTGCTGACCTGGAGCCGAAGACGGCGCTGAGCTCGTCCAGAACTGTGTTGAGTTTATTCTGCAGCTCCTTCAGCAGCTCACTGGCCTCTGCGTCCAGCTGCACACACACACATGAGTATTAGGAACAATGCATATATATTTTATATTACATTTATATTTATATATACATCAGAAGCCAGCCAAAAAAAGAATGCAACATTTTTCTAACGATCAACCAATGATGGCATAAAGAGCGGCTTCTGATGACTGACAGACAGCCTGTCATTAGCATGTCAAGCTGAGGAAAAGTAAATACGGAAATACATTCAAAAATAAGTAAACGTTTAAAAGAGGACAGGAAAAAAAATCTACTTTCAGTTTCGCTTTTTCTTGACCCCTAACATTCCTGTAATTTATTTAATTATTTATCAGCACGCACTACTGATTATTTATATATTTATTTATGGATGAATTTGTGGATTTATA
>CAIGQQ010009254.1:5478-30719 GCA_903798035.1 Danio albolineatus
CAGCAGACACACGAGTATCAACACAAACTACAGATCCAGCAGACACATGAGTATCAACAGAACATACTGGATTCTGTGTTTTAAAACACTACAGAACACTTTTAGAAGGGATCAGGACATTTCTTTAAACATCTTCTATCAATAGGCCTGTTGGATCAATCCCTTCAACATAAACTGACTCAGTGACGTAAACAGTGTCACGGATCGAGTGGTTCAGTGATATAGATTAGCTCCACCTACATTTCACGTCAGCTCAGCTGCTTACGTAAGGGCACACAGGTGATGGGTGATCAGCTGGCAGAAGTAGCAGGCTGACTGTGTTTTGTTTGTAGCGTTTGTAAGACAAATGAATCTTGAGTTATAAATGCTTGGACTCGTAAACATCACTGCTCCGGTCAAAACGGCTCCATATTAACCAAAGGATGTTGGAGACTGTTATACTGGCATTTGAAAGCACCAATCAGAACAAAAGCACCATTTGAAAGCACCAATCAGAACAAAAGCACCATTTGAAAGCACCAATCAGAGGCCGCATTTTTATGATATCATTATGTAGACTTCTTACAAAGTATTTTAAAATACAAAAATACAAGACACTACAGTTTATTAGACACTAGAACACCTTTCTCAATACTTAGGTCACTTTCGCAAAACTCTTCGCACAACAGAAGTCTATGTAGGCTAAACTGAGGATCAATTATCATTGTTTTGGCACAAAATGCATTCAGTGACTACATCTCTCAGATTTCATGAATTCTTTTCTCAATTTCTGGAAGAACTGCCAAAAATCTGTGTACGTACAGGACATTTTGCACGCGTTTACATACTGCTTTCAAAACTGTTAAAATAAACAACATAAAATATTGATGAATTCTGCATCATGTCTGATTTATTCCAGAAACAGATATTGCAGTTATAAACAATATATATTGCAGTTATAAACAGAGATGTGTCCTTGTTTTACACAAGAAAACACTGTGCGACGCTACATGTTGTTAGTGTTTTTAGCTCATTGTGTTGTGGGTGACAAAGTGTGTTTGTCGGCTGTCAACCGTTGCTAGTGTTCTGGAAGAATGAGTTTATCTGAGACCTGAATAAAGTGTTTTGGTAGTTGTAGTGCAGTTTGAGTGTGAAATGAACTGCTTTGCCAAGCTGAAAGTCGTTAGGAGAATTGTGTGAAGAGTTTTGCAAAAGTGACTTAAGTATTGAGAAATGTGTCCTAGCGTCTGTAAAAAACTGTCAAGTATTTTGACACAAAACATAAACCCATTTTCATAAACCCATCAAATACTAATTACAAAATACTATTTTGTATTTAAAAAAATATATTTGAAATACATGTATCAGAAATACGGCCCATCCCTGGTGAGAGAGCTTGTTTGTGTGTGTGTGTGTGTGTGTGTGTGTGTGAGAGTGAGAGAGAGACAGAGAGAGTGTGTGTGAGAGAGCGTGTGTGTGTGTGTGTGTGTGTGTGTGTAGACATACATTTGCATGGTCCTGCTGTAATCCTCTTCTCTCCTCCATGATCCAAACTTTAAACACACATATTGATATTCAGTCAGTAAACAAACACTTAACACACTTTATTTTCAGCAGCTGCAGTCAGAATTATTCTGATCAAATATCACTCAGTATGCAGATTCATTACAACAAGACATTTACAGTGTCTGCTGAATGCTGGATTCTGATTGGCTGATCAACAATAGGTGATATCAGTGCATTAATAACTGCCTTATAACAACATAAATGTGTTTGTAGCTGTAAAATCAGCTTCTGATGAGCTTTTAGATCAGATGTGGAAATAGAAAACAAAATATGTACATAGACAGATCATTATTAAACTGAAACTCCTCTCATTCTGAACAAATATAATTATTTTCTGTAATAGTAGTGAATATTTATCTTGTAAACTCTGCAGCTCATAGATCCTGCTCCACTGACAGAAGCTGCCTTTTATATTTCAGAGGATTATAATAAATGTGCACCAGTACAAAGCGGCTTTCACAACACAATATAACTAGAGACACACACCTTACAGAGATTGCTGACTAGCGTTGGCATCGTAATATTTTTACTGATTCCTATTCCAATTTTGATTCTGCTCATTGATTTGGATTCTTAACGACTACCAGTTTTGATTTCAATGAAAATAATAAATAAAATAAAATGTGATTTAAGCCCCGTTCAAGCAGTTTAGATTGATTTTCATTGATCTGA
Organism: Danio albolineatus; assembly: GCA_903798035.1. Taxonomy (NCBI): domain Eukaryota; kingdom Metazoa; phylum Chordata; class Actinopteri; order Cypriniformes; family Danionidae; genus Danio; species Danio albolineatus. The sequence continues at coordinate 7,696 of CAIGQQ010009254.1, forward strand.
TCACAAATGGACAAAGGAGACACATTAGGCTTCTGATGCAATTATTATCATTTACTAGAACATATTTTATTAAAGTTCCAGATCAATTAAACAATTTATGAATAGGCTAGCATACTTCCTGCGTTAAATAATGAGATTATAGATGATTCATAAGCTTAATTTCTGATCTATTTGACCTATATTTGCATTTTATCTGTTTTACAGTTTTAATATGTACAGTGGGGGAAATAAATATTGAACACATCATGTCAATCAAATCTGATCTTTTATAAGCACAGGTTGCATTCACAACTGGAAATACTGTATTTGGAACTGTCATCAGAGTGGATCAACCATGCTAAACTGGACATTCTGATGGTATGGAAAATGTATATAGGCTATGTCAAAGAAATCTTGGACACTTAACCCTCATCTGATACTGCAAATGTCAAATTTTATGTAATTTATCTTACAGCTTGGTCTAAACTACAGTTATTCTGTGTTTCCTGATGTGGATATAACGGGGCGGGGAATGGGAGATATATATGGGGTAATAGTTGGTAAAAGTATTTTTCTATCTGATTGTAAAATTGTATATTTTTATTTTTAGAGATAAAAACTTATAATTACAAATAATAATAATAATTATCTGATCTTTAATTTGTATTTTCTATTGGATTGGACTCATTCTACAGCTTGATTTTCTTTCTCTGAAAGCATTTGAGAGTCTCCTTGACTGTGTTTTGGATCATTGTCTTGCTAAAATGTCCACCCTGGCTTCATCTTCATCCTCCTGCTAATGTAGATGTTGGACTGAAGCAGCTGATATTCATTTACACTGAGGAAAGGCAGAGGTGTTGCTGAAGAAATACTGAGAGATTTCAGCTGCTGTCTGGGCTTTCACTGCCAAAATACACCTCTCTTTCTCGTGTTTTACCTTCATGCTTTAAAAAAAATGCTAAAATAAAAACAGCTAAATTTTGCTATCTATAATCCCTAATAATTACTCCTGTACAGCAGTCCCACACCATTCTGTCACTCGATGACACTCGAATACTCTGAAAAGTCTTGTGGCTGGGAATGACCTTTTTACAGTGTCTGGTATAATGTTAATGTTGTTTTTGAGTGATTATATAGATGAATATGGCCACGGTGTAAATGCACAGTATAGTTACGATTTGTAAAAATGGAATTGGGATTGGTCCTAAATCTGTTTATAAATGAGGGGGTGGAGAGAATGCAGTTTAGTTTCACCTTCAGGTAATAAACTAAAGCTAGAACTGAGCTGCTCAGCAACACGTTCAAAACACTTCAACTAAAATACACAACACTTGTTGGTTACACCAGGGATGCACAGTGAATATAATACAGTACGTTCTTTTAATCTGATGTTTGTGAAATGATATTTCGTTCTTCACCATATGCAGTCTTTGAGCACATTGCAGTCCATCTCTAAACTATGTTCAGATTTGTAAAGTTGCTCACCAGCACCAAAGTTCCTGGCAGATTACCAAGTGAAAAATAAAAATTTGTGCACAGGAACCGATAAGAGGAATCGAGATGTTTATTTTATAACAAGAATCTGAATATTAATCTAAGGCTGCATTTACACTGCAGATCTTGATGGTCAATTCCGATTTTGTGACTGTATCTGATTTTTTTGATGACCTGCTTACATCTTCTTTTAAAAGTGACTGGTATCCGACTGTCACGTCCCCAGCTCAGCACTCACCCTCTGATCACTCTCATTCACCTAGACCGTCCTCCAGCCGTGCACAATCCCCTGATTATTGACTCTACACCTGATACCACTCCGGACACTCCTATTTAAGCTCCCTTCATCCGCACACACACCGTCGAGTATCACACATGGACACGATCACCCTAGCCTTCCTGATACCTCTCCTTGATACCCTCCTGTGCTCTGCAACTGCTCCGCAACTGCTCTGCATCTACTCTTCGTCTTCATCCTATATTCAGGGAAGTGACTGTTCTTACTAGCCTCTGTCTGGATCCCCATTACCAAAGACTGCCTTTGCCTTACCTAATATCTATGTCAGCGATGTTACAGTAATAAATATATACTGTTTGCTACATCTGACTCCCTTTCCTTCCTCTGATCATGACAGGATACTCGACCGCAAAAACTTTGAAGTGAACAGACACTTGCTACCCAGAAGTAAACCACGCTCCAGCTCAACCAGTAAAGTAACCACTTACCTTGTTTATGGAGACTGACACTGGAAAATTCGATCCATTCGCCGAGCTAGTCAACATGACTTCATCCGGTCTGCCTAAAACACCATCTAGCACAGCGCCAACCTTTCCCACTATTGTCAACACGCCGCTAGCACATCCGCTATGCTATGGCGGCGAGCCCAGCACTTGTGGCTTCATTCTCCAGTGCTCTCTGTATATAGAGGCGAATTCCCCACGGTTCCCGAATGAGGCTTTCAAAATATCGTACATCATCTCACTGTTGACTGGTAAAGCACTGCAATGGGCAGATTCCCTGTGGGCTTCTCAAAGCCCGGTCCTCTCTTCCTTCACTGCATTTACCACCCACTTCCGGGAGGTGTTCGGAGCAACTCTCACTCCATGTCCGTTCATGATGAACTCATCAGTCTCCTTCAAAACAACACATCCATCCACGATTACACCTTAAAGTTCCGAACGCTGGCAGCGAGTAGCGGCTGGAACCAGGTGGCGCTCCTTGCCGCGTACAGGAGAGGTCTACATCCGGATTTGAGAAAACATATGGTGATATATGATGACAATGCCCAGCTCGAAACCTTTATCAAAAAAAACATCTCCGTGTCACAACATCTGTCAGCCTGTACCGTCTCATCCTCTGACCCCGGCCTCCTTCTGTCCAGCCACCACCTTCTCCACCGATGAGCCACGACGAGCCCATGCTCACGGACAACCGACATCTTACCGTGTCCGAACGACAGCGCCGTATCCTGCCTCTATTGTGGAGAAGCCTCCCATCAGATCGCTGCCTGCCCGATCCACCCTCCTCGTCCAATGGTGAGTGCATTCACTCTAACGCCTGTTGTTTCACATATGCCTCATATGCAAGCCAAGTTAATCATACACTCCCGTGTTCTCCCCGTACATGTGCTGGTGGACTCGGGGGCTGCCGGAAACTTCATATCATCCACTTTCCTTGCCAAGCACCGCCTTCCCTCAGTCTACAGTGAAACTACATTCGAAGTAACTAACATACAGGACTCACCATTGGACGATGGACGCATTACCCGGAGGACTAAAGAGGTGCCCCACACCATCAGGAGAAACTCAAGCTGCTCGTTCTTCCTCATGCCAACGTGGACGTGGTGCTGGGCCGTCTGTGGCTCATTCAACACCATCCCGTCATTAATTGGAGCACAGGAGAGGTACAGTCCTGGGGGCCTGAATGCAAAGACCATATTCGCCTCCCAACGACCCCCAAGACCAAGAAGAAGAACCCTCACCTACCTGTGCACGCCACCACCGTTCCGCTTCCTCCGGACACCCTGTCATCCACCATTCCTGAACCCTATCACCCTTACTTAGACGTCTTCAGCAAAACCCGTGCTTCACAGTTACCCCCTCACCGGCCCTGTGATTGTAGCATCGACCTGCTGCCCAACGCTAAGTTACCTCGCGGACGGATTTATCCACTCTCCAGTCCTGAGTACGAGGCGATGGAGAACTACATCCAGGAGGCCCTCCAGCAGGGGTTCATCAGGCCCTCCACTTCTCCCGCTGCATCGAGCTTCTTCTTTGTCGCCAAGAAGGACGGGGGGTTGAGGCCTTGTGTTGATTATCGGACCCTGAATGAAGCCACGGTGAAGTTCGCCTATCCCTTGCCACTTGTGCCCGCGGCCCTAGAAGAGCTTAGAAATGCCCGGATCTTCACTAAGTTGGACCTAAGTTGGACCTATATCGACGATATTCTCGTCTATTCTAGTAATTTGCCCGACCACCAAAGCCATGTTATTCAGGTACTTCAGCGACTCCGTAGGCATCACCTGTACCTCAAGGCGGAGAAGTGCGAGTTCCACCGATCCACCGTCTCCTTTCTCGGATACGTGATCTCCGCTGAGGGGGTCCAAATGGAGACCGGGAAGGTTGAGGCCGTGGCCAAGTGGCCGGAACCTCGGACCGTGAAAGAACTTCAGAGGTTCCGGAAATTCACGAACTTCTACCGGAGGTTCATCAGGGACTATAGCCTACTAGCAGCCCCTTTAACTTCATTACTCAAGGGAGGAGCGAAGGATCTTTCCTGGGATCCCAGTGCCCATCAGGCCTTTGCTCTTCTAAAGCAAAAATTCACTGCAGCCCCGATTCTACGTCATCCTGATCCTACCCAATCCTTCTTGGTAGAAGTTGATGCAGCGGATGTAGGAGTTGGTGCCGTATTATCGCAATGGTCTGGTGAACCCCCAGCTCTCCATCCGTGTGCGTACTTCTCCAGGAAGTTAAGTCCAGCTGAACAAAATTATGGAATTGGAGACCGCGAGCTCCCGGCCATCAAGCTCGCCTTCGAGGAGTGGCGGCACTGGCTCGAGGGAGCCAAGACACCAGTCACCATGCTAACCGACCACAAGAATCTCCAGTACCTCCTTAATGCCCATCGTCTCAACGCTCGTCAAGCCCGCTGGTCCCTCTTTTTCAATCGATTAAACTTCCATATTACTTACCAACCCGGCCACAAGAACATTAAAAGCCGACGCACTCTCCCGGTTATACTCACCAGACCCCACCTCTGACGCTCCTGAGCCCATTCTTCCCTCTAAGGTGTTCTTGGCTCCCATCCTTTGGAGATTGGATGAGGAGATCCGTGCCGCCACCCAGGAAGAACCAATTCCCCCAGAGCTACCCCCTCATCTCATCTATGTACCCGTGTTCGTCTCCTGGAGGATGCGCACACGTCCCTCGGCTCAGGACATCCAGGCAGCAGGCGGACCCTCTCGCTCCTTCGTACCAGGTACTGGTGGCCCAACATGGCCTTCGATGTTTCCCAGTATGTCCGGGGATGCTCGGTCTGCGCCGTCACCACCACTCCACGTCACCTGCCTGAAGGAAAGCTCATGCCTTTGCCAATTCCCCGCCGACCCTGGACGCACCTGGGGGTCGACTTCGCCACAGATCTACCACCATCTAGAGGCTATACAACCATCTTGGTAGTAGTCGATCGCTTCTCTAAGGATTGTAAACTAATTCCACTCAAAGGATTACCCTCTGCACTGGAAACCGCTGAAGCCCTCTTCCAGCATGTATTTAGAAACTTTGGAATCCCCGAAGACATAGTATCTGACCGCGGACCCCAGTTTATCTCCAGGGTCTGGCGGGCCTTCTTCCGTCTCATGGGAACCACCATCAGTCTTTCTTCTGGTTACCATCCCGAAACCAATGGCCAGACCGAGCGCAAGATCCAAGAGATCGCTCGGTATCTCCGGGCATACTTTTCTCGCCATGAGAACACCTGGTCCCAATATCTGCCGTGGGCAGAATATGCCCAGAACTCTTTCTGTCAAACCTCGACCGGGCTCACCCTGTTCCAGTGTTTCCTGGGGTACACCAGCCTTCCCTGTTCCCCTGTACCGGGGAGGCCTCAGAAGTGCCCGCGGTGGATCATTGGTTCCGGGAGAGCGAGAGGGTGTGGGACTCAGCCCATGTCCACCTTCAACGGGCAGGCCAGAGGCATACGGACCAAGCCGACCGTCACCGTCTTCCCACTCCGGTGTACCATCCTGGGGACAAGGTCTGGCTGTCCACTCGGAACATCCGCCTCCGACTGCCCTGCAAAAAGCTGAGTCCCCGCTACATAGGGCCGTTCACCATCCACTCCCGTATCAATGCCGTCACCTACCGACTTAACCTACCCCAGCACTACCGTTTGTCTCCTTCATTTCATGTCTCACTCCTCAAACCATATTCTAACCCAGTCTCTTCTTCCCCTACAGACCCCCGCACGCCTCCCCCTCCAGAGCCACCCGACGTCCTTGGTGACAATGTCTACGAAGTGCAAGAAGTTCTTGGCTCTCGACGGCGGAACGGCCAACTCCAATACCTGATCCATTGGGAGGGCTTTGGCCCAGAGGAGAGGTCGTGGGTCCCCCGTAACGACATCTTGGACCCCACTCTCCTAGACGACTTCCATCAGCGTCACCCCAACCAACCTGCTCCTCGGAGTCGTGGCCGTCCTCGCCGTCACACTAGGGTGCCAGGAGTCACCCGTGAAGGGGGGGGGGGTGTACTGTCACGTCCCCAGCTCAGCACTCACCCTCTGATCACTCTCATTCACCTAGACCGTCCTCCAGCCGTGCACAATCCCGATTATTGACTCTACACCTGATACCACTCCGGACACTCCTATTTAGGCTCCCTTCATCCGCACACACACCGTCGAGTATCACACATGGACACGATCACCCTAGCCTTCCTGATACCTCTCCTTGATACCCTCCTGTGCTCTGCAACTGCTCTGCATCTACTCTTCGTCTTCATCCTCCATTCAGGGAAGTGACTGTTCTTACTAGCCTCTGTCTGGATCCCCATTACAAAAGACTGCCTTTGCCTTACCTAATATCTATGTCAGCGATGTTACAGTAATAAATATATACTGTTTGCAACATCTGACTCCCTCTCCTTCCTCTGATCGTGACACCGACTCATATGCCATTACACTGCACACAGCAAAGGCGCAATGACACGGAAAAAAAAGTTGATAATAAAAACAGCTGATAATAAAAGAGCATTATTTTCTCCATTACTGTATTTAATGTGTTCGCAGGGTTTATTTATTTATTTTTATTCATTTTGACTAGCTGTTTTACAATAGTTTATGGCAGAATTGTTCTCATTCAACCATCTTCTTTTAATCTAGGTCTTTTTAAACCAGTAGGCATCTTAATGTCATGTCCATGGTGTGATTTATGCATGTGATATATGCAACAGTTGGTTACGTGGTGGATGTTGCTCTCTCTCCCTCTCATTAAACATGCTTAAATACTTGTGCTACATGACAATATAAAAGGTTTTTTAGTCCTTGTGTATGAGATTTAAGGTTTGGGACTCTGCTGCAGTCTGTTCTGAAATTAAAGCATCAGAGTTGACGTTATTCGCTACAATTTTTAATGATGTGCAGCTCATAGACAGGTGAAAATCCGATTTACCTGCTTGCACTGCAAACACAAGGGCACAGATCCGATTCATATCGGATAAATTTCCACATATGAACAAGGCTCGAATCTGATTTGAGTAAATCGGATTCCATGTGATTTTTTTCTGCTTACACGTACATGGACCATATCTGATCTGTGCCACATGGGAGAAAAACAAAATCAGAATTGAGTCACTTGAACCATGCAGTGTAAATGCAGCCTAAGTGTCTGATTCCAGAATCTGAATCGATTTTCAATACCCAACCCTATTCCTGACCTGATATTGCTGAATTCTTCAGTTGAAATGTATGAAGAAGTTTCTCTGCTCAACTGAAATGCTGAAAATGTACAGTGTGTCCCTGTTAATGACAGAACTGACTGAATACACTCAAACATTATACAGATTAGATTAATTTGATACTAAATTATTTGCTCTACATAGACATTACTGTAATACTCTACAAGCTGTATCTTCTGTCTGTCCTCACCCTATGACCCTCACAGAAAACTGTTTTTGAAGCCAAGGAAAGTGATACTCCACATACTTGAGTTTGTCCAGTGTGTAGTTTGGATCCTCCAGTTGTTCAGAGAGCAGCTTGAGTCCTGAATCTCCTGGATGATTGTAGCTCAGATCCAGCTCTCTGAGGTGTGAGGGGTTTGAACTCAGAGCTGAAGACAGAAAACCACAGCCTTCCTCTGTCACCATACAGCCAGACAATCTACAAACACAGCAATAGTCCACGTCACACAGTTGGACAATCACACATCTCTTTGTGTTATGAAGATGCTGACTGCTGTTTCTACTCATATAAACACCAGTGATGAAAACACACATCCTGATTACCTCTCCTTATTGAATTTTGAGTGTGTTTGAATCAGCAAATACACTCAAACAATCAACAAGCAAAGACATTGTTCATAAGACATCACATGAAGTTGTAAAGTCTACTGTGAGGAATAAGCCACATTTGACCTCAGAAGGACATCTTAAAGTAATGTACAAAACACAACAGAAAATGAGCTGATTTCATTATTTATATTTTGATTCTGTTGTGGACTAAAACTAAATGAGCTAAAACAAACACAAACCCACTCTCTTAATGTATTTGTCACCTTTAACAAATTCTTAAATTTATCTTTCCAATTAGCAAATTAAAATATAAACAAATAATTTGATAACATAACATTTATGAATAAAGAATTAAAATTAATTAAATAAAAATGAATTCAATTTATATTAGAAAAAGCAGCATTTTGCAGTTTATTTTGTAATACATTTAAATACATTTGGCAATATCAATCTGATTCGATACACACATTTGTATAGACATTAATAAAATCCTGCAGATGTTTTGTTTCTTTTTCTGAAACCCACTGAAAGGGGCTCCACATTTGGTAACAATTTAGGGCTGTTCAGACTGCATTTAAACCAGGTAAAGACATGTTTCAAACATGTCATTTGAAAGCAGTGTGAGCACTGCATTGGATGGACCTGCTATGGATCGGTGTTAGCATCGTATTTGTAGTGTTAACCCTGCATTGTGGTGCTAAGTTTGTTCAGTGTGAAATAGAGTAATGTTTGCTTCTTGCAGCTGGACAACAGAAACAGCCAATCAGAAACTGATCAGCGAGGCTCATGACATGTCAGTAACGGAAAGTGTACATCATGCAAACAGCAGTCAGTGAGACAAAATAAATATTCAAAGATGGAAAGTGTGTAAACTAGAGTGATCAGGAGGTGTTAGATGACATGATTTGCTCCTCATTTTCATTCAGTTGTACTTTTGTCTTTGTTTTCTCGAAACTATTGACCTACACGGCAACATTTTATATAACCGACAACATGAGGAGAGTTAATTTAGTTCATTACCATTATTATTGTGTTATGATTACTCTTACGCCTCACATCTTTTGAAGCACCGCACACTTAAACACAGCATTTTTAGATGCCGTGTAAAGTTAAAAGAACCTCTACACACAGCACCAGTCATCAGTGTCGGCTCCAAAGCAGCAGACCAAGAAGAACAAGGGTTGAACATTTTTTGTTTACAGGAGCTTAGAGGCTGTGGCTGGACACCATTGGGCTTTATACTGAACTTTATTAAATACTGCATTGTGAGTGAATAAACCCTAAGATTGCCCGCTGTTCATACAATCAGGAACGTGACAACACAAATATGCAAATAAGAGCATTAAACAGGGGTTTAGGATGTACAGGTAATGAATCATCTGTTAATGAATACTCCGGATTATTTGTTAACTACCGGTACAGTATGAGCAGTGTGAAACACAATATCTGATAAACGATAAATCCTGTTATCCTGGGTTTAGTATCATCCAGGGTTAACATGTTCAAGTAAAAAAAAGCCCCAATATGTAACTGTTTATCTGTAGTTATTGTCGAATGGAAATGTATTTACCTCAGTGTCTCTAGTTTACAGTTTGTACTCTTCAGTCCATCAGAGAGAAGCTTCACTCCTGAATCCTGCAGGTCATTGTTACTCAGGTCCAGCTCTCTCATGACACAGTTTGAGGATTGTAGAGCTGAAGACAAACTCTCACAACACTGAACAGTGAGATTACACCACTGTAGCCTGGATAAAAACAATATTAATATCTGGTGTGTTTAATAGTTTGGAGCACATATGACTGTAGTGACTGTAATAACTTCGCTAATGAATGAGCACATCCTGTGATTTTAGCTTAAAAAGGATTTTATGTCTAACAAAACAAAAGTAAATGGCTTCCTTCAGATGTCTGAATAGTCCAAGAAATATTTTTAGCAAAAGAAGAGAAGATCATGCAAAAAGGTCCACAGATAAAAGACAATAAACCACATGAACAAAACTAAATAATAATATTCTGTAGCACATGTAAAAGTTGTATATCAAGGAACTTTACAAAATAAAAGTAGAGATAAAGACATAAGAGAAATTTAAAAAATAAATAAATAGATTTTTCAGTGCCAGTGATAAGGACTGCCTCCCTGTAATCTTGCCTGCAGCTCCTCAGCCTCATCCAGTCATGTCTACAGTTTCAGTGCTCTCTAGTACACTGGTTTCAATGTTCTCTAGTACATCAGATTTAGAGATTTCATCCACAGTAGTTTCAATACTCTAAAATCTTGAGGCTTTATCACCTGTCATGACTGCTAACCCAGAGTACCTTCCCAAGATGTCTGCCTCCCCAGAGTCACTTTACAAGATGGCTACCATGCCGCCAGCAGTTATGGTGCTGTGATCCAGCTGTTGTGGATCTCAAGCAAGAGTCCTATGTTTTACAGATGTCAATTGTGAATGCAACATTTAAAGGGCCACAAAACCCCCCTGTCTCAGCGGGGTGTTATCACACCTCTAGTTTGGAAAAGCTCAGGAAAGTGGGTGTGTCCAGCTCTGTTTAGGTGGGAGTGTCAGAGAAAAAAGGGAAGATTTTGCATAAAAATGGGAGTTTCCATTTGTGCACGCGCTGACTTTCAAACAAACACAAAGATGCAGCGGGAGAAAGACAGTGACTGTTTACATGGACGTCTGTCATGCAATTATTTGCCAAATTATTAATTTGTCGACTTTAACTGCAGTTTGGCACTTTCACGTTTATTCACAAACATTTCCTGCGTGTCCCCCGTGACAAACGAGATATTAAATGTTAGTAACGGCTGAAGGAATGCAGATTTAATGGAGTATTTGAAACGCACAGCGTATTTCAGGGGGAAAAAATCCTCCGCATTTCTCTGTAACTAGATGCACTCGGTAGGTAGCGTCAGAAAGCCCTGTGTGTATAGACTATTCTGTCACAAAAAGCAGTGAAAATTCTACACGACAGTAATCGTTTGATTAAAATGTTTACACTTTACACGGATCTTTCAGTCTATAATACTGTAGTGATAATAACGTGCTGTAAACTCGGCAACAGTTCTAATCATTTGACTAAGGTCTGTTTTTAAACACTAAGAGTACTGCTGACAAAACCAACTAACTTTGCCATCTTAATAAACAAACACCACTGATCGCCTACTTACCAATCAGGTGACAGGACAATCAACACCAACTGGAGCCGTGTATTTTTTAAAAGGAGACGAGCGGCAAATCAGGATTTCACCATTTCCAGATGCAAAAAGCTCTCGGGTAAAAATGTTTCTAACAAACGCATTTCTGTCGCGTGTCACGTGCACTGTAATCCTCCGTCAGTCCAGCTGTGCTCTCATAGCGGGGAAATGAAAGCAAAACCTTTGTTGGAGCACATTTATAAACGCAACACTGAAGACCTGTGTCTCCAAACAATCCTTATTCTTTCACCTGTTTTGTCAACCTGGCGTCACTCTGCCGTCTTAAAACTGTAACAGCTACATTCTTCAAAGCTATCATGCATATTAATGAAGTAGTGCACGCTGATTGGTTTGAACAACACCCTTCTCATGACTTAATGCCGCACACTCAGAGGCGTCAGGATGTACTCGCCGGGACAGATGTCCACTCTCCACACTGGAATACATGCATAGATCTCATCGGCATGACGCAGCCTCAAAAAATTGTTTCAAACTGGAAGAACGAATTTGCTCGAAATTACGCAAAAACAACCAATTTTCAAAAAATGTGTTTTGGTGTTTCATGGCCCTTTAAGGACACCCTGGCAAGCTAGGGGTGTTTGAAACCTCCAAAAAGATGGGCTTTTGCTACACCTGCATCATCATCAAGGGTTTTACTGGCTCCACTATAGCTGTGTGCTCCAGCTGTTTATCCTGATCCCCAGGATCTGGTCTGGTTTACTGTCCTTGGCTTTGTCCTTCTCCCTAACCACCTGCCTGTCAGTTTCCCCCTCACCATCCGCCCTATACGCTGTCATGGTTTCATTAACCTGCCTCTCACCCATCACCCTTGTGACTGTAGCACCTCAAGCTGCTGAACTCACTCTTGTTTTGTGTTTTCCTGGAATCTCCTCCTAGAGGGGAGCTATGTGATGGTCCTGGTTGGCCTGTCCTTGTAATGTTGTGTTTTCCTAGTGTTCTCGTTTTGCCACCCCAGTTTTTCCCCATGTTACCCTTGTTAGTTGGCCCAGTTACTCTTCACCCCTTGTTAACTTACTAGTCTCTGTGTATTTAAGCTCCTCTGTTTCTGCCATTATTAACTGATCATAGTTTGCTGTATGTGTGTATGTTTCTCCTGCCTGTGTTTTCTGCTCTTCCATCCTGCCATTTTCTTTGTGCATGAAATATATTAAACATTAAAACTGCACCTAGATCCACCTCTTGCATTTGCTTAGCCTTCCTGCATGATTAGAAGATATATTAAAGAAAAGGGTGGTGCTGTGGTTCAGTGGTTAGCACTTCCACCTAACAACAAGTAGGGTGCTGGTTTGAGTCCCAGCTCCAGTTTCCCCCACAGTCTGAAGACATATGGTATAGGTGAATTGGGTTAACAAAATTGGCCATAGTGTATAAGTGGATGATTGTGTGAGAAAGAGTGTGTGTGAGAATGCAAGGGTGTATGGGTGTTTATAAACATAATGAAATGTATTTATTCAAAATAAATCATATGCCAGAGTAATCGGCAGTTCATTACACTGTGGTGACCCCTGATAAATCAGGGACTAAGCTGAAGAATAGTGAACGAGTGATTGACCAGCTTTATAGTAAACATTACAACATTAGTAGACTCAGAGGGCAATGGCAAATATTATCCCTGAACAGGGACACAGATGATTGTTACCTGATAATTATCAGCGTAACAGAGGCCAGCTAGCAAAGTGCTATGCAGGTAAACCTCACTCCTCTGACCTCTAAAGGTGCTCTAGCGACAGATGCTAGCAACCATGGTTTTTAGCAACCTTGTTAGAGCAACTGACTCCCATACAAGAAACCGCCAGTTCGATCCCAGCTCAGACCGGGTTGGGTGCAGTAGGACCGGTGGGTTACAAAGGGCAAAATAGGTGATTGGGTCAAAATAGACAGAATGGAGAAAACAACATCAGTGTGATCATTCCACTCTTACCAAAAAGAACTTTAAAGGTGCTGTATCATTATATAGCTGACTGGTGTGCAATTTACACTAAATCATCAATAGCCTGTTTGTTGAGTTTATGACGCGGCTCCAGGCAGCACAGTGGCGATCAGCATCAGCACTGGTTTGTGCAGTGTTTCCCCTACCATAGTATTAGGGGGGCGCCCCGCCCTCCCAACGGCTTTCCCCGCCCCCCCTTAAAGTCAAGTTAATGTTTTTTTTTTCTATATAGTGCCAGATCACAACTTCTTTTAATAAACAAGCTAAATAGCCTATGCAGGGCTTAATTTGTGCCGAAACACGCCGGATCCGAATCCGGCATCTCGGAAATCTAATCCCGCACCTCATTTTACCAATCCCCCTCCTCAACCGCCCTCTTCCCCCGTCCGCTGGTCACTTTCACTTTTTTCCCGCGATCTCCCCGAGGCTGCAACTCTCCTCATTTTCGCCCGCGACACCCCTCCAGCATCCAACGCCCCGCCATCCAATCATTTACACAACGGCATGTCTTTTCTGTCTCTACACGGTCGCGAGTTTACAAATTTCTGCTCTCTGAATCACGCACGGTCGAGTCCCACACAGCCACTCTCTGAATGTCAGAATGCCGTCTGACAGCAATAACGGTGTTTTGAAGGGAATTTTTTCTTTATCAGTTGTACTTAGTTGTACTGCATGTCCACTGCATTTCCGGCCATAGAATATTAAATAAATTATTTGTATTGCTAACTTTTAACTACACTTTTAATCCATCACGTGTTATAACATGTCATAACATTAGATTAGATTTGATTTACCTTTATTGTCATTACACATGTACAAGTACAAAGCAACAAAATGCAGTTTAGGTCTAACCAGAAGTGCAATAGCAGCAAGTGCAGATATAGGTATAAATTATAAGGTGCAGTTATAGAAAAACTATGGTGATATTTACAGATGTATGTACTATCAACATTATATACAGGTTGACTTAGTTATGAGCCCAGATTTACAATAAATGATTATACGTACAGGTTGATATTAATAATAAGTGTGCAGATAGATAAACAATTACAAATGTACATTTACAGTGGGTGTGTACAGTTCAAATAAATGAATCAGTGCAATGTAGGTTGCTTATTAATAATAAAAATTGCAGATAAACATAATTACAAATGTATATGTACAAGTGGGTGTGTACATAATTACAAATGTATATGTACAGTGGGTATGTACAGCTCAGATAAGTGAATCAGGGCAATGTAGGTTGCTTAATAATAATCAAAAGTGTGCAGATAGATAAACAATTATAAACGTATATGTACAGTGAGTGTGTACAGTTCAGATAAGTGAATCAGTGCAATGATTATGTGCAATTTTTAATTGTGCAAATGTTCAGTAGCGCAGTGACTGTGAGGAGTATAAGTTATGAGGAGAGTGGGAGGTGTGTGTAGGGGTCAAAAGAGTCAGTGGGGGCAGAGTTCAAAAGGGAGACAGCTCTGGGGAAAAAGCTGTTCCTCAGGCCCCGTTTACACTAGTGCGTTTTAGTTTTAAAACAGCGTTTTAGCATGAAAATGATCCTCGTTCACACTAGCGTATCTCAAAATCAGTCTGCTGGTTTTTGTCCGAGGAAGCCTGAAGCACCTGCCGGAAGGCAGGAGAGAAAACAGTCTGTGAGCAGGGTGAGAGGGGTCCTTGAGAACAAAACCACAGCCAGTGTTACACCTAGTGCTGCACAACATTCCCCTGACAGGCAGAAAAAGCTGCACACTTTGTAAATAAAAAAAAAAAGTTAACTTTTAGCTTGTACAGTTGTACAATTTAAATAATTGTTTAGTTAGTTACTGCTGTTATTAAAAGAAACAAACTAATACCATGACTCCTTGTGTTTGTGTTAGTCTGAAGAGTCGCTCCGCGCCGCACCGCCCCGTGCCAAAAACACAAGGCGCACCGCACTGCCTTTATGTTGAAAAGAAAAAAAGCGTGGTGCTCTTTTTTTTATGTCACTATAGGAAACGACTATTGTGTGCAAATGTTGATGTCCATGTTGTTATAATTGTAATATATAATAAAATTGTGATATTCATTATCTGTAAAGTCATACAGCTCTGGATAACTTAAAACTGTGACCAGAAGTCTCTCCTCCATCATTAAAAGTTATCCGTCGTCCTGACAACACAAACACTGCAGGCACCTCAACAGAAACCCTGCTCTGCTTTCATTTGGTTGAAGAATGAAAAAGACGCGACTGTCTAACACACTTTTCTGCTCAGGGTTGAGTTTTACAGCAACAGCATAACGTGAGGCAAAAAATGCCCTTCTCAATGCAAAAAGCATGTTAGCTGTGATCGGTCCCTAATGCAGCCAAACTTTACAAATATATCAAATAATTTTTTTTAATTGTTTAACTGATACCATTAATCAGTTACAAACGCACCCTTTCGGTTAACGGTTAATCAGTTATTTTGAGCATCCCTAGGCACAAGCCAACAGTTTGGTGACGCTGTTTGAGCATTGCATTATCATATTTTTTCTTTATTACGAGAGGTGATACCGTATACAGAGGTAAAATACGGAGGAGGTTTGACGTTATCAAAACTCGGATACCGCCCAAGCCTAGTTTCAAAACACCTGGTCATGTGACTAAAGCGATTTCAGAAGCACTTCGAGACCTGGCGAATCTGCGTTAGACTGACAGGGTCCGCAAAATCTTCTATCTCGTATAGCCTTGTGGACTGTGCATGTGCACATTGTTACTGTGCTTCAAATCCCTTTTGGGTTCAAATCCCGACTTGTACAAATACTCCGAAATTATTATTTTATGTATTTTACTAATGTAACTGTGTAGTCTAGATTGAATACAGTTGTGGATATGCAATCAATATAGCATAATTTTTGTAACACTGTAGAACAATAATTAATATTTTTACAGTACTGTGATGGTTGGGTTTAGGTAACGTTAGACGGTAATAAAATACAATAAATGGTAAATTTTATGAATAATATAAATAAGACTTGTTAACTTCCGGCCATTTCCCAGAGATGGGTTGTGGCTGGAAGGGCATCCGCTGCGTAAA
Organism: Danio albolineatus; assembly: GCA_903798035.1. Lineage (NCBI taxonomy): Eukaryota > Metazoa > Chordata > Actinopteri > Cypriniformes > Danionidae > Danio > Danio albolineatus. The sequence goes on from CAIGQQ010009254.1 coordinate 23,878, forward strand.
AAATATGCTGGATAAGTTGGCGGTTGATTCCGCTGTGGCAACCCCGGATTAATAAAGGGACTAAGCCGACAAGAAAATGAATGAATGAATGAACTTCCGGCCACAACTGTGTCTGATCTAGCAACAACTCTGTTTTATGACTGAAACAAGACACATTTATTCACAAAATGGTCGTTTGGACGTCAGACTAATGTTAAAAAAAAAAACAATACAAGAACAAACAGAACATTTTAAACCAAACATCCATAGCAGAATCAGCTTGGATTCAAACCCACTATGTCTGCATGCTAGCCAGGAACTCTCAGCACTCCACTAAATCACTTGAAGGCTCAACTGCGAAGTGGGGTTATTACCTCAATTTGCTCAACTGGTTCCAGCTGTTCCAGTGTAATACATAGAAAATTTGCCCACCACTACAGTCAAGTAACATGCAACACAAGAAGCAGTAACATGTAACAATGAACAGACGAAGACATGAGAGAAGAGAGAACATTATAAAGGGAGGAAAGAACATGCGGACCAGGTGCAGACACTGAGACTAACGAGAACTAGATAAGGGGCTAAATAAGGGGGCATGGCAGCTGGAAACAAGGAGAGAGGAATGGAGGAGCACATGGTGAACACAAACACAGGCAGACCCATGTGTTCAGACACAACATAAACATAGACGCATAGAACGTATACAACACAGAAAAGACAGACAAGGAAGAGCTATGACATACAAATTCCCAAGTCAGTTATAAAATGATACTCCATTAAAGAGGATAACAACAGATGCTGAGCAGAGCTGAATTTCTTACATTCATCTACTACTATATTTCAGAGAATCAGGAGGCTCTGTTCATAGATAATGTAGTTTAATAGTTTATTTGCTGTTTTAAAGAGTTATTTAACACTTTTATTCACTATCAAGTGGTGTTAAACCTTGATGATCTTCTTTATTCTGTTGAACACAAAAGAAGATTTTTAAGACTGTGGAAAACCATTAGCCATTGACCTCTATAGTAGGAAAAAACAAACAAACAAATATTATGTAAGTCAATGATTACAGGTTTCCAGCTTTCTTCAAAATATCTTCTTTTATGTTCAACAGGAGAAATAAACTTCCACAACGGTTTTTAACCCCTTGAGGGTGAGTAAATGAGTAAATTTACATTGTTGGTTAAACTATCCCTTAAACAAGCACTGCCAATAAATTAATCTAAATATTACAAAAAAAAACACTAAAATATTAAATAATGATCAATTATTCACAGTATTTTGAAGTGTTGACAATATCAATATTGTGCATGTTCATTAACATGATATACTGTATTATTTAATATCAGCAAATGTCTATTTCTTAGATGAAAGAAGAACTTCGACTTACAGAGCTCTTTTGGAGGTTTTGATGACTGCTGATAGTCTGATGAGACACTCGTCTGATCTCTGGAATTTCTGAAGCTCAAACTCCTCCAGCTCCTCCTCTGAGGTCAACAACACAAAGACCAGAGCAGACCACTGGGCAGGTGAAAGGTCAGCAGATGACAGACTTCCTCTACTAAGGTGAGACTGAATCTCTTTCAGCAGAGTTTGATCATTCAGTTCATTCAGACAGTAGAACAGATTGATGGATCTCTCTGGAGACAGATTTCCTTCAAGTTTCTGCTTGATGTATGCAAGTATTTTCTCTTTGCTCTGGTCTCTGTCATCCTGCTGTGTCAACAGGCCTCGTAAGAGTTGTCGATTGGACTGGAGTGACAGACCGAGAAGGAAGCGAAGGTAAAGGTCCAGATGTCCATTGTCACTCTTCAGAGCATTGTCCACTGCAGTCTTCAGCAAATCAACCATGCCTTTTTTTTTGTTTTTCTGTCTAGAAATAGATAAATGCTTTTTGTTGCTATCTAGAAACAGATGTTGGTAAAGGGCAGCAATGAACTCTTGAACGCTCAAGTGAAGGAAGCAGTACATGGTACCAAGAATGATTCCCGTCTCCTCCTTAAAGATCTGGGTACACAGGCCCGAGTACACTGATGCCTTATAGACGTCAATGCCACAGTCTTTCAGATCGCTCTCATAGAAGATCACATTGTTTCTTTCCAGCTGCTGGAAGGCCAGTTTCCCCAGTGAAAGGATGAGGTTTGTATCCCAGGAAACATCTGGTGTGTTTTCTCCATCATACTTTCTTCTGCTCTGCTGGATCTGAAAGCGGAGAAAGTGTGTGTACATCTGTGTCAGAGTCTTGGGAGATTCCTGCAGTGTTTCAGCATTAGCCCTGTGTTTCAGTTCAATATTTATGTTCTTCTTCAAAATGTTCTGGAGAACAGTGGCTGAAATCCAGCAGAAGACTGGGATGTGGCACATAATAAAGAGACTCTTTGACTGTTTAATGTGATCAATGATTTCTCTGGCCTGATTCTGATCTGTGAGTCTCTTTCTGAAGTACTCCTCCTTTTGGGCATCATTGAATCCTCGTATCTCTGTCAGCCGGTCAATACAGTCCGCAGGAATCTTACTGGCAGCTGCTGGTCTGCTGGTGATCCAGATGAGAGCAGAAGGAAGCAGATTTCCCTTGATGAGGTTTGTCAGGAACACATCCAGAGAGACTGCTGACGATACATCACGACACGTCTCATTACCAGCAAAGTTCAGAGGAAGACGACATTCATCCAATCCATCAAGGATGAACAGGATTTTGAATCGTGTGTTTTTTGTAAGGTTCAGTCCTTCAGTCTCTGGGAAAAACTGAGTTATGAGGTCTTTCAAACTTTGTTTTTCTTTCTCCCTTAAGTTTATCTCTCTGAATGGAAGAGGAAATATGAAGCTGATGTCTTGATTTTCTCTTCCTTCAGCCCAATCCAGAACAAACTTTTGCACAGAGACTGATTTCCCGATGCCAGCAACTCCTTTTGTCAAGACAGTTCTGATCTGCTTGTCTTGTTCAGCTGCTTCAAACAAATGTTTGCATTCAACCTGTATCTCTAGTGACTGATGACGTCTGGAAGCAGCTTCAATCTGTCTTATCTCATGTTCAGTGTTGACCTGTTCACTCACACCCTGAGTGATATAGAGATCTGTGTAGATGTTATTCAGAAGTGTGGAGTCTCCTTGCTGAGCAACTCCTTCAAACACACTTTGATATTTCTTCTTCAGGCTACATTTAAGCTGATTAATGAAGAATAGCTCACCTAAACACAAGAGCAAAGCAAAAAAAAGAGATAGTTTTAGCCTTGACTTTTCCAGCTGTATTTGTAAGTATCAGTCTGACAGATCATCACCTTAGAATTATAAGGTTCTATCTCACATTTTTGTAAAAATTAAATTTTTCACATATTCTTATTAAATAACAACTCATTTACAATATGTGATGTTTTTATAAGTTGTTTACATTTTAAGACTTTTTATTTAAAAAAAACAAAAACGGTTTATCTAAGTTGAACTCTAGCTTGGCTCTATTCTTTCTGTTAGCCGATCAGCATTTTTAATGCACGCATGAGGACCAATCAGGATCAGCTTTCTTTGTCATTTCGCCGGATTACTCCATTGACAGCAGGAAAGACCAGAAAGACAAAATCACATAAAATCAAAGTCGGCTAAATAATACACCACACAAAATTGAGAAGAAACCTGAAACTGAACAAAGTGTGTAAATGTGATGATTTAGAAGAATTTTTGGACATTGAGATGAAATGTTTCATTTTACATTGTTGAAAAAGAAAGTTATTAAAAAATGTAACATATTAAATGTGAAATATTTTTATTTGTGTAAATATAGTCAGCAAAAAAAATTTCAGTGTTTATTAAACTCATTTGCTCATTGTCTGTTTTCTTTTAAAGTCTTTAAACTTGATGTTAAGCCATGAAGGACAAATCCTCAATTTAATTTATGGGGCAAATAATCCAATAAATATAATTCAATAAATCATATAAAGCATTATTCACATATTGATTAGATAAAATTATAACAGCCTTCCATTGCTGTTGTCGCCGGTAACAGGTGTGAGCACGTTTTTCACGCGTGCAATCAAGAGTCCATGCATGCAAGTTGATTCAAGTAGAACGTCTTTATTTTGTGCTGGTGAGATAAACAAAGCCTCCATCTTTGCTTCTCCTTTCTTCAATATCTTTCATACATAATATTTGCTGCTTGTACACACAGCACATATAAAACGCTTCATTATTCTCACGCTAGCAAGCAGTTACCCGTCTGCACGGTCAAAAACCGTGTGCTTTCCCATTACTGACCTCTCCTTCGCTTACACAGGCCCCTTAAATATAATAATCATATAGCGACCCCCAGTGGACAACAATATCACTGCAATATCAAAAGTGGCTCCTACAAAAATTAACATCTGCACTGGAAAAAAATACTTAGCCCAGCCTTGTATGATTATTTTAAACAAGAAAATATATTCATCCTAAAACATGAAATAAATGTTATAGATAGCAAAAATGTAACTTTCTCAAGCATCAACATATTGTTTCAACACCAAATTATATGTTTTTTGACTGTATTTCTTGAAAAGTAATGCTTCAATGAATGATCTGCCAGGTAGAACCTTATAATTCCAAGCGGAAAATTACTTTTCAGAATTAGAAGGTTCTATCTGCATTTACCGTCGTTTATTTTCTCCAATTTGCAAATGTAAGAGAACTTTGATAATTTACGTGTACAGTACATTTAGGGTCTCTGTCATGTTAATGTGTGAAAGAATACTGTTACAGACATATTGTCTGCAGTATGGAATGCAAAAACTTTGGAGCACAATATCTCAAAGTCATTCAGAAAGCAGATAGAACTTTTTAATTCCAAGATAACGAGATGGCTTTGAGTCTCTTACCCAGAAGAGTATCAGCAGTTTCATCTTGCTTCATCTCTCTCAGGAAGAAGAGTGTGAGATCAAGAGCTGCTTCTGTAATTCTGCATTTGTTTTCATTAAAGTCCTTGACAAACTCTTGTCTGTTTTCTGCTTGTAAGATTTTCTTAAACTTTTCCAGTTCATGCTTCAGAAATCTGATCATTTTGCTCTCAAGATTCTATGATGGAAGAGAAGAACAACACAATTTAACTAAAACATCGCATACAGTTGTTCATCCACAAACTGCTCAATAATTGAAAACACATTATACTAAGATGCTTGATTCTGATTAGCTGATGGACATTCAAAGGTAATTTATTTAGATAAACACACAGTTAGGGCGCCAAGGTGGCGTAGTGAGTAGCACGTTCGCCTCACAGCAAGAAGGTCGCTGGTTCGAGCCCCGGCTGGGTCAGTTGGCATTTCTGTGTGGAGTTTGCATGTTCTCCCCGTGGTTGCGTGGGTTTCCTCCGAGTGCTCCGGTTTCCCCCACAAGTCCAATGACATGTGGTACAGGTGAATTGGGTAGGCTAAATGGTCTGTAGTGTATGAGTGTGTATGGATGTTTCCCAGAGATGGGTTGCGGCTGGAAGGGCATCCACTGCGTAAAAAATATGCTGGATAAGTTGGCGGTTGATTCCGCTGTGGCAACCCCAGATTAATAAAGGGACTAAGCCGAAAAGAAAATAAATAAATGAATGAATGAAACACACAGTTAGTGTATCATCCAGGCAGGTTTTGAGCAAATTACACTTCCGTATCACTTCACTCAATGATTTCAGATTTTTCACATCTACAATAGTCAAAAATGCCATTTAAACAAAACAGAAGGTTTTTAATAAGATAAGGACCCAATGCCAATTCTATTTTTTACCCCTACCCCTTCCCTCTTGAAACAGAGTGTGAATGGGAAAGGCTTAAAATTTTACCCCATGAATCGGGACACCACTTCAACACCTGCCCTCATCATCATGTGTCGTCATGAGGTTTTTATCTTTAGAAAGTCGCTGAAGGCAATAATATCATGTTATCATAACGATATAATGTGGCAAAAAGCTTGTAACTGTACTGTATATTTACATGGTGTCCATATTCATCTATGTAAACACATGAAAACATACATGACATACATGACTTTTCTGAAAGGGTATCCCAGTGTCAGATGTGAAAGTATGTTGTGGGACTGCTGTACAGGAGTTATTATTATGCATTATAGTGAAATTTAGCATTTAAATTTTTTTTTAAACCATGACAGTAAAACATGAGCGCGGTTATGACTGTATTAAAACATATGCATATCCTAGCAAATCTCAATTTCGAGGGTTATCTAGCCCTTCCCCTCAGCCCTACGCCTTCAAGCTAAAGAGAATTGAGACACCCGCACCCCATTCATGAATGGGAAGGGAAAGGGGTAAGGGGAACGGCTAAGGGGTAGAATTGGAATTGGGCCAAGATGTTTCAGAAACTGAGCAGTTTTATAACAAATACCTGACAAATGCCTGAACAGTGGCTTTAGCTGTCGGAACCATAGTCTAATAAACATCTAAACAAAGACAAGCTTGGCTAAAAACAGGGCCGAGGGCTTTCAGATTTGGTTGGTTGCCAAAAGTCTAATATTCTGAGTATGTTTCATAGAGTTTATTCATTGACTTCTATGAATGAAAATGAGTTTTTCCCACCTGGAAGATCCACTGGAGATTGTGTGTGAAACTCTTGTGTCTCCTGTGAGTCTTGTCTCCTGAATCTGGTAACTCATATTCAACACTGTTAAGAAATAAAACTACTGTAATAATACATTTAGAGGCAAACATATACAGATATATCTTACAATACAGTCCACGTGTGACCATTAATGTAAATAATAATAATAAAAAAAACCTTTCGTGAAATGATGGTGTTTTCTCACTGAAGTTTGGTAGTTTACCCTCTTTTGAGCAGTCCCTCGTCAGAGACTCTTCAGAGCTGGACACACATGATCCTGATCTCACACTGAAGACACAAACA
>CAIGQQ010009256.1:1090-13499 GCA_903798035.1 Danio albolineatus
TATATATATATATATATATATATATATATATATATATATATATATGCGTGTCTGTGAAATTGTAAAATTTGGCCCAGGGCAACATTTTGTTTTTTGCATCTGGCCCTCGGCCCAAAAACTTTGGACACCCCTGCTTTAAAGGATCAAGACACCCTGGAGTACTTTTTTTGAGATTTTAACAGATTTGTGTGTGTTGAGCATCATTTAAGACAACGTTAGCACCTGTCAGCTTTAATTGTGGGGAGCTTTTGTCAGCTAATTTCATCTTCCGGGTTTAAAATTATAATTGAGGTGGGATCAAAATCAGTGACGTAGCACAAAACTGCTAGTGTTGACGCATCGGTTTCTGTGATAGCTGAGTTTTCTTATCCTATGATCTTAATCATTCTTAATTACTAGTGACTTCACATGCTTTCTGATTACAGACTAATATTGAAAGACCAAAGACCTGCCAAGCTGTCAGACAGCGCATGACACTCAGTATTAAGCCATTCATGAAGGCTTGTATCTGTTTGTTTCCATGATCCATGGAGGGCCACCGATTCAGCCAACCTGTCTGTGTGCAGCAAGCATTTTTGTCGGACGAGCGGTGCGAGAATTGGAGAATGGCGGACTTTGTCTTATATCAGTCGAATTCATTACCATTCATACACATTGCCGTGCTGCCGTGTTCGCAAAAGTTTATAATCCTCCAGATTAACGGCAGGGTTAATGGTTGAAATAGATATGGAAAGAGACCACCTGTACTGCTCCACTGCGTCTGCATTCAGACCCAGTGATTAAGAAGGAGAGAAATCCTCCTCATTCATAGTGTTTATATAAACATGATTATCTTTATAATGATGTAACAAATTGTGATTATATATTATATGAAATTACGAACAGCCTATCATATATGTTATTTTATTAAATTACTTACTGTTTCTTAGCATTTTTAACTTTGTAAACAATAAAATCATACGTCTCCTCATATTTTGTATCGGATGTTTGTTTGTTTTTATCTTGAGCTGGTGAGTCAAGTGACAAGTGCCCTTTTTTTGCCCTGCTCTGCCGGCCACGCCCACTCCTCCATCTGCTCGCAGAGCTCCACGCCCATCTCTGAGCATTTTTTGAAAAAATTCTGAGGTAGACTTGAACTGAAAGCTGGGGGTTTCAAGACCCTTTAATTAGTTTCTGAAACGGCTCTGTTTCTGTAAGAATGTACAGAGGTTTGACAGTGAAACTAAAACACCGGCCAATTTAGTGTTGGAGGTTTCATGGCTAAATTTAACCAGCCTGGTGGCCAATCTTCATTGATTGCACATCCCACAAGTAAAGCCACGGTCACACTGGACTTTTCACCCCATAGACTTCCATTCATACGCATGCGAACGCATCAGACCGGAAACAAAAGCTTGTGCAACATGTTTAGCCGTTCGCTGCGTGACTGCATGATACCAAGCAAAGATCAAAACAGAACCTCTTGGAGAGAAATTTTAAATATGGACGAATTGCTCACTTTTTTAAATGTCTAATCATCTTGTTTAATCCCACGCCTTTTTGCAGCACTGTACAACAGAATTTCGCATGCTCAAACTCTAGTGTGACCGCAGCATAAGAGCAGCGTGGTAAGGTTTAATTAGCAAAGTAATAGTACAGTTTTTCTTAAAATATTTCAATCCACACACATTATGGTTGACATATCAGAGTTTAAAAGAGGACAAAGTGTTGATGTATGTCTCGCTAGCGCTTCTGTGACCAAGACAGCAAGTCTTTATGGGTGTAACAGGAGCCACGGCTATACAGGCCAAAGTCAGCATACCACCAAAAAGGATGAACCACTTCCAACAGGAGTAACTGTGGATGCAAGAGGAAGGTATCTGAAAGGGATGTCAGGTGCTAACCCGGATTGTACCCAAAATACATCAAACCACAGCTGCCCAAATCACTGCTAATTAAATGTACACCTCAACTCTCTTGTTTCCATCAAAACTGTTGGTCGGAGCTCAACAAGATCAATGACCAGGCTGCTATAGCCAAACCTTTTATCACTCATGCCAATCCTAAACATCGGCTTCAATAGTGCCAGCAGCAAAACTCTTTGGCTATGGACAATGTGAAACATGTATTGTTCTCTGAGGAGTCCACCTTCACTGTCTTTCTCACATCCAGGAGAGTTACGGTGTGGAGAAGCCCCAAAGCATACCACCCAGTCTGTCGCATGCCCAGAGTGAAGCATGGGGCTGGATCAGTGATGTTTTGGGCTGCAAAATCATGGCATTCCCATGCCCAATACTTGTGCTAAATGGGTGCATCACTGTCCAGGACTACCAAACCAGTCAGACTATGTGCACCCAGCGGTTCAAACAGTGTATCCTAAAGGCGGTGCCGAGTATCAGCATGATAATGCACCAATGCATGCCTTGAAATGTAAACATTCTGCTCATCTGTGCTGCATCTTAAAGTAAAACACTTTCTTTTGACAGTGCTTTTTTACTGAACTAATCAAATACCGAACCATACTGAAACAGTGACCTAAAACCGAAAAACAAACCAAACCATGTATTGTATTGCTGCACCCATAATGGATATGTCAGTTTTATGCAACCCAGGCTCATTGGAAATATGTGCCTAGGGATACATTTTAGAGAACAGAGCAGTTTCCTGTTTTCACAAATCCACTAGAGGGCGCTGTGTACATTTTTTGACAATCAAATAGATTACTGGAGGACGTTTTTTCATCTGTGACATTTCTTGTAAATCCACCAGAGGCCGTTGTATACATTTCTGCTAATCTCAATGTCCTTCTCGTGCACTTCCATCAGAGAAGTCGTCGGTTTGTAGTGCATAATATTGATATCTACTAACCCACCCCCTTCCCTAAACCCAACCAATAGTGTTTTCAAAAGCATACTAGAAGTGAAAAGCCAAGGCAGCTGCTTCTACCACAATCTCAAGATGCTTTTTTGGGTTTCGTTTAACCTGGTTTCTGGAACCGTCCTCCACCAGACTCAAACCTTAATCTGCTCCGTGTCCCAAGTCTGACAATGTTCACGCCAGAAAAAAAAGCAGTCCATATAGAGGTACCAACCTGTAGCGTTCATTTTACATACAAAATGCAGCCAAATGTACAAGCACATAATTCTCGGTCCTTAAAAATGTACGCCAGGGCACATACAGTTTTACATGACATTACATAATTTCAGGTTTTAAGTGACAGTAATAAAACATAAAATCTTAATGTTTGGCAATTTAGTTTTTTATGCAAGTACATGTTTGCTCTGGTTATGATTTACCAAAGAAATGTTTTAAATTGGTCAAAATGAGCTTCCAAAAATCCATATATCTCACATGTCACATTTCATAAACTCATGTTTCAGAGGGTTTTTTATGCTCAGCCCACAAACACAAGATCACCCACTCATCTTGGCCATGGCAGCGGGACAGCACAACAACACAGCATTCATTCTCAAAGTGCAGAGCATAAACCGCGGCCTTCAGTATTTTTCATTAGAGTATTACATCATTACGCCCCCTCACTCACTGTTTACTGTCTTGACAACGATCAGCCTTTAATCATCGGAGCTTTACTCTGTTACACAGACATTTAGCCTTTAGAGTGATTATGACATTAGGCTACAAAGCAAATCTCATGGACCATTCACTGTTCACGGATGACGGGTCAGGAAAACAGTAACACAGCCATCACTGCTTAAGACACCAGGACATTTCCCCAGGATGAAATTAATCGCCACTGTCTATCATTATATACTTATTTAGTGACTGTCACTATAATAAAATATATTGACACAAATGTAAAAAAAATTTTAAAAGTCACTAAAGGTCATTGTATTAAACAATAAAATATCATGCAGGTGTCGGTCCTTCGGCTTAGTCCCTTTATTCATCAGGGGTCGCCACAGCGGAATAAACCGCCAACTTATCCAGCACATTTACGCATAGAATGCCCTTCCATCTGCAACCCAGTAGTGGGAAACACCCATACACTCTCACATGCACACACATAAATTATGGCCAGATTAGTTTATTCAATTCACCTGTAGTGCATGTCTTTGAACTGTGGGGGAAACCGGAGCACTCGGAGGAAACCCACGTCAACACAGGGAGAACATGCAAACTCCACACATAAATGCCAACTGGATGAGAGATGTATTTATAGTTGTATGTTTTTAATGTACATGAAAAGACAGGCAGGAATTATTGTCCACTTCTGCATAAATAGATTCACTTTTTTAAATTTTATGGCAACCTCTGACACAAGAGAAATCACATAAAGAACTGCGTGATATGACACAATGCATAAATGTGCACTGAACACCTATATATTCATCAGTCTACATGTGTTTGCTGCCTCATTACAAACATATGTGGCAAATTTCACAATATACATGTTAAACCTACAAAATATATATTTAAACAGACCTTATGTACCTTGAGGATGTCACTGAACAAATGTATAATCTGTATATCGGATGAGTTGTAAACAGATGTACCTGCTTTACAGAACTGCCTACTCTTTACTCTCCCATTTAAAAAACGTCCCACATACATAAGCATAATTCAAACTTAGATAAACTTATAAATAAGAAAAAAATAATTATTGTTGTCATTTGGAAACATTGCAGCCAATCAATCGCTGCCTGAAGCATGCATATTAATAATCCTGTGTGAAGCGTCACAGTCAATGCATTTTTCTAAATAACCTGTTTTTCACTGGGACGTTATGTCATATGGCACCTTGAAGAACACCACATGCACAATTAAAAACACTTCACAATAAAGTTCTTAAGGTTTTATGTCATAAAAAAACACTCTATTTTTCAAAACTTTGCAGTCTGTAAGATTTTAAAAATCCAAGCACAGAGACTACATTTATTTAATCAAACTACAATAAAATCAGAAAAGTATTGTAGAGTTTACAGAAACTTGTTTTCTATTTCCATATATTTTTAAAAACTCAAAAAAGCAAAGGTTTGTGCACAAAAAACACTACATTTGTCATGATGATACCATAAAAACAATAATTCATTAATTAATTCATTCATTCATTTTCCTTTGGTTTAGTCCCTTATTTATCAGGGGCCACCACTGCGGAATGAACTGCCAACTATTCCAGCATTTGTTTTACGCAGCCGATGCCCCTCCAGCCACAACCCCGGACTTGGAAACACCCAAACACTCTAAAATTCACACTAGGTGTGTCAAAATTAATTGTTTCTTCGGTGCACTGCGATGCAGATGTGGACAATTTGATATCGGTTCAGTAATAGATCATAACCGGTTATGTACTGACATCATTTATCTAGTATGCGCTATGTTGCGGAAGAATACTATGGCGAAGGAGGCGAAGGGCGAGTTAATAAAACACTCCTACTACTACTTAAAAAGCAGATAATTGTGCACAGTTCACTGCTGGTGAGTTTGCTGGACAGTCTTTCACTGACACTAAAGAAGGTACAGCTCGAGCCGCTACTTCACTACTAGAGAGAAATGCTATAAAACTCCATCTCTGCCTCTCTCTCACACACACTTTGGACATTTGACCCGCTGGCGTGTTCGTAAGGTAACTTTTCCTCTTCTCTCGGCTGTTAAAGAGATACTTGTGGATCCAGACACAAGCGTGCCTGTGGTGTGAGTTTTCTACACCGCGTCTTTTACAGCTTACATGTGATAACCGTGTATTATGCGCATATAGACTGCAACCGCTGCTGTTCTTCCCGTGTTACTCATTGGTGAGCAGCGCTTTCAATTTTAAAGCCAATCACAGCCCTTTCTGTTAAGCTGGTGATGACCAATGATAGGAGTGTAAGAACTCGCTTGACAGCGTTTAAAAAAGCAAGTGGGAAAATATTTACATTTTATTTGCTATAAATGCTCATGTTGTCCTCTGTGCATGTATTGGAGTTTTGTCTAAGACATTTAAAATGAGTGTTTTCTTTGAGTAAGTAAAATTAAAGCTACAGTTCATGTATCTGACTGCTTGCATTAAAAGACAAAATTGTATTACAAATAATATATAAATTTTAATATATTTATAGATTTGAATACATTTTTTTCTTGTGTTGTGAAGAAAAAATGTTATTGTGTATGGAAAGCATCGTCAATGCACCGAGATATCGAATTGAACTGAATTGAGGGCATGATAATCGTAATCGAACCAAACCGTGAGGCCAGTGTAGGTTCACACTCCTAATTCACACAAACACACACATACACTACGGCCAGTTTAGTTAATCCAATTCACCTATAGCGCATGTCTTTGGGCTGTGGGGGAAACCGGAGCAACACGGGGAGAACATGCAAACTCCACACAGAAATGCCTACTGGCGCAGCTGGGACTCAAACCAGCGACCATCTTGCTATGAGGTCAAAGTGACACCTACTGAGCCACCATGCCACCCATCAATAACATTCAAACATTTATAAAACAGAAGGAGTGCACCCAATACTATTTGTACTGTAATCCAGTGTAAAAATTGCGAAACATCTTACCTTGGCCAAGTGTGAATTAATCCACTTTGTGAACGTTCTTTTCTGCACCGACTCCTGTTCATCTGCAAAACAGAGAAACGCAATAACCACATAAGTGGGCAAATACTTTACTGTTCATTACTTTACAGTGATATTACGGCTTCCTGTGATCATCATTCTGCTCACAGCCATCATGACTCATTTAGTTATCTTGTTATATTTATAAAAAAATAAATGCATTCCAGAGCATTTAATATTGTGTGTTTTACAGTTCCATTAAGCTAAGCCTGCATTCAAAGCTAGAGAGAAGATATTCACCAGCACAGAAGAGCTGAGAGTCCACATGTGGCATGGGCAAAAACATTAACATGATATCAGAAACATGTGGCAATATTCCCATTAATAGATAGAGTACAAATCATCCTCAACATAAACAACATACTGCATTTTTTAAAGGCAACATAGATATGCATTTAAGACCAACCCACAAGCTTTCAAGAAGTTAAAAGAAGTGTCAGCCAGAGCATACGTCATCATCATAATACATTGGTGTTATCAGGTGATTGCTAGGGTGTTGCTATATAAATATGTTATATAAATGTTATATGCTATATAAATGTGTTGCTATGTAAATATTAGCATGTTACCAGAAAGTTGTTTTGTAGTGTCTGATGTGCTCTCACTCTCAGCTGCTGCCAGATGTGAAGGTTTTCTATGATTGCCAGGCTGCTATTGTTTTGAGTTGTAGCTAAATGTCCTGGGTTGTTACTAGGGTGTTGCTAGAATATTTTGATGGCTGCCAGACTGCTGTTGTACAGCTATATATATTGTTCTGACTGTTTATCAAGACAATGAGGCGGATGCAAGGGTGTTGCTATCTAAATATTAGCATGTTACCAGTTTTCTATGTGGTTGCCAGGCTAATTTGAGTTATTGCTAAAACTATATGGGTTGTTGCTAAGTTGTTCTAGAAACAACCAGGCTGCTGTTGTACAGCTATATATGTATGTTCTGATTGTTTATCAAGACATTGCTGTAAATTTGCTAGGTTGTACTTGTGTTGCCAGAGTATTTTATGTTGTTAGCCTGTTCTGAGTGGTTGCCAGGGTGAGTGCTAAGCAGCTGAAAAAAATAGTTTTTTTAGGTGGCTACCATGCTGTTGCTATTGAGTTGTAAAGATATGAGTAGGAATCTTTGACATGGCGAGATGTGTTATACCATGTTTCCAGACACACTCAAGAACGGACATTGTAAACTAATGCAAATCAGCACAGAAAAAGCTTTCAATTTTTTACATATGGTGTAATGAGCTTGTTGCTAGGGTGTTGCTATGTAAATATTAGTGTGTTACCAGGGTGTTATGTAGTTTAGAATGCGCTCTTACTCTCAGTGGCTGTCAGATGTAAAGGTTTTCTATGTGGTTGCCAGGCTGCTAATGTTATTGCTAAGATGATCTGGGTTGTTACTAGGGTGTTGCGATACTAATAAGATATTGCTATGAATTTGCTAGGTTGTCCTTTTGTTGCCAGGGTATTTTTACATTGTTAGCCTGTTATGAGATGTTGTCAGCGTGAGTGCTATCCAGCTGAAATTATGTTATTAAGCGGCTACCATGCTGTTGCTATTGAGTTGTAAAGATATAGACAGTAGGAATCTTCGACATGACGAGATGCGTTATACCATGTTTCCAGACACACTCAAGAGCGGACATTGTAAACTAATGCAAATCAACACAAAAAAAGGAGCGGTGTAATAAGGTTGTTGCTAAGGTGTTACTATGTAAATATTAGTGTGTTACCTGGGTGTTTTGTAGTTTATGTGCTCTTACTCTCAGTGGCTGTCAGATGTAATGGTTTTCTATGTGGTTGCCAGGTTGCTAATGTTTTAAGTTGCTGCTAAGATGATCTGGGTTATTACTAGGGTGTTGCTAGGATGTTCTGATGGTTGCCAGCGTGCTGTTGTACAGCTACATATATGTTCTGTTTATCAAGATCTTGCTATGAATTTGCTAGGTTGTACTTGTGTTGCCAGGGTAATTTTACGTTGTTAGCCTGTCATGAGAGGTTGTCAGGGTGAGTGCTATGTAGCTGAAAGGATGACTTTGAGCGGCTGCCAGGCTGTTGCCATTGAGTTGTAAAGGTATAGAGAATAGGAACCTTCGTCATGGCGAGTTGCATTCTGCCATGTTTTCAGACAAGCTCAGGAGTGGATAATGTAAACCAATGCAAATCACCACGGAAAAAAAAGTATTTAATTTTTTACATATGGTGTAATGAGCTTGTTGCTAGGGTGTTACTATGGAAATATTAGTGTGTTACCAGGATGTTATGTGGTTTCTAATGTGCTCTCACTCTCAGTGGCTACCAGATGTAAAGGCTTTCTATGATTGCCAGGCAGCTAATGTTTTGAGTTGTTCCTAAGATGATCTGGGTTGTTACTAGGGTGTTGCTAGAATGTTTTGGTGGTTGCCAGGCTGCTGTTGTACAGCTATATATATGTTCTGACTGCTTATCAAGACAATGCTATGAATTGTCTAGGTTGTACTTGTGTTGCCAGGGTATTTTCATTTTGTTAGCAAGTTATGAGTGGTTGCCAGGGTGGGTGCTAAGTAGGCATGGGCCAGTATAAGACTCTGACGGTATGATAAGCTTGGATAAAAAATATCATGATTTTTACGGTATAACGGTGATTATTACTGTGATTACCAAAATAAGTTCTTTTTAAATGTCTGAGTAAAACACAACAAGTTTTCCCCCCATTGAACACAATATATTTTGTTTTAAGAAACATTAAAAATAATTTGGAACAGTAGCTTTTAATGTAGAGGTTCCTTTTCTGCTTGAGATACTATTGCCATAAAAAATTAAATAAAATATAATAATAAAAACCAAAAACCTTGAAACCAGTTATTGTCCCATGCCTAGTGCTAAGCAGGTGACAGGATGTTTTGAAGCGGCTGCCATGCTATTGCTATTGCTATTGAGCTGAGAACAAACCATCGTTATGCAATGACCCTAAATTAATGCCTAATTAGCCTAGTTAAGCTATTTAATTGCATTTTAAGCATAATACTAGTATCTTAAACATGATCTAAAAAAGTATTTACTGTAATTATGGCAAAGATAAAATAAATCAGTTATTAGAATTTACTTATTAAATCTATTATTTTTAGAAATGTTGTTCAACACAATCTTCTCTCTGTTAAACAGAAATTGGGGGAAAATTATACCGGGGGGTCAAATAATTCAGGAGGGCTTCAAACTGTATATGTTCTGATTGTTTGGCAAGTTCTGCTTTGTTCTGATTTGTTTGATTTTCAAACAGAGTATATAATAGTAATTATACAATACAAAAAACATAGAGATCAATGAGATCCAGGTTTGTGTCTCAAATTCCCATAATGTATTGTGCTGTAACGACGTGTTCCCATTCTCTATTCTGTGCAGTTTCAGCAGGCTCCAAGTAAATTGTAGAATTTGGCAGTGGTTTTTTTCCCCTGTCAGGACAACTCAATTTTGCTAGACGTTGCACTTGTGTGCACAAATTTGCCTAACTGATATTGTTGTCATTCTCTTCTGTATGAGAAATATTAAAATGGCAAATGTGGCAAAAGCAGGATGTGGCTTTAAAGGTGCTCAAAGAGGTTGCTAGCATCTTGTAACACAACTATAAATTATTCTGAGTAGCTGTCAAGTCTTCATTATCCAGTTACAAAGATGTTCTTGGCAGTTTCCAGGGCATTGCAAGGTGGCTGTAAACATGTTCAAAGGGGTTGCCAGAGTGTTGCTACTTGTTTTCAAAGTAGTGGTTGCCAGGTTGTTGCTACGCAGCCAAAAGGATATTCTAAGTAACTGTAAGGCCAGTGTCATTATGTTGTTATGGAGATTATAAGTAGTTGCCAAGGTGTTGCTTGCCATGCAGTCAATAAGATGTTCAATGTGTTTTTTTCAAAGCACTATTGTGTTTTAAGATGTTCTGTATGTTATACTGAAATATTTCAGGTTGCCATGTTGTATTTCTATACACTTTTGAAGGTGTTCTAAGCGGTTATCAAGCTGTTCCTATCCAGCTATAAAGATGTTCTGAGTGGTTGTCAAGGAATTGCTAAGTTGTTTCTAAGATGTTCTTTGCAGTCTCAGAGCATACCTGTCAAACCTCCCGTTTTTCCCAGGATTCTCCCGTATTTTACAGTTCTATCCCGCTATCATCCCGTAAAGGTGTTTTCCCATATTTCCCCCGTATTTTCAGTCTTTCTCTGAAGGGTGGCAATAAATATTAAAGAGCTGATCCTCCCTATACGCAACCCATACCGCCGAACCACCAGGGGCCGCTCATTGCTCTTAAAAGTGAGTCTGTTCTGTGCTTTCGTTTTATTTGGGCATGAAAACACTTGGAATTTTTTTTTTTTTTAAAGCGTTTCGAAAGTCTGGGTTTTCGGTGCGTGTTTGAACAGACATATACACATAATTAAAAATAATAACAACAACATCTAAAGATGTCGATCTTGATGTTTTTTTTTTCCCAAACACAACTACTTTTGTCCTAAATGAGCATAAAACATTAGGAAAGCAGTCGAATGCTTTCATTATAACGTTAGATGTGTGCATTTTTAAAGTGACACCTCTGTTATTTAATGTAATCAAACAAAAAAATCTAAATGAATGAGATTTGTTGCTCTTTATTCAGAATGTGTAAGTTGTGAAAAATATTAATGAGATTTGATAACTTGATTCTCTTTCTTTATAATAGCTATTTTTGATAAGCTAAACTGTTTGCTAACGTATACTATTAAATTTTGTTTTGTAAATATAATATAAAAAATATTACTGACCATTTAACTGTTTATTTACAATGAAACAGCTCCTGAAGAACATATTTAATATGGGGATTTTTTTTAAAGGTTATCCCTTATAATGGTGGGCCCAATTTCACATCCCAATGTTGACAGGTATGTCTCAGAGTGGTTGTTAAGGTGTTCAGAGTGGTTGCCAGGGTGTTGCTATTCATTTACAAAGTATATATGTGTTTGCCATGTTGTTGCTGTGTAGCTTTAAAGGGATAGTTCACCGAAAAATAAATATGTGCTCACTATTTACTCCAACCCAGGCTTATTCTGAAAACGTACAGCGAGAGCGGCAAATACAGTATGCCCCGTGGAGTTTTTTTCTTTTTTTGCAGTTTTTGTTTTCGCGAATCCACTAGAGGCCGCTGTGTACGCTTTTTGAGGTCTCACATTACTTTCTCAAGTGCCATTTGCGCCTGCTGTTCTCACGTAAATCCACTAGAGGCCGCTGTCAACTGACTGATTCACTGAATGACTGACTGATCAACTGACCCTCTCTCCTCCTTCCCTAAACCCAACCGATAGTGTTTTCAAAAGCACAGATTGAGCCGCCCACCCACTTCCCTAAACCCAACTGAAATGTTTAAAAGCAATCCAGAAAAAGAAAAGCCCTCGCCTGATTTTTACCATGTTTTCAGGTTCTACCACATTCTCACCTTGTTATTTACTTGTTTATTTTATTTTTTGGCTTCTGTTTTTGTTTTACCTGCTTCCTGGAACCGTTTTTAGCCAGACTCATACTCTGTCGTCGTGGTCAAGTCTGCCGACATACATGGCGAGCTACTGGATAAACTGATCACAGCGGGAAAGTTGTCCATACGAAGGTAAGCGGTCAGCTGGTAAGCACGAAAAGGAATGGCGTCATACTGCCATCCCACTGTTTTAAAAACGAAACGCGGTCATACGTACTTCTAGCTACATAATTAGCCATCTCCAGAAATGTATACAGGGGTTCATTTTCAGAATGAGCCTATGTTGAGTTACTCACCCTCAAGTAGTTTCAAACCTTTTTTCTGTTAAACACAAAAGTAGTTTTAAAATATGTTAGAAACCTGTAACCATTGACTTCCATAATATTTGTTTATACTACTATGA
>CAIGQQ010009269.1:0-10444 GCA_903798035.1 Danio albolineatus
TCCAGTCTGTGGTCTGTGCACTCCTCTGTCTGTCCTTAGTGTATTGATCCATCCGTCCTGTCATCCACGTCCTCTGTCTGAGTGTAATCATCCGCCAGTCCCGTTCTCCCAGTTAACCATCTGTTCGTCCATTCCTCCCGATCCTTCCATCTGTGGTGTGTTCTGTCTATATCCTCGTCGTCTTCCCAAATCCTGCTGGTAATCCCCTGTGTGTTCAGTATTGTCTGTTAATAAACTGATGTGCACTGGAATCGTCCTGTCTACCCGTCTGTTTCATAACAAAAGGATAGTTCACTCAAAAATGAAAAATCTGTCATCAATTAAACACCTTACACTTCACAACATTTGGATTAATTTCTTTCTGCTGTTGAACACAAAACATGTAACCAATAACAGTTGTTTTTCCTACGATGGATACTGGTATTCATCTTTCTTTAAAATATCTTTTTTACTATAGATATAGGGAATATCTTTGTGTTCAAAAGAAGAAAAAAATTATAAAGGCTTACAAACACTTGAGGATGAGAAAATACACTGTAAATTTATATATGTTAATTAACAGTTTCTGTATTTTGGGTTTTGGGTTTATTTACAGTTGTGAATTGCATTATGGAATCTGGATCGTTGCTCTGTTGACATTTAAAAATAAAAAACAAGAATCACAAAATATAGAAAACTTCTAATTTACTGATTTTTTAGTATTGTGTACATTTTCATCTTTGAGTGAACTATGCATAAAATGAAGATACCTTTTTCACCAGGTCTCATATCTCATAATTGTGAATTTAAGGCTATTTATCACCTTGCAGCTCAATGTTCGAATTAATTTGTGGTCTTTAAAAGGCAATTTTACCTTGAGCAGTGCTCTGTAGTCAGAATGGCCCAGGGCCAGCATGAGAGATGCTCAGGAAAGTTTGTCACTTAAGTTTAAAATTTGCGTGTGAACCTTTTTCAAAATGCATGCAAATGTGATGCAATGTACAACTGAGAAGCAGCTAGACTGACAAAAATAAGTGTTCGGATAGAAAAAACAGGAGAATGAGAGGATGATGATTGCACACGCAAAAGACACACATTATTACCACTCACGAGGGCTTGTGCTGCACACACGTGTTTAAAAAGAGCTTGTGGGCTACCAATTCCTCATGCGTAGATCTGTTGTCCTCTTGTGGAAGCAAACTAAGAAAGAAAAAAGTAAACATAATAGGTTGTTTGCACATGATGTTATTGAAGACATGGAAAATTCAGATGGAGGGCAGGAAGTGATTCTTCTACTTAGGAATCGCTATCAGAACATAATTTTTTTTTCAAATCAGCCAAAAATGAGAAATACTGAAGTTTTTGTAGAGTTCCAAAAGTTTTTGTTCATAAAGAGGAACATTTTAAGAAACTGTCTGAAAAAAATGGAAGTAAAGGTGGCTTTCTAATAAACATTTTCTCAATTTATTGTTTGAGAGCAGTAATAAAGATATAGTATATATATTTATTCCATCAGAATAAAGTAAACAGCTGTAATGAGATGTGCAGCAGCATTGGATGTTTGTGGCTGGTTCATCAACAGAATAAAAAAGAAATGCTACCCCTTGCGAGCAAAACTAGACTTTTGTTATTGTGGAGCACTAGTGTTTACCCCTCTACTAGCAAAAAAAAAACAAAAAAACAAAACACAATAATAACGATAATAATAATGTAGGGTACATGTTTTTGTTGTTGTTGTTGTTTATAAGGAAGTCTGAAAGATAACATTATTCACATAAAAAAAGAGATATGTATATTTATACCACAAACTCCAATAAATACTGTAGTGTAAATGGCGTTGTATTATGATAGTCTATAATTTTAGTGTAGAAAACTGTATAGTCTATTGGATAATTGTTTATTACTACAGTTGTGTTGCATCACGGCAAGCATACAATTACTACAACAGTTTGATTCAAGCAATTAGCTATAGTATTGTTCAAAAACATTATAGTTTTTACTAGTTTTTTTTTTCCATGTGAGTAGCTTATAGTATTTACCGCCTAAATGGTAGGAAAATATATTTTAGTTCAGTAGAAAACTCTGTCCTGTTTATAACATCTCTATTAATTTTACCTTTGTAATATGGTATGAATTGAAAAAATACAGACTTTATTTTATACCTCCTATTTATTTTTACTTACTTCCTGCTCTCCACCTTAATTTCACACCAGGCCAGTAAAAAAATCCTTAGTGCTGAGCCCTGTTGAGTAATTCTCATTCTAATTAAAACTGAAATGTGCATCATGTTGTGACAATTACTTTTTTGTAAAAATAAAAATGTATTTAATACAACCATAAAAATGGCTTAAACATTGTCAGTAAACTGTACTGTAAGCACAACCAGTTGTTAGGTGTTTGTGAGAGAGAGAGAGAAAAAAAACATTGAGTCATGGGGGCTGTTTTGCTTCAATAATACCTTCAGAGAACATGTATAGTCAGTGATCCATACATAAGCAGTGAGATTAGTGTGGTGTAGGCAGAACTGGAATAGACGTCTGTCCAGGCTGACACAGGTTAAAGATCTTGATGTCTTCAACTGGAGATTCCAGAGAAACTGCCACTTGAAAAAAATTAAGAAGAAAAAAAATGTTACTCAGTAGGAAATCTCACCTGGTCTCTACTATTACAAAGTACATTTCCAAGATAAATTTTAAGTTCAATCCACAGTATCGGTACCATAAAATTGCCACAGTTTTTAACTCCTCACTCAGAATATTAGGTTAACATGGTATTTTGTGAGAAAGTCAATGATCTTGTTTGGTTTTCATTTTCTTGTGAAATTCTAAAAAGCTTAATTTTAGTAAACTGCAGTAACCTCAATCAAGAAAGGAGCATGTAGACAAAATTAATTTTAATAAACAGGAAAATAAAAACATACACACAGAACATAGCACAACAATCTGAAAAAACACAACCATGCATGGTTTGTGAACAAAGGAAATCAGGAACAGGACCAACGAAAACACAAACTAACTTGACTGGCGACAGATGGAGTGGGCAACTTACGAAATTGCACAGCTTTTCTCATTCAATGCTGTGGAGCGTCTCCGGCGTGGAGTTCATCACTAAATGTAGAAAGACATATAGCAACAAAACAGTGAACCGACAGCGATTCATTTCGTTAGCATTATAACGTGTTATAAATATCGTTTAACGTTAGATCGATGATACGTAATGTTATATGCTAACCGTTTCTCATAACGTTAACTTAGCCTTTAGCCGGGGCAATGTTTTTAGGCTCATTCCAAGTCGATTTGACATATCATCTTATATTTTCACACAGGTTAAAAAGCAATGAAATCATAAAGCAAAGTTAATTGTGTTGAAATCGCCAATTAAATAACCAAAAACAGCTTTTCGTTTACCTTCATAGCTTAGCTGCTGTCAATGGCCTGGGTATCTGCAGGGCGGCATTTAGGCTTACTAAAAACGTATAGGAAGTGGTAAAGTGTTAATTTATACATCTTAAGTTACATTTAACACAATTTTTTTGGGAAAGGGACAAATAAAACACGTGAAACGTCGAATATAACTTACTTACCTTTAGTTTACCGGTCCGTCCGTTGCCTCGTCCGTTATTGATTCAAATGATGAGCACGCGCAAGAACCGACTCCGACTCCTCCGATCAAGTTTCAACATCGAACCGATGTTACGATTTCGACCAGATGCGTCGGGTAGCCTATGTATAAGAGTCAACTTCATTTCGACATTGAATCAATGTTTTATTCTCGATGTAATAACCTTCCGACGTACCGACCAAATAAAGAACGTTGATTCAATGTCGAAATTTCATCGACGACTGATACTGACGCTTATAACCAAGAATCAACATTGATTCAATGTCGGCTTGCTATCTGGGATTTGATCTGTTCACCTCCCGAGTCCTCGGTCCGAGTCGTTCAACACGTGAAATACACAGAAGCCAATCGTATGCATTTAGAGCCGGAAAGAGATTTGATCCGTTCACCTCCCGAGTCCTCGGTCTGAGTCATGTCTCTTTACATTTTGTCACGTGATGAACGAACCAGAAGACTCGAAAGGTGAACTAGTCATGGCTCCTTTCGGCTCAGACTGTGTACATTGGTTGAGATTATATGGACTGTCCGTGTGACGTGAACGAACCACTGAAATTTGAAGATATGAAGAGGTGAGCTGAGCAAAGAGGCAAAAATATCTTCATAGACAAAAGAGCAGGCAAACAGTGAATGATTATTTTCTCTTATAGCATTCTATTTATGACTTGTTTGTAGTGTGATCAACATTTGGGCTAGTTGTACATGTGTTTGGAAGCAATTCGTAACAGTTTAATAATATATTGGCAAATTGAACGAAATGACTCGAAAAAAGATTCGTTCATCTCGATGAACGAGACTTAAAGATCCGAGTCAGTAAAATGATCCGAACTTCCCATCACTACACTAAACTGAACGCGAGTCACTCTATTTATAGTGAGTGACTACGCCCACTATGGCTTAAACCATATCGAAGGTAAGTAGTTAAAATGTTTCTACATAAAACATCCTTCAGGCAAGTTTCCCTTTTTTGTCAAATACACACTTCAGTTGTATATTCACATCAACATACAAACATTAAACAAAAGATACTTTTAAAAAGATCTTTAAACCCCTTTTTATCTTTTCCCCAGTCTCATCATCCCCCACATAAAACACATAGTCTCCTCCGGGTGCCGACCACTTTGCGCATGCGCAGCGCACCACTGTGCATAAAATGCTGCGCATGACCCTTTTGGCCCCTTTTGCCTCCCGTAGCCGCTATTGCGCAACCCGGAAGACAGACGCAACGAGACGAACAAACACAAACGGACACACAGGTAAGACAAATGTATGCGATGTAGTGTATGGTGTGTTAGAATATGTATATGGAGTGATAGTGTGTATGATGTGTTTGTGTGTATGTGTTTCATTACAGCACAATCTCCCGTGTGCACCCGGTAGATCGGCTGGTGAAGTGAAGGTAAGTTGTGTGTGTGCGCGTGAATTCGTGGGTGTACAGCGCTGCCGCAGGCCAGTGACAAACTCCTTTGTCACAGTGTGTGTGTGCATTAAGACAAATAATGATGGGTCTGACAAATACAATGCAAGCTATGTTGCCAAAGGGTACAGTCAGGAAAAGGGTGACTATGAGGAGACTTTTCCTCCAACTGCTGACATGACTAGTGTAAGAGTGTTAATGCTAATATCTGTACAAGAAAATCTGATTGTTCACCAGATGGATGTAAAAGCAGCATATTTACATGCACCAATAGAGTGTGACATTTATATAGAACAGAGGGTTATGAGGTGAAGTCTGAAAGAAAAGAGAAACTGGTGTGTGAATTGAACAAATCACTTTACAGACTCAAGCACTCAGGCAGGAACTGGAACAAAATGTTGATTACATGTGTGAAGACGTGTGTATGGCTTTTGTGTTTTTGTAGAATAGGAGTTGATAAACATATGGGTGTGGACAGATGGGTAGCATTTTGAATGTATGCAGTGGGCCGCTCTAGCCCAAAATGCCAGGGACGTTTTTGTTGTCCCAGTCCAGCCCTGGAACCATTGAACCATATAGTGGCTGTTTTTTTTACCCCTTTAGTATATCTTCATTTGCATTCAGTCGAAGAAACAGGTTTGGAACAAGTAGAGGATGAGTAAATGACAGAATTCTATTTTTTTAGGTGAACTACCCTTTTAATGCTTCTGTAAGTAAAGGTAAAGTTAAATATTATTACTGAAGATATTGCTAAAGAATGGCAGGAAGCGTGAAATACAGATAAGAGACAACAATTCATATGAAACTAATTACGAAGTTGTAGAAAAAGGAATGAAGATGTCATAATTAGGAGGATGAGATTTGGACTCAGATATTAAAAGGAAGTAATGTGTTTTAGACATGCAAGTCATAATGAAGTGGATTAAAAATGTTTTTCAAAATTGTCTTAAAAATTACATTAAAGGTTTGATTAACTTCAAATACTGAATATCTGTGTGTGTGAGACAGAGGGAGAGAGAGACCAGATATGGTGTATAGTGGGAAACGAGGGAGAAATGTATCAATAAGTCATGACTGCAACAGTAAGTGGCAATAAAAAGCGAAACAAAGACTTTTCATTTAGCGTGATGTGTGACGTCATAAGGCTGCACCGCCCCCCCGCTGTGATTCGACTGGAAAAAGGTTTGTTTTAAAGCGTTTACATGAAATAAACTGATTGATTAAAGTTTCGTTTTTTTCATCCGATTCTAAATCATGTACATGTAGTTAAAAATATTGTTTTAACCCTTTAAACAACATAGTACAATTTTACTCACAGTATTGAGGGCTATTGTTGGAATAAAGTACCAGAAATGTGTAATAAGTGTTTTAATGAAGGTTTCATTTATTAAACAGCATAATGTCATTCCATTCTAAGTAAACATCACTATATATAATTCATGGAGAACTAGTTTTGATCAGCTCATTTGTGGCAGTTGTTTCTTGCTCGGACTTACCTGATTTCTGTTTGTTAATTACTCTCATATAAAGAAACTGCTGAAGCAAGTGTTGAAGAAAAGTTATTTTGTTTCTGTTCATTGTTTTATTTATTTTAAACAGAACATTTTTATTGTTTTGTTCATTTTAAACAGGATAAAGTGTCCAAACGCAGAGAAAAACTCCTGCTGAAGCGACTGATCTCCACACTGTTATAAAGATGGCGTTTATTAAAGAGGAGAGTGAAGATGTGAAGATTGAAGAAACATTCAGAGTCAAACATGAAGATCCGCAGGAACAAACAGGTTGATTTTCCTTCTCAAAGACCAACTCAGTCATTTGATCCTTATTCAGATATATTTTAATAATAAGAATACTAAATTAAATCCATCCTGCAGCCCTGAGTGTGCTGCCTAGTTCTCCTAAACGCACATCAGCACTCATTGAAAGACAGGAATTAGTTTCTTTCATTACTTGTACCCATGTCTGTTGTCATTCTTTTGTCATTCTTCATACTAAAGTTAACTTTTTTCTTTTTAAGACCTGATGGTGCTGAAAGAAGAGACTCATCAATGGAATGAAATGGAAGAGAAACACCAGGACATAATGACTGATGAAAAATCCACACTGACTAAAAAGACTTCATCACGTGGAAGACCTCGGAAATCCAAGTCTACGTGTAATTTCAGCAGTAAACAGTGTAAAAAGAGTTTCAGTCAAAAGCCAAACCTTGATGTTTACACTGGGGAGAAACGTAACACCTGCGAACAGTGTGGAAAAAGCTTCTATAAAAAAGGAAACTTAAATGTGCACATGAGAATTCACACAGGAGAGAGCCGGCACACATGCAAACAGTGTGGAAAAAGCTTCTATTATGCAGCAAACCTAACAGTCCACATGAGACTTCACACTGGGGAGAGGCCGTACACATGCCAACAGTGTGGAAAAAGCTTCTATAAAACAGCAAACTTGGCAGCGCACATGAGAATTCACACTGGGGAGAAGCCTTACTCTTGCCCTCAGTGTGGAAAGAGTTTTATTCAAAATGGTCACCTTGAAGTCCACATGAGAACTCACACTGGAGAGAGAAGTTTTACTTGCACACAGTGTGGGAAAAGTTTTTCTCAAAAACAAAACCTTAACACCCACATGAGGATTCACACTGGAGAGAAACCTTACACATGCACAGAGTGTGGTAAAAGTTTCCCATATACTCACACACTCAAACACCACATGATAAGTCACACCGGAGAGAAGCCGTTTGCATGTGCTCAGTGTGGAAAGAGCTTCACAACCAAAGCTAGCCTTATGAACCACACGAATGGTCACACTGGAACCATAGTGTTCACATGTGCTCAGTGTGGAAAGAACTTCACAACTAAAGCTAGCCTCATGAACCACATGAATGGTCACACTGGAACCATAGTGTTCACGTGTGAACAGTGTGGAAAGAGTCTCACACGCAAAGACTACATTAAGCAACACATGAAGACTCACTCAGTAGAGGAACGTTTTAGATGCAGTGAGTGTGGAAAGGACTTTAAACATAAAAAAAGCCTCAGCGCTCACATGAAGCGTCACAATGGAGATCAGAGTCTTAAAAATTGAGTCCTTGTCCACACAAACACTATTGTGGAATATTCAAAACGGCAGCTTGTTCATGTAGTTTGGTTGTTCATTCACGCAAAGTTTATTTATAAACTACTTTCGAGAGGATCACATGCTTATGATTGTCCACGGCTGGTCCCGCATTAGCTAACACATGATTCACTAATCAGACGATTCGTGACTCACTATAAATAATCAGAGTTTCTTATCTCAGTTATCTCCGTCTTGAAGAATCCCCTTCCCACCCTACTCCCCCTCCTTTCTAGATTGGGTGACACAGCGGCCCAGTGGTTAGCATTGTTGCCTCACAACAAGAATGTCACAGGTCTGTGTGGAGTTTGCTCATTCTCCCCGTGCTTGCGTGGGTTTCCCCTGGGTTCCTCCCACATCCAAAAACACGCGACCCAAGTAAACTGAACATTTTAAATCGGCACCATAGTCGAGCTCTTAGTAAGCCATATATCTCCCTTTAGCCATCTCTGTATCTGTCATTAGAACAGAGACAAGTCTGGGAAGTTCATCAAGATCTACCTGAGCTCAAACTCGCCTCTCGCCCTGCTTACAGGAGGGAGCCCAGAGCTCGAGGATCTTATGAGCTTAGGACTGTCTCCCGGGACAGCATGCCAAACAAGTGTGAACTCTTGAATACATATCAAGTTACTGAAAATGAGACCATTTGAACACCTGAAGATTTAAACTCAATAATTGAAGAGGGGTGAAGATTTTGACAACCGTTTTATAGTGTAGATCAGGGGTCACAGCCGAGTACCAGGTTGTGAGGATTGCTGCCGGGCTGCAAGAACACAAATGTGTTTCAACTTTATTATGTAACAATATTTGAATACCATATTTGTGCACATTGCACACTTGCAAATTGTTTAATTTACCAATCAAATGGACGGCACCGAAAAGAGAATTAGTAAGATTAGGGAGGAGAAAATGTTTGGGCAGATGCAGGGAACACTGTCCTACACCCATAGATTGTGTTTTTGCTCATTCACATTGTTTGATTGTCACTTAGACACCGATTTGCCTCCAATTTTGACTGCAATTTCGCAAAACTTGTTGGCATATGAGAAAAGAAACAAGTTTTCTTCATGAAGACAATTAAACTTTCTGTAGACGACTGGTTGCCTTTAAAGATAAACTCATGTGAAAACTCCCACATTACTACAAATAAATCGGTCTATTGAAAACTGTGTTGCTATTGTGAATGAGAACATGAGTGATGTTGTTAGCTTACATGCTAATTCCAGTACTCAACAGACTACGGAAGCACTTCAGCTATCTGTTCATTCAAATCATTATTTATATGCAATACATATTGTGCTGCTCATGTGCACTGATAGATTATATACTTGCTGTCTGCAAGTGCTGTGTGTGTGGGTTATAGTTTTAGGTTTATATTGTTAAGGTAAATAAATTAAGAGTAATAAGTTATTTAAATATTAACATTCTGATCTTTATATATGAGTTTTGTTGCAAAACGAGATATATCCATTTTGAGAAATGTTGGTTATTTGACATTATTATTATTTAAGACATCAACAGGCAAGTTCATTCACAGTTTTTGTACATTAAACTATTACTTGAGCTCAATGAAGGCTCAATATTTTTTTTTATAAATAATCATATAAATAGTTCATAAATAAGTCAAAAAGCATGCCAAAATGCAACATATTTATCTTAACATTGTCAAACATATTTAATTGGTAAAAAAAAAAAAAAACACATCATAAATATATGGAACAGTATATACAAACATTGATTAATAGTAATAAGATTCTGAGTTAGTTTCAGCCAGAACGTAACATAACTTTTTTGTTTTGCAAAACGCTATATATCTACTATATTCTTCTACTGTAATACCATTAAGAAAAGTCATCAGTGGGAAAATTAACAATAATTTATCAATTAATCCTAAGTATTCATAATATTCAAAAACATAATGCCAAAATAAACATAATGTGATTATGGCATGTGCCAGTAATCCAGGACAGTCCCTGAATGAAAAAAAAATTGGATAACAACGTAATGTGTGCTTATGCTTCACATAGTGACAGTGGACATTAAACAAAAAAAAGCACTGTTGCGCTGCCTGGCTTAGGCTACCTGCAGCTGAGCTTTTAAAGCAAACAAACTCCAGGATGTTTATCATTTCAACCATCCTTAAACAGCTTCGGACTTGTGATTAGTTATAATATAGATATGTAAGATTAAGTTGGATAGATAAATGACTTGTAGCTTGTTATAGAAAGAGTGGAGGCTTCTTCCACACCGCTGTTGCTAACGTAGCCTGTGACCTGAGGTAAACATATTAATGATATTAATAAATCACTGATGATG
>CAIGQQ010009275.1:0-13640 GCA_903798035.1 Danio albolineatus
AAACTGTACCATTGGATGTTTTTTGGACTCAAGTAACAGAAAGAGGTCATGAGGATGCACACGGCGTTATCGTAAATTTTAGAATAGCTTTTGACAACATAAGTTATAATCTATTGATTTCACCAACCGAAAAACTTGGCAGGTGACTTCAGGGTCTGGTTCAAAAGATACACAGATTTATAAAATATAACAGATACATCAGATTCTGTGTCAAAGCATTTTTTAAATATAGAATTTTACATCAAATTTCAAAATGAATGAATCCCAAAATATCTGACATTGAAAATTTGGCCTAATGCTTGACCTTGTGAAATGATGTTACATTAATTCTAATATATTACTTAATAGTAAATACCACATTATACAGTATAAAACTCACCTGATTCTCAGCCAGTGCCTCTTTGGCCATATAATGTTCCCGTTTAATCTTAATTTCCACCTCTTCTGGGATATCAGGCACAATCCAGTCAATAATGCGTCCAATCAGAAGTACAACATGCTGAAAACCCAGAATGAGTTTTTAAATTTGTGCTGTTTTCATTTCATCATTCTCCATGCACAGCAAAAAAATCAGTGTACATTTAACGTTTGAGTTTAACTTAACACTCCTTGGGTGTATATATCTATTTTGGCGTTGAAATAACACATTCTAAAGTGTGAAATTTGCACATTAGTCACAGAGTTCATTTTAACACAGTAAGAGTTTATTCTTACATCGAACTGGAGTGTGTGTTACCCTTCAAAGTGTTAATAATATTACCTTTTTTTCCCTATATTATCAATTGGTATGTGTGACAGATAACAGTCATCAAACATGTTGAAAATAGTTGTTTAGAAAATGTTCATTTATCTTTTCAGAAATAATTTCAATACATTCAACTCTGCATTTTGAAATGCAACAAGACATGTTTCAAGTTGAAGTAAAACATACTGGTTTGATCACCGTTTGTCCGAAAGAACCGGCTGAGTGAAAAAGCCAGACTTCAGACTTCCCATCACTAGTGGGAAATACTCTGCATATTGGGTTAAAAGTTTAACACAGAAAAAAAAAACCCTCTTAAATATACGCTCTTTCACACTCGAGGATTAAAATGTACTCCGGTTTTAACACTGGACAACACCAAAAAAAAAAAAATCACACTATATTTAACACTGGAAGTTTTGCTGTGTATCAAACCTCTCCTAGAAGTTCTTACTGAAAATGACAATTTAGTGGTATTAAAATATGATTTTTGGCTAAACCAGTACTAGACTGCGTACCTCAAATATAATGACGAAACTCAGTCGTATGGCCAGCAGATGATAGTAATCCTGTGTGTTCTGTCCTTT
The DNA here is from genome assembly GCA_903798035.1 of Danio albolineatus. Lineage (NCBI taxonomy): Eukaryota > Metazoa > Chordata > Actinopteri > Cypriniformes > Danionidae > Danio > Danio albolineatus. The sequence goes on from CAIGQQ010009275.1 coordinate 1,330, forward strand.
CTCATCCCTGAGCCCTCGATATCTATTAAAAAAAGAAACAAAAATTCTCTATTTGCAATATGAATAACAGCCACTGACCAAATAAATGTGTGTTAAATACTTAAATGTATTCACATGCATTCATTATTTCTGCAAATATGCTGTGTAAACAAGCACATTTGTGTGATAGCAGCTTCTACTGTATGTCTTGAAAAAAATAATCAGAATTTTGACACCCAGTGGTTGAACTAGGTATTGCACTCCTGGATCAAAACACATTTTCACTCGGCTTTTCCTCTGAGGAGCCCACGCAAACGCTGGTTGCCAGATTGACGTGAGTGTGCCCTACTATCAAGCCAAAGGCTGATTTAGGGCTGGTTTGAACTATGCCAGCAACGGCATGCAATGTAAGAAATATTTCCCATACTAAAAGGAATTTTTGTCCTAACCATTCATTCATTTTCTTGTCAGCTCAGTCCCTTTATTAATCTGGGGTCACCACAGCGGAATGAACCGCCGACTTATGCAGCATTTGTTTTACGCAGCAGATGCCCTTCCAGCATCTCTTTCCCATCTCTGGGAAACATCCATACACGCCCATTCACACTCATACACTACGGACAATTTAGCTTACCCAATTCACCTATACCACATGTCTTTGGACTTGTGGGGGAAACCGGAGCACCCGGAGGAAACCCACACAACCACGGGGAGAACATGCAAACTCCACACAGAAATGCCAACTCACCCAGCCGAGGCTCGAACCAGCGACCTTCTTGCTATGAGGCGAACATGCTACTTACTACGCCACCGTCGCACCCCTTGTCCTAACCAACACCTAAAATTTATATTTTAGAAACGGCTTCTATTTTTCACAGGTGAACAACAGAAAAAAACTGACAGTGATCACCTCAGGTACACCTCATGTGCTTTATTCAGTGTTAAATGCTAACTGTAACGCCCCATTCACAGGGAGCACCAGCGTCAATGCTTCCTATTCACTTTGAATGGGTGACGTCAGGCGTTGCCAAACTGCATTGTGGATCTGTCGTCGCCGCATCAGTGGTGTTGCTTGCTGCAGAAGTTGGGGCTTTCTCAACTATTCAAGCACTGGCAGAAGCATCAGCCAATCAGATCACTGTAAATACACCAGCTCAGACAGTAGCCGATTGTTGACTAATTTCATTGTTTGATGCTGCTATGACGATCGCGTCAGCCCCAACTTCAGACACGCCCTCTGTCAAGCGTTGACGCTGAAGCCTCGTGTGAATGCACCATAAATCTAATCACGAAGCAGGTTGTTAGGACAACTGGGTTACAATGTAACCTGCTCACCTAATGTTTACGTTCGTAATGTATATATTATTTTCTTTTTTTATAATAATTTTTTTTCAGGGTTTTCACCTTTAATGGACAGGACAGTTTAGAGTATTGACAGGAAGGCATGGGGAGCAGAGAGAGGGGAAGGATCTGCATAGGACCACAAGGCGGAAATCGAACTCGGGTCGCCGTGAACACCGGAGTGCATGTGTCGACGTACTAACCACTACACCACTGGCGCCGACATGTTTATGTTATTTTCTAATTAATAACCACCTCATGTGACACTCTGAATCTGTGTCTCATTTCAGAGTCTGCTACTGTCCATTGGAAGTCACATTTTCAGTCGTGGGCACATGCTTTGAGAGCCTTCCATTTTTTGAGTGTACAAAATATTACCATTAACACTTGAATAGTGTATTACAGAAACAGTGTCAATGGTTTGATCTTTACCTGCATGACATCTCGTTCTGGGTGAAGTTTGCAGGGGCGACTGAGAGTGTGAAGTTGATGTATCCGCTCATGCTGCCCGCAGTGTATCGGTAAAAGAGACGCGGCAGGAAATCCGACGTGAAGGCAATCAGGAAAGCCTGGCAATAGAACAAGATGCCAAACATGCCATAACAGGATGTACAATCTCTTTAATTAACTTTATTTTTGGACATCAAAAGCGATATATTAAAATGATAAACGTGTGTTAATCAGACTAACAGCGATAGCCGGGCCAAGTTTACCACTGGCACGCACATTGCAAAGCTGATGATTGATACAGACAACATTTTGCAGTAATTATATATAACAAATTTCAGATTTATGTTACAAACGGTTTGTAAAACTACAACCTTATTTTCTGAGTGGGAACTATCGGCTATAAAAAAACCAATCTCACTTGAAGGCATTTAAATTTGACGAGTATTACAAGACGTTTTTGCATTAATCTTATTACAATTTGTGTTATGATTCTCACATCCAGATTAAATTGCATAATAATATAATTAATACAGATACCACAATAAATATTAAAAAGACTTACATTACTGATGACAGCCAGATAGGAGATGAACTGCAGAATGGTCAGCCAGATGCCGATGTCTTGTGCTCTTTCCACAACTGGCCTGCGGTACTCACATACAAACTTCTGGGCATCCAGACGGACCTCTACCCAGTTATTAATCAAAGCAAACAACGGAGCCAAGGGACAGGCTGCTACGAAGATGGTAATAAAGCCAAACTGCAGAACTGAAGAGATAAAGAAACACAGAATTAGCATTTAATTTGAACCTTACCCCAGTGGCCTTTAGTTTGATCACGTTTTAAGAATGTTTATATTTTGCATTATGGTAGATAATGTATTTTACAATTGCGAAAGAATCTCATAACCGATATCATCATAAGCTGCAATGAGAACCAAACGAATGTAAAGCAGGGTGTGACATTGAGGCATTAAGCTACACTGATTAAAATGACCAGGATTTGCATAGAAGAAACCTGTCTAAAGCAGTTATTAGATGTGAATTTACTAATCTGATTGGATAATCTTTATGGTTACAGCTGAACTGTCAGAGCCAATAAACCGCTGACTGGATAAAGTCTGTGACCCTAATATGATAAAGATCTTTGAAATCAAAATGCATTAATTACATTTACATTTAAATGAAGTATAATATTCAACATTTTAAACAATGTCGTAAAAACTTGCAACTTTAATGAGTAAAAACAAAAGGCATAATGTGTCATTAATAATAAGTATTCACACACTGAGTGGGACAGCCAAGGAAGCGGTGATTAAGGTCCAATGTCACCAAAACATCTTAACAAGTAAATTAATAAAAGGTTATCCAATGCAAGTGCAAACCTATAACATTTTCATCCTAAACATTGTTAATACTTGACAAAGGAGAAGGTTAGAATTTAGAACAATTTAGAAAATGGGTACAAAAAGGAAAAAAGGAGGTATAGAAATGCAGAAAAAAACAATCAAGCAAACAAAAAGTCCAGAAAAAATAGAATATAAACCTGACATTACTGTTTCTTCTATGTTGATGCTTCCTGGTGCCATTTACAGAAACTACAAGATTCACTAGAAAAGGGGCAGGAGGAAGTTTTAATGGGGGAACAGAATGAAGGGTCCGTTGTAAGAAAGGACTAAGTTGAAGGAGAAAGAGAGAGATGCTGGGGAAAATAATGGGATGAGCCAAGGAGTAGATGATGGCAGTAGTAACCATTACATGGCCCAGAGTTGATGGATGGAAAAGTTAAGATAAAGTTGGGAGTCCAAAGAACTAAGTGATGAAGTCTCAAGTAGAACCAAGAGAATGAAGACCTGTAGTGACACAGAAAGGCTTTGAGGGTGAAGATAATATGTAGGTTCACGGTAACACAGTGAGATGGGGGCTCTGCAATTTGTGGGAGCTAAAGCCAGTGGGAATAAGGGTCAAGATAGAGTCGAAGGGAAGTAAAAGCAGATCCAAAGAGCCAGCAAAATTTGGGCCATAGGCAGATGATAGACCAAGATTGAGTTGAATGAATAACAGATCCCAGTGGAGCTAACAGACCATGGAGCCAAGGAGGCATGAAGCTAAGGAGGATACATTACATTGGATAGGCAAAGCTAGAGCTAGGGGATCAATACACCTGGAACTGAACTACACTGGCAAAGATGGAGGGGCTAGAAAACTGCAGGACCATCAGTGCCTAGTCAAACTTTGGCACTCTTCATCATCCAGTATTACTCTTCCCTTCAGAAATACAACTAAGACTTCTTAGACCTTGCCTTAGACCAAAGGTCATCAAACCTGTTCCTGGAGATCTACCTTCTTGCAGAGTTGAGTTCAATCCTTGCACACTTACAGTATCTGTAATTATGAAATGCTCCTTCATATTTGTCTTAATTGGTTCAGTTGTTTTTGATCAGGAGCTCGACAAGAAGGTAGATCTCAAGGAACAGGGTTGAGGACCCCTGCTTTAGGCAAACAGAGCATAACCTTTTTTTTATTCTGGGCATAATGAACATTTTGCTGACATTCAGTTGATGACCATCAAACTTGACAAGTCTATCAAGCTCATTAAGAGTCAGCTTGAACCTTGGCCTGTTGCCTGATTAGTTTCACCACATTGTTGCACTGACAATACCATGGATTCCATGGACCTTGAGTGCCGCCGTAGTCCTCCAGACAAGCAGTGTTGTCTTTGTCTCCTAGGTTTTAGATCTCCACCTCTTCTAGCTTATAAAATTCAACTATCAAAAATGATTCAGGATACCTGAGAACTCACCCATTTCCAGATACTCATCAAATAGTCCCTCACACACCAGCAGCTGATAGTCATTTTCCCATGGGTTGATCTGTGGGTTGGTGTCTGGTTCATCTATTATCTCCTGACTGGGAGCTGGCTTTAACTTCCTCTTGTGCCACCATGTCTTTAATTTACTGTTGAAAAGAGTGTGATAATTCTTGAGTTTAACTCTTTAAATAAACTGTAATGCAATATACTAAAATGTATAAACAACACCTTTAAGAAGATGCATTGATCATACAGACTTACGGTAATACAAATTCCTGGATGTTGCTGATGACCTGTTTGCCAACCATGATTACTAACAACTCTTGAGCTAGCTCAATGAGACACCCAGAAGCACCACACTACATAAAACAGGAACAGAAACCACACGTTAATGAGTTATTCAAATAATTTTTCCTGTTTTGCTATTGTGTAATTTAGTGAGACGATTAACTTTGTAACAGAGTAAACACTAACATCCTCATTTCGAATTCCTAGTAATGTGTTATAGCTTCCAGGGTATCCAACAAACCTGCAGAACAGATCAAATATTATATAAACATTGAGTCCTCATAAATATTCATTTATTTGTACTGCTTAGATACATGCCTGCCCTTGAAAAATGCAATGTAAACAGGAGATGAGTAGAAGTTGACAAACTGGAAGATGAAGACCTTGAGGATGAATGCATTCTCATATTCTGTCTGGGTGCGGTGCATTTCTAATATAAGAAAGTTGATAATACTTGGTCATTAGGAAATAGGTAAATATCATGTGTAGATGTGATATAACTTACCCCATCTTGTCAGACACTGGGCCAGGTAAGTATAAAGCCGTGACAACAACAGGATAACCAGTAAATTTAGCATTGAACCAGTAAGGCTAGCTATTCTTCCAGCCTACAGGGGAAAGAAAAACTCTTAGTGAACAAAACAATTATCGTGCACTAAGAAATTTCTTTTGACCATAGTGTCGAACTGGGTCCTGCTGTAAGAACCAATTCAGCAGTAATGGGTACTGTATGTCTAGTAATCATAATGGATATATCAGATAGGGGAAAGTTCCTGTTGGTGAATGGGCATGTTTGGTGCTTTCAAATAGCAACTATGATTTGTTAAAATTGATTAGTGGATATTTAGGTAAAAAATGTCTAAGCAATACTTGGTCTACATAAGTGTAAAAGGTTAGGATACGCTTAGTGTTAGCTTCTAAATCATAGCTGAATTCTAGTCAAGCCAATTTCGTTGGTTGGTTATTGATGACCAGATGTTGGCTGCGGTGTCCTGTGGTAACTGACTTTTTAGCAGATCCCTCCATGGATAAAACATATTGGTCCAGTATGTCCCGAAATAAATTAGACATCGCTTTCAAGCAACAATCACTTCAGAATATTTGATTATCGTGAACAGGTCAGGCATACAAAGGAACAGAAAGAATCTTACTGAAAAGATGAAGAAGGCACTCTGAGATCTGTAGATAATGATGCTTAGTATGGTCCGATACAATATGATGGCCATCAGGAATATCAAAACTATGGAAATCTGAAAGCACAAGGAATTTGCAAATTAGAAATTATGTTTAGATCACTGAAAGAGCTGAATGGATTAGTTCCCCAGAATTTGAGTGAGCCCCTAGTGCATTACAGTCGCTCACATCCGCTACTCTAAATACATTCTAGACAATTGATTATTCCTAGAATGTCCAAATCAACTGTAGGTATCAGTTTCTTCTCATATCTTGCACCTTAACTCTAGAACAGCCTTTCTAGTACAGTTTAAGGGGCAGACACACTCTGTCAGTTTAAAAGTAGACTAAAGACGAATCTCTTTGCATCAGCATACACATAAAATACAAACTTTGTAATGCAAATCTTCTAAAGGTTTGTTAAGCCCTGGTCAGATCACATGATTTTGCCACGATTTTCTTGACGTAGGGTGTCGTAGAGAATCGTAAGCGACTAATAGGCGTCGTGACACAAGATTCAATTGTGTCTTCTCGTGTAATGTGGCATAGTTCACGACAACCGATTCCATGCCTGCGACGCCTCACGATGCTGTCGCAGAAAGTCTAGCATGTTCAATTTTTTTTTCTCGTCCTTTACGACGAGTTCCGTCACGTGTGTGACACGACCCATAGGCTGCCATAATCAAGGTAACTGGAGCTGGGAACAATTCCTAAAAAGACACTGTAATCTGAAAGGCATCTCCGCTCATGTAAGTTCTCTGTTTCTTCTTAGGTGTACTTAATTGTCGATTTGGCCCATATCTTAAGCAGATTACTTTCATGGTTGTCAATAAGTTGATAGCATAAGACTCATTTCTGCAAAGACAGAGACAGGCTAGTCATTGCAATGATCATGTCGGCTAGTCTGAACACCAAACTGGTGACCTACGTGGAATTGTACGTTTATACCCCAACCAACGGTCATTGTTCTCAAGCCTCTGATGTCCAGACTGGAACTCTGCAAAAGATGCTTGGCCAGAGCTTGCCGGGCTGAGCCAGGATTCTCTCGCAAGTCTTACTTTTCTTCACTCCAGCCAGTGGGGAAAAAGGGTCAAGACAGAGTTGAAGGGAAGTACAAGCAGATCCAAAGAGCCAGCAAAATTTGGGCCAAAGCCAGATGATAGACCAAGATTGAGTTGAATGAATAACAGATCCCTGTGGAGTCCTGACCATAGACCATAGACTGGAGCTCTGCACAAGACGCTTGGCCAGAGCTTGCCGGGCTGAGCCAGGTGTCTCTCTCAAGTCTTACTTTTCTTTACTTCAGTCAATTGTTGAAGTTTATCCCTTGCACTGTTGCATCTGGCTTGCTTGGTTTGGACTAGTGGAGCTGCGAATCGGTGGAGTTCAACCACTAAAGATTGAAAAAATGGAAATCAGTGGACTTACCATTAGAATGATGACCATGTTGCCGGTTAGAGTACGACTTAGTCGACGGGTCTCTGGGAAATAAGGCTCCTCAGCCCCAGTCACAGGATTACGAACTGTCATAGGTGCAAGTGCTGTGAATTCTGGTCTTGGTCTTTCCTAATATTTGAATGGAAATGTGGAAAGCAATCAATGTGCATTACTGTGTTGCATTCCTCAAACTAAAGGACAACTAAGTATTCAAACTTTTGAACCAACTTTTCACCTCTATTTCTTCAAATTCAGAGCAGTCCCATCGGTGTGAAAGTATAGAGCTTGTCCGCTTCCAGTACTCCAGGAAAGTGACGGCCCACAGAGACATGAATATACTGAAGAACACAGTTCCTCCATTGTCAAATAGCAAGCCTGCCTATTGCAAATTTACGAACACTTATTTTGAGTAATTTTATTTTTGGCTCACTAATTACTTTAAATCGTTCAAAAACTTGCAGAATAGTCACCTTATAAGTATAGCAGATACTCGAGAGGTTCCAGTGGCTGCAGATGTTGCATAGTGGACACATGATGAAGGCATTTCCACTGGAGCACAACTCTTCCCTGTGGAGAAGGTACCAGTATGAATCAGAAGGGTCAAGAATCACGACTGGTGTAGGGTCATCAATATTATGCCATTATTAGCAAGCCTGTGAAAATACTTACGCTGGCACATCGGTGACCATCAGCCAGATACCAAACAGAAATATAATAAACCCCACTACTGCTGCTGGTAATAACCAACCAGTGTAGAAACCTGGAGACAACAGGCAAGAAGTAATGTTAGTCAAGTTTAATGCAAAATTTCCTTATCATTCAATCATTCATTATCTTGTAGGCTTAGTCCCTTTATTAATCTGGGGTTGCCACAGTGGAATGAATCAATAATTCAATAATTATTATTCCTTCATTCATTTTCTTTTCTGCTTAGTCCCTTTAATTAACTTGGGTCGGATGAATCGCCAACTTATCCAGCATGTGTTTCACGCAGTGAATGCCCTTCCAGCTGCAACCCATCACTCGGAAACATCCATACACACTTATTCACACACATACACAAGGGCCAAATTAGCTTACCCAATTCACCTATAGCGCATGTCTTTGTACTTATGGGGGAAACCCAAGCACCTGGAGGAAACCCACACCAACATGGGGAGAACACGCAAACTCCAAACAGAAATGCCAGCTGAGCCAGCCGAGGCTTGAACCAGTGACCTTCTTGCTGTGAGGTGATTGTGCTACCTACAGAGGCCCTACAAAATTTGTTTATCTAAATACCTAATTTTTCTAATGAATTATGTTGGCATATCGAGTAAATAAAAAAGGTAGACAGACAGATTGGTTCAATCATACCTAGCCATGCAAAATAGAGTGCTATTTTCTCTCCAAAGTATTCACGGATGTGATCCAGAGGTTGGTATTTCCTCCAGCAAGCCCAGCGAGCCCAGTAGTGATGGAGGATCTGCCTCATATTCAGACATTGTGGCTCTATTGGGGTCTTTGGCATCTCAAATGGACCCTAATGCAAAGAAAACAATCATCACCATTTCAAAATTTTCCATTTTAGATGTTGTATGCACCCCAAAAAAAGACTTCTGCTGTTTATTCAAACTACTTCATTAAAATGAGCTGAATCAACACAATACTTTAGATTTTTGGGGGACAATGTAACTGTTCTATGTTCAATTCACTTAAAATTATAAAAACAATCAAGTTAACTTAATCAATTTGTGTTGGGACAGCATGAATTGTAAATAAACAAGGTATTGTGTCAAACCCAGCATTTTTTTACAATGTAAAACAAAGTAGATTGTTGGAATTTTACCAGAACGAAAACTCATGGTTGTCATGAAGGCAACCCAGGCTCATTCTGAGAACGTAGACCTAAGTACGTTTCTGGAGGCCGTGGAATACATCCCAGGAAGTTCGCCTTTTTGCACTTTTTGTTTTCCCGAATCCACAAGAGACTGATGCGTATGCTTTTTGAGATCTCAAATGTCTCCCGCGAGAGCCGTTCGTGCCTGCTGTTCTCGCATAAACCTACCAGAGGCGGCTGTCGGCTGACTGTTTGGCTGACTGACTGACTGACCGACCAATCGACTGACCCACCCTCCTCCTTCACTAAACCCAACCAAAATTTTATCGACTGACCTGCCCACACATTTCCCTAAACCCAACCTACAACTTTCAAAAGCAATCCAGAAAAAATAAAAGCCCTAGTCTCATTTTTACCACGTTTTCAGACTTAACCACATTCTCACCCTGTTATTTACTGGTTTATTAAAATTTTTGGATTCTGTTTTTGTCTTACCTGCTTTCTGGAACCGCTCCTCACCAAACTCAAACCCCGTCATCGTAGTCAACTTCTCTATGCATCTCAAGTCCGCCGACGAACACGGCGAGCTAATGGGACAAACTGGTTGCAGCAGGAAAGTCGTCCACACGGAGGCAAGCCATCAGCTGGTAAGCGCAAAAAGGAACGACGTCTTACCGCCCCGTAGTGTTCGTTTAAAAAAACGAAACGCAGCCATATGTGCCTCTGATTACATAATGTGCGATCTCCAAAAACGTTAATGGGACTACGTTTTCACAATGAGCCTGTGTTGCATGATGTTAAACAATAAGACTCTTTAGTTTTGTAAAACATGCAGGGCATGAAAGTAACTAAAGTCAATTTACATTTCATGTTGATTCAAGTATTAGTGTATGCATATGTAAAGAAACAGAAAATGCATCAGATGTAGGTGATTCTTCCAATACCTCATGTAAGGGAAAAGCAGCAGTGAGAACTTTCTCACTAACAAGCCTCCCAATACCAACTTCTCCTCTCTTCAGCGCTCCGTATGGAGTCCTGGCTAAAATCTCATACAGCTTTAAGATAAAATAATCACAAAAAAGTGACACGTCAGTTCTGTATGCACAACATGGTGGAAAACAGATCTCAAAGTATCAAATAATCAATTGAATATTAATAATTTGCTAAATTAATTAATCATGGGTGACAAATAGGGCTGCAATATTGAGTCGGTTTGGTTTGATTTGTTATACACTGAATCGTTCATTCAAATGATTCGTTCAAAATGGTTGATTCATTCAGAAATTTGATCTGTGCATTTAAAATCTCTAAGATGTGTGTAGTATGAATGTAATCTGGATGTTGTTCACTCTTAATGTTGTCATCCTTGTACTTTTTCCCAACCTTTTCAATTTAGTCATTGATTTTGCCACAAACACAAATTTGTACCTACTATGTTGCTGGGAAGTATGTTATTTCAGATGCAGACAGTGTCTTTATGAATACATCACTGAATCATTGACTCCACTGATCGATCTATCTATTTATCTATCTATCTGTCTGTCTGTCTGTCTGTCTGTCTATCTATCTACAGTATCTATCTGTCTGTCTGTCTGTATCCATCCGTCCGTCTGTCCGTCCGTCCATCCATCCATCCATCCATCCATCTACTTTCATCAAATTTCAGGAACAAGCTCATGAAACTTACTATTTGGTGTCTCTGTGTGGTCTTGAAAAAAGTGTCCTTGTTTTCATGACCAAGAAATCTAGAAGAAGAATATAAAGTAGTAAATACACACTTATAAAAACCCTCATAACAGTGTATATAGATGCAGAAGCTATTTCACGAATAAAGTTATATTACACAACACATCTCTGTAAGATGATAACAGGACAAAAATGAGATAACGAAAGGATGAATAAACAGCTCTAAAACATCATCAGTGTTTTATAAAACACAATTAAAAAGCGGAAATATGTTTGTAGTTAGCATTATAATAATCAGTGTTCCTTTAGTTTTGATTAAAAAAAAAATCCATATTAAAAGCGATATAACACTATGACTTTGACAAGGTCTTATTTGACTTTCAATTTACTGAAATGGTTCGAAATGGTATCTATTATATGTAAATATGATAAAGGATGCATGAAATGGGTCCAAGATCATTGAGACTGGGATGAGGATGTATAGAAGAAAGTGGCCTGGTCTGGTTTGAGGTTATTCAGTGAGTGACCAGCCATCCATGTTATACTTTCTGTTAATATTTTGGCCTTCAAATTCACCTGATATGAACCCAATCAAACATTTCGTGGTTTGAATTGGATAAGTGGTACCAGAAGTCCTATGACCACATCACTTAGTCAGGGCCTTTCTCTTACAAGGTATTAGGCAGGTGGTCATAATGTTATGGCTCAGCAATGTGTGTGTATAATCAATAATATATTATGTATGTTTTAGTCCTATTTGTTTAAAATTGTTTAAATATAATTCAATTTGTGCATAGGCACAAAGTTGTTTGTGTGTGTGTGTAAAAATATGGCATCAGACTGACACAGGAGGCACTTTGCATAAGTATGTATTGGGAGACCGTGTTGTGTTTGTCTTCAAGGTGGTGCTGACACTATGCAAACAATAAATTGTATTACTTACATATTACATGACAGGCTCTTATCCTCTTAGCAAACCGCTAAGGGTTTGGCTTAAGCCGCCTGGCTATGCTTCAATCAACAGATAAAAAAATAACAATAATTTTCACACTTAACATTAAAGGTTTCATCAATTAACTTTAATGTGTTTACTAACATTACTAATAATGGACAATACTTGTAGAGCATTAATTATTAATCTTAGGTCCAGTCAGGTCTTGATGCCCAATTCCGATTTGTTGCCTAAATTAGGTCACAATTAACTGGCAGTGTCGGGGCCATAGTTCAACAGTTACTAATGCATTAATAAAATCCAAACTCATGTTCTATCTATCTATTTACCTGTCTGTCTGTCTGTCTGTCTGTCTGTCTGTCTGTCTGTCTGTCT
>CAIGQQ010009293.1:4919-17858 GCA_903798035.1 Danio albolineatus
GCATGGATAGCGCGTCTTTAAAAATTTGGAAGCTCCAGGCGGTCAGCAGCAGCTCCGCAAACGGCTCCCCCTGAGGGAAGCTTCACGTCGGTCAGACCATCTGAAGACCCGCGGCTGGATCTAATCTCCTGCATCGCTGTTGTTAAATCGGGATATATGATTAATCTTTTGGTGTATGTAGCGGTCAGTCTCTGGACATTTGAACCTATATAATTTGTTCTCAGGTGTTTTTGACCGATCGCAAGTAAGTTTCATAATTAATTTATGACCGTAAATATCGCACTGATCCTGCGTGTTTGGCTGATTGCTTTTGTTTTAAAGAAGATCAATAAAGCAGAATGTTCTCCTACCTGTCCTGGTATGTTCTTTCATTATGCAAACTTTACCTATATTTAACAGCAGAGATTTTGGCTGCTTCAAAGATTCTAGAATACACTTTCTTGTCAAGACAAAGCCAATATACAGATCCTCCCTCGTCAGAGAAGCAGTAGAAAGTTGACAAAAGAAACGTGTGTCTGAGAATGTGTTATTTATCCACCTGTTATCGGACTAATCTTATATTAGCAGATATAAAAGAGCACATGCGCTCTCTCTCCCTCTCTCTGTCTGCTGCCTGTCAGCCTGTCAGCATGTCACAGCTGATTCAGTGGAGGGACTAGAAAATCGATCATGTAAAAACGGACAAAAATTCGGACAAATATTGCGCTGCAAACAGCAAAAGTATTTTAAACTTATGCCTACCTTGGCAAATGACCATGGAATAAGCGGGATAATCAACGGCTTGCCGTGCGTTAAAGGATTTTAATGCACTTCGCGGAGGCGACCACACTCCGCTGCGCGTCGTGTGGTCCTTAGCCTCCACGTCGTGCATTAAAATCCTTTAACGCACGGCAAACCGTTGATTATCCCTTACTTGTTTCAGAGACCACACACACACCTATGTTTCATTGTATACCTTCAGTCCTTCAGTAAACTCAAATATCCTAAATATCCTGAGTACCTCTCTTCAATTAAGAACCATCTCACTCAGTTCTGACCGACTGCCTATTGTGTTTCACACCCAAACCCATACATCCACGAACCCCTCCGTTTCAGTTATTGTAGGTTGACATGTACTTGTAAAGTTTCTTATTGTCAGTTAAATGTCAGATGAATGTCAGTATCAACAAATATTAAGTAGACGGTCTACTGATACTCAAATGGACCATTGAAATAAAGTGTTACTGACTATTTCTAACAAAATATCTGGTACATTTAAGGCAGAAGGAGTGTGTCCTACAGATGGTTGTCAAGCCAGCTCATCTGCGTGGAGCACACTCATGCATCGTAGCATTATGTGATGCATTGTGTGTATGCTTAGCTAAAAAGGTCTTTAATCAGGGTTTGTACGGGTGCTGGAAATCCTGGAAAATGCTTGATTTTCAATATAGTTGTAGGGGTCCAAGCTACATTAAATAGACCGATAAGGGATTTATTAGCTCATTTCAATGAATCGGATCTTGAGGATTCGAATCATTGATTTGACTCAATAGAGTCAGATTGAATCAGATTAAAAGACTCACACTTTATCTACCATTCGCCCAGCGAATAGAAGAGATCGTATGTCACCAATCTTGTTTATATTATTTACGTGGCCAACGATAATAACATAACACAGTATTAGGTTAACTTTTAGCAAGGTAACAAAATCTACAGCTCGAGACAATGACTGATAAGCACATAAACAAGAACACAGTTCGTACCAAATGAGAACAAAGATTTATTGAGCTACACTACGATACATGAAACTAACTACGTAATAAGCAAACAACAAACAAACGCACACACACATTCACACATACACACAGAGGCAGTTCGGAGGATGCAAAATGAGTTGACAACAGTCCCAAATCAATTCTAGTATTTCTTACTAGATCTTAGAATCACACCTGAGAAACCACAAAAGCAGAGATTGAGCTTATCTTTAACTGCTTAAGATTAATCAGCACCAGATCAGTTAGAGACAACGTTAATTCGTGTTACTTGCGATTTTGCTGAAGTCTTGAATCTTGAATTTCCCTCGCTGGCCGGCTTGGCCTCGGGAAGCACGTTGGTCCTGACTGGGTGGTGACTCGTTTCGGTGACGTCTTTCAGTTCACTCCCTCGTGATTGGCTGTTGTTCTGGGTTACCGGGGTGACAGTTTCTGACGAGTGTCGGTTTGCGGAAGCTCGTGCGGTCTCGGCTGGGTCGAAACTTGCACGTAAAGTTCTTGGTGACCCAATCGCGTGGCGGAGCTGTGTCCGTGCAGGGCGAGAGGGGGCAGAGTGCACAGCTAGCGTAGCTGATACAAAAAGCAAAGATTTTACGGTTGCAGGGTGGTTTTAAGCAACCTGGTCTGGTCCATCCCTGTGGCTCCATCTTCCAATGAGCAGTGACCATGAGGAACGGGTACACGCCCCATATCATGTGGTGAAGTTAATGATTAACAGAGAATGCATGTTGGTTTCACGTGGTAAAATCCCTTGTAAGTTTGTAACTCTTATATTAAAGGTTACAAAATGAATATTACTTCGTACTAGAAACTTTTCACTTACATCAATGTATTGTAAATGTCACTAGTTTCCGTTTAATACCAAACACTATACATCTCAGACACACACAGAACTTTTATCTGTTAAAACAGCACATTGACTAACCTGGTTGGTTGAAACACACACAACATATGAGGAAAACCTATAGCATATTATTTCAAAAGATGCATCTGCCTTCGTTTCGATATTTCAAGAGATTGTCTTCAATTTCATGTATGGATTAAAAATCCAGAGATCTCTCAGTCTCTAGGAATTGAACATTTGGCGGGCGAACAGTGCGCCCTAAGGCCAACACATGACCAGTAAGTCATTAAAACAGTCTCGTGACACGAAGCCCGCCGAAACTTCTGTAAAATGCCTTTGTTTTAGACTTAATAATTAACGAAGTTAGCCGAAGGGTCTTCCGAACATCTGGCACAAGTAAGATTCGAAATAAGGACCCTCTGTTCTCTTATGACATGGGTGAGGCACTGTGTGCCTAATTTGCAGGCCTGATTCGAACGGCCTGATTCGGACGGGTTTTAAAAGTTCTGCACATCTTCTGCAGTGAGTTCTTACATAGTGTTTTCAAGGTTAGAAAAGTGCTTGGATTTTGGACAAAGTGCTTGAACCTGCTTGAATTTGAAAATGCATTTGCATATGTGCTGAAATCTATGAGACGTCAAAATATATCTGGGAGCATTTGTGCGAGTAGAATAGTTTAAAACAGTTGTCATGTCAACTGGCTGCAGTAAACAACGCCTGCAATGCTTGCCCCGCCTTCAAGCTCGACTGATTGGCCCACTGCTCTTGCACTGAACGCGAACAGATTGGTTAATATCAGCTGTCAATCACTCAGCCAACGCCTGCATTCAGGTGACAGGGAGCGACAGCCTCTGTAAGTAATGTAAAGGTCTGGATACAAGAGAGTGAAAATAGGCTCGTTTGACATGGCCAAAATCTGCGCAAAATCTGATGCATGCCGGTTAGAAACGTGTCCGACTTGCGTGCGCCTTTCTCTGATGTCACGCTGACGTGCGCCAAAAAACTCTCGCGATCGCGAGGCGGACGTCTCCTATTGAGCAGTCGGCTGCAGTTGCTCTCCAACGACTGCACTCACCAAAAGCATGATGGGAAACGACTGACTGACGACACAGCTCAATGCTTATTGGATGAGACTGAAATTACACTTCTCTGTCTTCTGTTTTTACTAAGGTTTATACCCAGCTGTATACCTTTATTGTATTTTCGTTGATAATTAAAAAGACATGAAGACCATTACATATGTTTATTTATTTAGATTTACATGAAAACAAAAACAAAACACACCTTTGTAAAAACAAAACGTGATCTATCTAATATAACTAAATGTTACAAAAAATCATTAGGATGTGCATGTGCTGTATTCTATATTAGTTTAAAGTCCTGTTTGTTCATTTTCACTTTTTTGCATGTTTGTGTGAATTTTGTATTGTAATTTTTATGCAATATTATTCCATGAAAGTCAGTCCAATACATACACATGCAGACACACAAAGGTAATCTGACTGTTTTGCCATTATGCCTCATATTTGTGTGGTTTTATATAGTGCTGCACGATTAATCGTATCGCAATCGCGATGTCAGCCTATGCGATTACATTACAGTGAATCTTGCGATTATATTAAATAAACGAATGCATTGGTGGACGTAACAAGACATTCAAGAAAGAAAATGCACCGCCATTTTTGTAGTTTCCTTTTAATACGATTACAATGTAACGCAATCAAAAAAGAACTACACGACCCAGAAGCCATCAGGACTGTGTGTGTGTGTGTGTGTGTGTGTGTGTGTGTGTGTGTGTGTGTGTCTGAGTTCCCCTTCATATGGGAACTCCGACGTGTGTCTGAATCTCAGACAATGGGAGTTGTCAGACGACCAATCACTTCTGAAGATAAGAAAACGGGCCAATGAAATGACAATTGCATTGGCGGAGCTTCGCTCCACAGCTGAACCTGATGAGCTCGTTAGGGCTATATCAGTCAGCTGCGGAGGAGCTCCTTCAGAATTGTTGCTTCAGACCCGATCACGAGACTGAAGACACGCTATCTGCCAAACCTGATTTCATGATTGAAAACAGTTTTACTCACCAGTGCGGGGGAAGACGCAACAGCGGCAGTCGATCTGGGATTTCCTGTCCCCTGGGCGTTTCGCTGGTGTGCACAAAAGAGCAGTTTCCATTTAAAGAGGCAGATTCCCTAAGAGAGCAACACAGTCATCGACGTCTTTTTCAAGACGCTTGACTGTGCGTTTCTGGATGCGGTGATTCCTATCTCGGGATGATGGGCGCGGGTATTGCATCACAGGCTGGGGGTCCAACGTGTTGATGCGGTGCCCGCGGACAGCTCATGTCCTCACTGTGAGGGCATGGCTGTTGCACGGCTGAGATCGCGGCTTCAGCCACCCCCGTTGCTCCCCGTGAAAACGGTTAGCACGCGGGCAGATCTGAGGATCACAGTGGGGGCTTATCCGTCGCCTTCGGGCCTGCGGACCCCCCACTCCTCCAGCATGCCCCATCCAGGCTTCGAGTGGTTGCGCGGTTCATCCCCCGGGATGCCCGCGCCTCCGCTTGATGACTCCAGAGATCAAAGGTTCATCGCGACATCGGAGGGCGAGCTGTTATGCTCAGATGACAGACCGGGCGCGCTTGCATCCTACGGGATGCAATGCGCTGTCACGGTTCTCGAATCCGACATAATAGCTGCGCTTCCTGGGCTACTTCGGCGGTGTGGCTGGAGATGGCTTGTCCCCCAGTCCCACTGCCGGACCGACTAGAAGGTGTGACGTGCGGGCTGATGTAAGATGAATCTTCCAGCTCCCGTCCCCTTCTTCCCAGGGGCGCACAGCGAGCACACACTGGCATAGAGGGCGTTTTTCTCCGCCCGGTCCGGGTGCGCTTCCGCCTTCACCTCCCCTGATGGCGAGGCGGCCAGGGGTACGATGCTATTCCCCAGGTGGTGCGCGCGCAACTGAGGTCGCGGCAAACCCTTACATTAGGGCGAGTCACCCCTGATGCTCCCCGCTAAGCGGTTAGCACTCGGGCAGGCCTGAGGGTTACAGTGGGGGCTTATCCGTCGCCTTCGGGCCCGCGGACCCCTCGCTCCTCTCTATGCGCTCCGACGCCACTTGGAGGGGTAAGCTGAGACCCCCGTCCAAGGCGGGTGGGTTATCTGTGTCCTTATCGGCCAGAGCCCACACTGCTGCGGGCCATGCCGCTTCTGCCCTGCCCCACGGCCTCCTGGCTGTGCTGCACAGGGGCGGTTCTTCCCCAGGCTTATGCGAAAGCACTGCACGGCGATCGACTATGCTCTCATGACCTTTTAAGTCGGCCGCCCGTGCCCTGGGGAGGACGATGGCCACATAGTGGTCCGGAAATGCCACCCTGGCTTACCCTGGCAAATATGTGCTGCGCTGACAAAGTACGCTTTCTTAGTGCACCCATATCCCAGGCAGGCCTCCTCGGCGACGCTGTCGGGGACTTTACCCAGGAGTCCTCGGTGGTGAAAGTTCGGCCGTGCGTGATTGAGCGGGTCTTCCTTGGTGGGCTCGGAAAACTGCTCTCCCCATCAGACCCGTCCGCGCTGGCTGTTCGTCGCCGAGTGCGCTCTTCCCGCGGTTCCCGAATGGGAAACTAAAACCCGCGGGGAGTTGACGCTCCCGTCACAGGTCGCCGTTAAATCCATGCTTAGATCGCGAAGCGAACCTGAGATGGGCCACTTGGAGAGGAGGAGAACCGTTCTTTCCCCGGTGGAGGCCGGGGCTTTTCTGCGAATAAATGTAGCGATCCGAAAAGAGCTGCTTTTCCTCCCTCTGAGTGTGGAAGCCCAATGGCTGCCAGCATGGGACGCCCTGCCTTCTAGCTCTCAGCCTTGGTGCACTTCGCCACGGGCTCGAGGGTGCCAGAGGATGAGCCCTCTCTCACACCTCCAGCCTCTTCGCGGGATCCTGGGAGGAAGGTAAGAGTCAATCTCTTATTTTCACCTCTTCCTCGGGACGCTCCGCTTCCCGGGGTGAGCACTCCCCATCCCGAAGCTGCCCCTCCGCGGGTGCGTCAGCGATCTTTCGGTGGTGCTGCTCGTTCGGGCTCTGTCAGTTTGGTTAGCGCTGCTCAGCCCGTTGTAGTAGCCCACACGGATGGTCAGACTCGGCTATGCGTTTAATTCGCTATTGGCCTCCCGAGTTCACGGGTGTGTAAGCGATCATCGCTATGCCACCCCCTGTCTCGCGTGAGAAGATTGTTATCCTCCTGGCGAAGGATACAATCCAGCCAGTCCTCCAGCCGAGATGAAGAGTGGGTACGCCCCCTTCATCGTACCCAGAGAGCGGTGGGTTATACCAATCCTATCTGCGCGTTTCGATCTGTCATCCATTCAGGATGACGATCGGGATGCTCATGCAGAAACGCATCCCCCAGTGCGTCCGTCCGTGGGATTGGTTGCAGCTATGGACCTGAAGGACGCTCACTCCATGTCTCGCTCTCTCCCTTCTTATACTGTGATTATTCCGGTGTGTGACGGGGGGCCGAGCATGGTAGTACAGTCCTCCCCTGCGGGCTCTCCCTGTCTCCATGCGTGGAGGATGCCCTGTGCCTCTTGGCGCACGCGCTTCGGCATTTTTGACTATTCATTGACTGTTTTTATTATCAGATCTCTGAACTGGTCGACTATGCACAGGGACCTGGTGCTCTGGCGCCTCGGCCCGTTCGGGTTTCGGGTCAACCGAGTATGAGCAGACTCTCCCCTGCGGTAGAGCCTCTCATCTCGGGTTGGAGCTGGACTCGGTCTGCATTTCAGTGCGCTTTTAGCGCGCTGGGCTGACGCTGCCCTGTCGGATTAATTCGGCGGGTTGATTGGTCACTGAAATTATTCAGAGGCTCCTGGGCATATGACATTGTAGCCGCTATCATGCCGCTCAATGGTTCATATGAGACCAATTCAGCGCTGGCTTCGCGATCGGGTCCCTAGATGGACATGGCACGCGGAGACGCACCGAGTGGACATCACTACGCTGTGTCTCCGCACCTTCAGCCCTGGGAGGGATCTTGCCTTCTACGGGCCTGGGTGCCCTTAGAACAAGTGTCCAGCCATGCTGTCATTCTGACAGATGCTTCCAGTACGGGCTGGCGGGCTGTGTGTACCGAGCATGCAGCTGCAGTTTCGTGAACCGGACTTCGGTTGCATTGGCATTTCAATTGCCTGGAGCTGTTGGCATTGTTTCTCGCTCTCCGCCGGTTTCTACCGAAGCGGGAGAGGGAAACAAGTGTTGGTTAGGACGGCCAGCACAGCGGCGATAGCGTGTGTCAACCGTTTGAGTGATGCGCGCTGCCACCGCATGTCTCAGCTCGCTCGCCATCTGCTCCTCTGGAGTCATGCGGCTAAAGCTGCGCGCCGTTCACATCCCGTACGAGCTCTCCGTGCCAGCGCACTCGCTCTCATGAAAGTTACGTTCCGGGAGAACGGAGACTCCACCCCGGTATGCCAGCTGATGTGGGCACGCTTCAGAGAAGCCCAGGTCATCCTGCTGTTTCTCCCGAGCGGCCCTTCGCTAGCTGCTTTCCTTGCTTTGCAAATGCGCTGGCTCTCAGCTGGCCTCGGGTTTACGCATATGCGTTTCCCAGTGAGCCTGCCCGCACAGACTCTGTGCAAGGTTAGGGAGACGAGGAGCGGGTATCGCTCGTTGCGCCTCCTTGGCCCAACCGGACCCGAGTTTACGGACTCACACTCCTCGTGATGGCCCTCCCTGACAAAATTCCCTGGAAAAAGCACTCCTTTTTCTGGGATGGGCACCCCTGGCACCCGTGCAGGGTTCTGGAACCTCCTTGGATGAGCTTCTAGACAGAGCGCGGAGGACTCAGGTGACCCATCAGTGCGATGGTTAACACCGTCACGTCAGGCTAGAGCACCCTACTAGGCATGCCTACGTCCTGTAGTGGAGTCTATTCGTTGTATGGAGTTTCTTTTTAGAGAAAATCCCCGAACATGCCAGATCAGTGTTGTGTTTTCTTCCTTCAAGGTAGCTGGAGCGAAGGCTGTCTCCCTCCACACTGAAGGTTTGGCGTGTGGACATCCCGGTTCTCCCCGGGAATGGACGCGCGCTGGGAGGGCATAACCTCATCAGCCGGTTTCTCAGAGGCGCATGGCGTGTGATGTAAAGTGCATCCCCGCCCCCTCGCTTACCCTCTTGGGATCTCTAGATAGCCCCAGCGGTTATGATTTGGTCCGTTGAGCCATTCGATTCAGTATCTATAAATTTTCTGTCCTTAGACAGCTCTGCTGATCGCGTTGGTATCAGGAGGGTCAGGATTCCGGTGGCATTTTCGGTCAGCGAATTGTGCCAGTAATTCGGACCGACCTACTCTCACGTTTACCTGAGACCTCGGTTCACCTTGTGCCAAGGCTCCTAACCTTTTACCTTTTATATGAGGTCAGGAACCTGCAAGCGCTGCCCGCGGAGGAGGCAGACCCAGCCTTTTTCATTGCTATGTCCACGCATTGCGCTTAACGTGACGAGACTAAGCAGCTCTTTTCGGTTATGATCAGCAGAAGGGAAGTGCTGTGTCAAAGCAGAGGTTGGTCTATTTTAATTATGCCATCACCCTCGCTTCATTAGCTAGGGCGAGCTGTGTTCCCCGGAGGAGAGTGCACTTGTTTTATCAATAATAATAATAATAATAATATAAGCAGTGCCTACTTTTCGGCGTGAATGCGCAGCGCCTCTTAAACCGATTTAGAGCTGTAGGCTGGGTGACACCTAACACATTCGAGATTATATCCTCGAGTAGAGTTGGTTTCCTACCAGTTACCGGATTACCCCGGTCAATTGGGAGGAAATTAAGCTCTGTGTCAACAAACGCTTGCTGCGCCAGGCTCCCTAACCCGGAGATGCGTGCGCTTTTTCTATTCTACTAGTAAGTTTCCCTTTTCAGGTAAACCCTAGAGAATTCCTCCGAGGCCCCCAGCACCTGACTCAGCGGAGGAGTCAAGTGCATGGCTCAGTGTGTTGTACTGGTATGCCCCCTTGTGGTCAACCCGCATACTGAGGTTCGGTGCCAGCTATGTGCAATCCCCTTTTTTGGTGATGCCATATGCATTCTACCACGGTGTGTTCCCCCCTTTTTTAGGTGGTCCCGTGTCTTCCCTAACAGCTAACCAGCCTATCGTATGTAGTACTCCCCCTAATTAGGGCTAGTCCATATGTTTTGTTGTCATCGAGCTCCCCCTTGGAGGGTAGCAGATGACCTCCGCAGCGTCCTCCCCCTTCGGGGACTGACGCTTTCCCAACGTACTGTCGTACTCAAAAAATTCCTAGTCTATATTAGCTAGGTGAAGGCAAATTACGACTCCCGATAATAAAATAATTATTCCCATGTTAATGGTAATTAAGGGCCTAGGGACGTTGGAAGGTTGCGCTTTTGGTGATGTCAGTGCGCTCACGCTTTGCTTGGCAATCTGCACATCAGGAGCGTGACAGGCTTAGCTGCTGTGGCGTTTTCCATACAGTCTCCCATTGTCTGAGATTCAGACACACGTCGGAGTTCCCATATGAAGGGGAACGTCATGGTTACTTCCGTAACCCACGTTCCCCGAATAGGGAACGGAGACGTGTGTCTCCTCTGCCACAGCACCTGAGTCTCCAGCTGGGAGCTGAGTGATCGGCTCTTCAGCAGGCAATTCTGAAGGAGCTCCTCCGCAGCTGACTGATATAGCCCTAACGAGCTCATCAGGTTCAGCTGTGGAGCGAAGCTCCGCCAATGCAATTGTCATTTCATTGGCCCGTTTTCTTATCTTCAGAAGTGATTGGTCGTCTGACAACTCCCATTGTCTGAGATTCAGACACACGTCTCCGTTCCCTATTCGGGGAACGTGGGTTACGGAAGTAACCATGACGTATCCCGTGCTGACAAGCGCGACCAAGCCAGGGCAAACACAGTGATAATGTCTGCTTGTCTCCTCCAAAAACAGCTTGGACATCGCGTGATGTTCTGAACGTGTATAATATGTTTGCGGCAGATAGACGCGAGTCGCTTTCTGTATGCTCTAAACCAAAAGGTTCAGTTAAAGCGAAACGACCGCGATGTGCGGACGTCTTTCCATTTAGGCGCTTTGCTTTCGAGCCTGTCGCCAGGCAACAGACGTACACAAAACATCGGCTTGATGACGCAAACGTACCAAACACCTTTTCGTCCTTCAAGCGAAATTGTCGTCGGGTGTCAAGTCTCCTCTAACCAACAAAATTGCTCACAACCGTCATCATAGGTTCAGTGTTTTCATTCAAAGTAAATTATTGAATTAAATTGAAACTAGAAGAATTATTGAGTGCATGTATGGTGGTGAGTGACGAGGAATATCTGCTGTTAACCTTTCCATGTGCCCAACGTTCTCTATAAAACCAGAAACATGCTAAATGTTTTCATGTAGGATGCATATAATGCATATGGCCACGTTTTAAATTAAATCAAATAAGTAGAACCAAAAGTTGTATGTATGTATGTGTGTGTGTGTGTGTGTGTGTGTGTGTATATATATATATATAACCGACACAATATGATATGTTTAAATAGTGCATGCTGCATTTCTCTCTCATAAACAATAATACAAAGCCTTACATATAAAATATTGTTATATTTCATTTAATAATTGCAAGAAATATAAAATATGGAAAATATGGAATATGAAAATAAGTTTACAATAATGCAGATATTTATTTTGTAAAAATTATTTATTTTGAAACCATTTCAAGTTGAACAAACGCACACTTCAGCATTATTACTAATGTGTGTGCAATTTTCTTAAAAACTCATTAAGTTGACTTACAATACCATTTATAATCGAAATCGCATATCGCAATATTGCCCTCAATAATCGCAACATGACAATTTTCCCAAATCGTGCAGCCCTAGTTTTATATGAGAAGTGAAAGGGGTGTAGTAAACAACACTTACATGCATGTTAAGTCAAAAGTTAGGTTAAATAGACCAAGAACATTTTCATAGTATTTCCTACAGCCTCATATTTTTTATTCTGGACCAAGTTTTGGGCTGTTTATATTAGTCTGGCTGGAGTAAAAGCAGTTTATATAGGCATAATAAGCATGTCAATTATTAGCCCCTTAAGAATTTCTTTATGTCTCTGCAGGACAAACCACTGTTGTCCAATGCCTTTCCTCATTTAACATAATTAATAGTTAACACTTTAAATTGCACTTTATAGGCTGAATAGTATCTTGCAAAAAACGAATAAAATATTATGTAAAATACACAATATAATATTGTCATCATGGCAAAGACTAGACAAATGAGTTAGTAGAAACTGTTGAAAACTAAATCTGTTATACAGCATTTTTATATATTTGATGCAATACATTTTTTCTTTAAACTTCACAAGAGGGCTAATCATTTTGTCTTGAGTAGTGTTTCCCTTTATACCTTCTAATGCCCTCTGAAATGACTATAGAAATGGACCACTTGCTTAATAAAATGCCAAATTGTAGGGACATTTCTAGCAAAACAAACAAACAAACAAGCATTTTTCATGACCTGTCACTCAAAAGCATCTTGCTATAGTTACTTAATTTATAATGTAGCCAAATTAGATTTCTTGAAAGCTTTCTTGCTGTAAGCTGTTTATTTGTTCATTCTTTTAATGTTTACAACTGTTGAACATACAGATGTATATTTTAAATACTGTACACCCTTTTAAGTAATGAGCTGTTCATCTTCTGTGATTCTGGCCATCTTTTTGATATTTCAATTGCATCCACTCCCACATTAAAAAATACTGTAGTAACTTACAGGAATACTGGTGTTTTTGAACCATATGCATATTATAAAAATAGCCTATTTAAATTCTATATGGTATCTCAGCAACTATAAACATAACCAAATACTGAAAAAACATGTTCAAAAACACTATAATATTTTTTCTTGAGATCAATCGTGTTTGATAAAAAACGCGAACGCTTTCTCAGCCACTGGTGACGTTTCCAGGCGGCAAAACAGCGAGATTCGGGAAGTGTCCGACTTCTGATGTAGTTTTTGAGCCCTCCTCTTACTGCAGCCGTCTGCTCTCGTCTACATTGCAGTCAAGGCGAGGCGCACCTCAAACGAGCCTAATAACACTGACAGATTTAGTTTTAGAAAGCACCCAAAGTCACAAATAACATTACATCTGATCAGTGATCATGTGTTGAATGTTTATCCACGATCTACACGTTTCGAAGTGTGGATAAAAGACTTCTAAGTGCGAGAGGTTCTGTTCAATCCTTCATTTGATCGTCAGGATGTTGTTAGTCGTGCAACTGGCAGCTGTTGGACTTTCCCCTAGTCCCCCAGGTTTAAAGATTGGTCAGAGG
>CAIGQQ010009302.1:246-18212 GCA_903798035.1 Danio albolineatus
TTATTATTATTATTATTATTATTATTATTATTATTATTATTATTATTTTACCTTTTATGCAGTTTTGCTTTTTGAATGTAAAATGAATGAGGCCGTTTCTCAAAGAAAGACCTGATTCTAATTTGATGAAAGTTCAGTTCTGGTTATGAAGTAATCTTCTTAGATCAGAAGACCTGTACAAAAATAGTGGTTGATTTTTTCTTTATTTTGGAAGTTTAAAAATTCATTGTGATTGTATGACCTATCAAATGTATAATTATTCATTCATTCATCTTCCTTCTTCAGCTTAGTCCCTGATTTATCAGGGATCGCCACACAATGAATCGACAGTGTATTATTAGTTGTCTTCTTATACATTCCAATATTTCTGTATATGCTATTGACTCTTATGCATTGATCAGAATTGTGTGTTTGCATCAGTCTGTGTCAGTCCACAGTCTTTAACTGTTGGAGGTAATCTTCAGAGTCAGTTTCTGCCTTCCTAGGGTGCACTTCATTTTCAGACTAACTCTGGAGGTTTACTTTAATTCTTCTTAAGTCTTCTTTAAGTCATGAATAATTTAGTTACTCTTGGCTTTAATATATTTCACAAAATTTAAACTCTCTCTGTTAGTTATTTGGGTTCACTTGAGTATCAGAATTTACTTTTATTAATTGGAACACTGTTGAGCAAATGAATTATGTTTGTTATGTGAAATTACTGCTCATTGGTTGTGAAATATTAATGTTACATTTTCGAATTATGATCTTCCTTGATTTATTATTAGAATATGTAAAATTTTCCAATTTGAAGAGGAAGAGAGGAGGAAGAGGAGAGCAATTTTTAGAACTTATATACAACCTTATATACAACTTATATACTTATATCACATACACATGTTTTTACATCAATATTAAAAATGCTTAACATGAATAAAAACACATTAATTTGTTACTTTTTGCAAATCATGTTTTTATTTGATGCACAACTTTAAAAAAGTATTTTTAAAAATGACTAAAAAGAGAGTTATCTGTTTGACAAATAAAGTCCCTCAAAATATATAGAATAAATAATCCCTTGAAACACAAGTGCAGTACAGTACACTTGACATACTAGACTATATAGTAAAATAGCTGCTGCACAGTGCAGTAAAATTGCTGAAAAAAATGCAGTTTACTTCCAGCTCCAGTTGGACTTCATTGTAATTCAAATTGTAAGTCAGAGGATTGGGTAATTTGGTGTAAAGTGCATATGCTCATGCTATTGTATATTATCTTATATATTCTGGCAGGAGCTCTGATGTCATTAATCATAGGTGTAAAACACATTTGCTATAACCTATCATTAGAGTGAGTCAGTTTCCACAGAAGTGCACAATAATCATCCCCTCAGGCACACCATATAAAATCATTGGCGTGGCACTAAACTGGTTTTGGCACATTCTGGCAAAACCCTTTATTGTGGCTGACGGGCGACTTATCTACAAACACCTCCCTAGTAATCTCCCATCAAATTTAATTTTTTTTTATCTGACAACATTTATTGAGATTATAAGATTCCCAGCATGATGGAGGGCTCACTACAGTTTGTATGCTCTGATTATACCACACATCCTGGGTTGCAGGATTGAACTTCTCTTGTGTAAACAATAATTATTTACTGAAAATTAGTTCATATCCTAAGATGTAAACGTACATACACAGGGAAGCATTTATTTTCTAAAAATGTACAGTATAGAGTCAATTATTTAGTAGATGTTTACAATCATGTACCCTTTTTTTTCTTTTCTTTTTTTTGCATTTTTCAGCTGAACTTCTTACCAGTAGAGGGAGACAGATGTCATTATTTTAGTTTCAGAAACCAAATATATTTGTTGGGGTAATCAACATTTATTGTGCTATGCATATTTAAATCAGTTTAATCTTATATATACAGTTGAAGTCAAAATAGCCCCCCTTTTTTCTTTTTTAAATATTTACCAAATGATGTTTAACAGAGCAATGAAATTTTTTACAATATGTCTAATAACACTAATAAAAGTCTTATTTGTTTTATTTCGGCTTGAATAAAAGCAGTTCTTAACTTTTTAAGAATCATTTTAAGATCAAAATTATTAGCCCTTTTTCGATAGTCTACAGAATAAACCATTGTGACTAATTTGAGTCCCTGCTGGGTCAGTTTGCATGTTCTCCCCATGTTTGTGTGGGTTTCCTCCGTGTGCTCCGGTTTCCCACATAGTCCAAAGTCATGCTGTATAAGTGAATTGGATGAACTAAAATTGGCCATAGTGTATGAGTGTGTGTGAATGCGAGAGTGTATGGGTTTTTCTCAGTACTGGGTTGCGACTGGAAGGGCATCCGCTGTGTAAAACATATGCCGGAATACTTATAGGTTCAATTTACCTGTCATCAATCTCAGAGAAACCTAAAGAAAATCCAAAGGCAGTGAATGGTGGGCCAAGGACACATGCATCTGATATGAAACTGTTTCCAGTAATGTAATTTAAAATTTGGCATACCAAAGTATGCATTAAATTTATTTACACCTTGTGGCTGTTAAATGATTCATTCTGATTGGCTGGTATACATTTAAATGTGTGCAATCATTTTCAAGAGCCTGACACAGCTTGCTAGATACCAAAATTTCATAGGCCCAGATCAGGCCTACAACTAATGCGTTCATCTGGCCCACATATCGCGAGGAATGATGGCACATGGGCAGTCTGCTCCTGCTTTGCTAGATTTGTGCCACAAGCAAGACAGGGAAAGGCATAAAGTTAGCCATAAATAAAATGAGTAATACACACTTGGCCCAATGCCGAGCCACTTTCGTTTTATATCTGGCACAGCGTGGAATGATAGCACTTTTTTGCAGTCCACTTCTGTTTGCCATAAGCAAGTATTTGAGGAAGACCAAGGTTAGATAAAAAGATGGACTGGGCTACAAATGGGACAGTTTTTATTAGAATCAGAATCAGAATCAGTTTTATTGCCAAGTGTGCTTCACACACACAAGGAATTTGCTTTGGCTACAGAAGCTTCCAGTGTACATTAAGTGACAAGTGAAAACACAGAAAAAAAGAAAAAGAAAAAAAAGAGATTTGATAAGTTATTTGATAAGTTATTTGATAAGTTTATTTGATTTGATAAGTTTACTTACAATGTTAAGGCTTACTTTAGGCCTCTGGCAAACTGGAGCACACAGCACAATTACAATTTTATGTAGGTCAGAGCAGCATGTTGGATTTGGGCCAGAGTTAAAATAAATGAGACCCAGATTTGGGCCAGTTAATAGTTTTATTCATGGCTGGCAGTTAGTGTTCATTGCTTGTGGAACAAATGTGGCAAGCAAAAGTGGTCTGCCTAAGGGCCATGTATTCCACCCAGTATATTGGCCTGAGCAAGGTGTTGTGTCTGGGTTGAACATGACCAGAATTAAAATGAACATTTTATCTCAGTTGTGGTTTATGCATTTTGTGGATAACTCTGGCAAACAGAAACAACTCGCCCAAGTGCCATCATCCAATGGAGTATGTGGGCTGGAGCAGGCTGTTGTATCTGGGCTATTTTAAAAAAAAATGGGCTAAGTGTGGTTTATTTAGACTATTTATAGCTGACAGTTGGCCTTCCTTTGGCTTACTTGAACCAAAAATCTGGCAAACAGAAGTGGACTGCCCTCATTTCATGCCCTGCATGGTCAGGAACAGGGTTATGTATCCGAGCCAGATCTGTGCCAGAATTAAAATGAAGGGCACAATGCAGTGTTTTTTTCCCAGCCTTATTTAATCCCACCCTGCAGTGATTCCGCAGTGTCATACAGTACGACAGAATTTTGCATGTTGGAACTGGCTTGATGCTAAAGTCTGCTAAGTTATCTTATGCTTTTATATTTCCTTCTCTTAGTGACATGACAGCTTAAAAGCCTAAAGGGAACTTGTCATAGTCCTGTTCACTTATGTGCCTTATTCTTGTAATAAACCTGTTTGATTCTCTTTCTGATGTTGAGCACAAAAGAAGATATTTTGAAGAATGCTGGACCCCTGTATCCACTAACTTCCATAGGATTTGTTTTTCCTTTTCATTAAATAGGATAATATGTAAAATGTTTTGAATAATTATATTTATTTATTTGTTTATTTATTTATGTATTTATTTGTCATTCATTTTTAAAGTTGTTCATTAAAATAAAAACAACTAATGGAGATTTATATCCCCTTGTCCTTTTTGAACCAACCTTACACTAGAATCTACCCCACGCAGGCTGTTAAACAAAAATAGTTACTGATTTAAAAAAAAAAAAATTATTTACATTCACTTCAGTAGTATTACATGTAATTTTTACATTTACTTTAGTAAAATTTTATTGAAGTAGCATTTACTTGAATAGGACATTTTATTACACTTTCCACCTCTGAAATAATCAATTGGCCAAATATAACTAAGCGTAAAGTGTACGGTAGGGGCTGTAATACACCAGGAGCTCCCTCAAATACTGGAAAGCTAAGCCATTCAGCTAAGCCAGACAAGGCTTTGTAGCTAGTCAATATGATGTAAAAATGTATACGATATTTAATAGGAAGCCAATGCAATGATGAAAGACACAGAGTAATATGATCATATTTCATTGTTCTAGAAAGCTGGATTTTGAACCAATTGAAGTTTGTTAAATAGGCAACCACCAAACGCATTACAATAGTTTATCTGAGAAGTTATGAAAGCGTAAGCTTAGAAATTTATAGTAGATGTTAAAGTTTGTCAACTAAGATTTGCTTTAAGATTTAAAAAAAAAAAGTCTGGAACAGACGTCCTAGTTTGGGAGGCAGACAGACTGATCTAGATTAAGACTAGACCTTCTCAAACTAGATTAAGACACATATATCTGTGCATTAGCATACACAGAAAACACAAACACATAACTTTTGAAATCCAAATCCTCTAAAGCAGTGGTTCTCAAACTGTGGTACGCGTACCACTAGTGGTATGCAGGTTTCCTTCTAGTGGTACTCGGAGGAATCGCTGAGTAATTACAGTAAAAAAATGAACACTCTTTTAACCCTTTTAACATTTAATATGTGTAACAGTTGTTGGGGGCGTATCTCGCATTTTTATACCAGTGTTGACAGGTATAGTTTAAAGCCTACTCTAACGCACAGTAAGCAGATCTAATTTTTAATTTAAATATGTAAATTCATTTCATATATTTAAAATACAAGTTAATGTTTAGATTTTAAAGACATACAAATAAGTCATGTATACATGCAACATATATTTAAAAAAGAGTTTATATATCAATATGTTGACATGTAACCTATGTTTATGAGGTCCAGGGAACTTGATGAATAGGCTACTTTATGATCATCCTTTTTATTTATTTTTATTTTTTTGCTTTTTAAGTACAGTGCCATTTTTTATTAATTTTAAAAAGCACATTTTAGTTTAAATGTTGACGTTTATTTGTTTTTTTGTTGATGTTTTTTTACGTGTAAGCACAGTACAGTGTTAATGTTCAAACTATTTAGAATGTTAAAAGTGGCTGACAATAATTAATACTCATAATAATCGGGCAGAATGCCATGTTTTTTAAATGTACAGTGCTGTAGCTGCTTAATTAGGCCTACTACGCTACTGTATTTCAATACTGATCATTATGCTGGTACTTGGAGAGACCATTTTCTTTCTGAGGTGGTACTTGGTGAAAAAAGTTTGAGAACCACTGCTCTAAAGGTTTGTTAGGCTGCATTAATTAGGCCAACCTGAGACGAGAACACTTCTCAAAAGACATAATTTAAATGGCATCTATGCTTATTTTAGTCTGTTTCTCCTTAGAGATCTACATAATCCTGATCTCGGCCCGTATCCTGAGTAGATCCTGTGTGGTCATGAAAAAGCTGAGATCTCTGCATTGATCTCACCAGCTCGCCTGAACACCCCAGCGTGACCTGCAGGTTCTCCAGGATGGATGTCAGGCATTCTCAAACCTCTGGTGCACAGACTGCAGCTCTGCATAAGAAGTTTGCCCAGAGGAGAACTGGTTGTTTCCAGTTGAGTTGAGGAGGGTCTGAATGCAGACCTGGTACAGTTGTAATCTGAGCTGGTTGCTTTTTAATGCCCACACCTAACCCCACCCGTAACCTTACCCCTCACAGTGATGTCACTACCTTCAGTGAGTGCATTATGTCTGACATTGCATCTCTGAGACATGTGGTCTCAGCTTGCAAATCCAGATACAATTGGCTGAGCCTGTTTTTCTCAAGGTTTTCGTTTTCTTCACTTTCGTCAATTGGTGAGGTTTGTTCCTCGCCACTGTCACTGCTGGCGTGCATGGTTGGATTTGGATCAGTGTTTTGGCTTTCAGCAGTGACATTTACATTACAATGAACTGACCCGATCTTCAACTGTGAAAACTGTACTGAAGCAGTTTCAGTTTATCTATGTTAAGCCGATTTGACATTGTAAAAGTTTTACAGAAAGATGAATTGAAAAAATAAAGATGAATTGAAAAGATGAAAAAATATCAAAAGAAGTGTCAAGAAGGCAGTTTATAGAGCCTCTGCTGTTCATGTGTGCATCCTAAAGCATTTATAATCCTGTTAGCCACTGACATTATCTTCATCAGGCAGGTGCAATGTGAAAACTCTAGAGGCAGATGGCTGCTTCACACTCAGGGCTTTCTATGATAATGAGGGAGAGCTTGTCACTAATGGGCAGGGCTTTCCACCTCTGATGACACGTACAAAGAGAGAATGTCAATCAAACTGTTTCTGTAGACTGTTTTTTTTTTAAAGTGAGATTTTGAAAAAATTAATACATTTTTTACCATAGAAAAATTACCTGTTGTGTGTTTGAACCTCTTATACAGGTGATTTTTGCATAATAGGTCTCATGTGTAGACCTATATAATAGGTACATGTGTATAGCCTTGGATTTACATTGCAAAATAAGATGAACAGATGCATTCCAGTGTGCATACACGCAATATGCAAATTTACACAATTCTTTGCAGTTGTTTTGCATAAACAATGCTAATATTGGAAATTTAAAAGGAAAAACAAAAAGCTCTTTAATTCCTTAAAACAGATGATTTAATCTAATAAAATGAATATGAATGTATAAAAAAATAATGTGTAGGCTGTGAATGTAAATGTGACCAGTTTTACTCTGAGAAAAAAATTGCATCAGTTCTCATGTTTCATTCTACCTTTTCTATTCCTTATGAACCATTTAAAAAGTAAAAAAAGATTTGAAAACATTCTGTATGATGGATAGGCAGGACAGGTGTGCCTGCTTGACAATGCCCACAGGCATGATTGCTTTGTCTGTCTTCATCTCTGTCTTCAAACCTCAACTTTAAAAACAACAATATGCTTGGTGAAACAACTCGTCACTGCTCATTTACACTGTATGGGGCAACATGACAGAGAATGCCAACTGCAGCTATCATTCCATACATTACTTCATTATTTTTATAAGCTGCATAAAAACACACCTCTAATTCCTACACACAATATATGGTCCTCTGCTGCCACACTTTAGCACACTTTACAATAATATGCCTTACATTGCTTCTGTAATTTATTTTGTTATCGCAGAAAATTCTGTATTATTGTAAAAAATAAATAAATAAAAATGAATGCAAACACGTTACTCAGAAGATAAAGATTAACGTTTTGAACAGTGTTTTGCCTGTATCCATAAATCCCTTCTTGAAAAGGACTGAACTTTGGATATGTTGGCAGAGGAGGAGGCCAGACAGACCTGGCAGCCCCAAATGTATTGTGAGGGGTCAAGATCATGTGTTGGCATGGGTTTCCTCCGGGTGATCCGGTTTCCCCCACTGTCTAAAAACATGCGGTACAGGTGAATTAAGTAAGCTAAATTGTCTGTAGTGTATGTGTGTGAATGAGTGTGTATGGATGTTTCCCAGTGATGGGTTGCAGCTGGAAGGTCATCCGCTGCGAAGAACATATGCTGGGTAAGTTGGCGGTTCATTCCGCTGTGGTGACCCCAGATTAACAAAGGGACTAAGCCGAAAAGAAAATGAATAAATGAATGAGTATACCATGATTGTCAACATTCAGCAGACGTATTCCCAGGTGTGGATGTTTGTAATAGGTGCTCTCCGGCTCCTGCTGATCATACTCACATGTTTTTTTCTTGTCCGAAGTTGGAAATATTTTGGATTTCTTTCTTTAATACTTTTTCTACAATCTTTAAAATTTCTCTTAAACCATGTCCTTTGATTGCTATTTTTGGTGTAACAGCTTTGTTGGATAACCTTTCAAATAAGAATGCTAACGTTCTAGCCTTTGCGTCACTGATAGCCCGGAGACAGATTTTATTAAACTGGAAGTCTTCTAAACCTCCTCCCACTGTCTCATGGTTAGAAGATTTGATGTCTTATATATTGAAAAAATTAAGTTTACATTAAGAGGTTCCACTGAAATTTTTTTTATAAAAACTGGGATCCTCTAATTATTTTTTCAGGAATTCAACTCATCTCTTCGCTGATTTATAAGAATGTATTTTTTTCTCTTTCAAGAAAGATCTCTGCCCTTTTTATTAATGTGTGCGTGTATTAGTTATATTTTATGTATATTTATTTAGTTGCTTCGACAATTCCTGTAGGTGCTAATGTTGTGTGTGTGTGTCTCCTCCTTGGGGGTGGGATGGGGAACTGAGGGTTTTTGAATGTTCTTGTTTACCCTTAGTTATTGTTAAAAAAAAAAGTAAATTATTGTTATTGTGGTATTTTTTTATAGACTGCACAAAAAAAAAAACATTCAGCAGACATTTTTTTAAATGCATTTTTCTCGTCAATGGTGTGTTACTGGTGATGCCAGCAGCTAGCTCTCTGCAACTCTCCCATGGTTGCTGACTGAAGCTAAGCATGGCTGCTACTGGCCAGTACGTGGATGGGAGACCACATGGGAAAGCTAGATTGCTGCCAAAAGTGGTGTTAGAATGAACCACCAACTTATCCATCATATGTTTTACACAGCGGACCACGGCGAGAACATGCACACTCGAACCAGCAACCTTTTTGCTGTGAGGCGATTGTGCCACTACGCCACCGTGGCGCCCCATCTTTAAATACATGTACAAAAAAAAAATTAAAATATTAAGCTTTCATTTATGTGTATTCATAAGTCAAATGGTAATGGGCTAGTTGTACATGATGGCGCCAGTGAGCTTCTGAGACGCAAGTGTGCGCGTTCACTTCCGGTCGCACAGAACTATGAAGGAAATATTGCATTTTTGTTACCAAAATGTTTGTATCTCTGACTCCGGCTTTTCTTTATCTGACACCCCGATCATTTTTGACAAAACGGTCACCCAACAGTGGCATTTTCCTTCTATACGTGTGGACCACATTTGCTATCACCTATCATTATAGTCAGTTTCTACAGAAGCGCACAATAGTCATCACCTCAGGCACACTATATAAAATCATTGGCGTGGCACTTAACTGGTTTTGGCACATTCTGGCAAAACCCTTTATTGTGGCTGGTGGGCGGCTTATCTACAAACGCCTCAATAGTAATCTCCCATCAAATTTACATTTTTTTTATCTGACAACATTTATTACATAAGCTTCCAGCAGGATGTAGGGCTTACTTTGCAGTTCGCTCTGAATTACACATTCTGGATGGCAGCAGGATTGGACTTCTCTTGGGTAAACAATGAGTGTAGCCTTTATTTTCGAATAATTCAACCGTATAGAGTCAATTATTCAGTAGATGTTCACAAAGATGAATTTTTGAATTTATCTGCTGTTTTGAACTTCTCACCAGTTGAGGGAGACAGATGCCAGTGTTTTACTTTCAGAGAGCCAACTATGTTTGTTGGGGTAATCTTTTTTTTTATTTTTTTTTTATTGCGCTTTTATTTTAAAATTAGTTTATTGTGCATTTAATGTGATATTGTGCTATAAATAAATTAAAAGGAGTAAATGGTGACACTTGCATGTTCTCTTCGATTTAAAAAACACCTAAAGAAAAAAAATAAATAAATAAAAGGGAAATGTGGGCCAAGGACCCATACTGTAAATGTAATGTTTCCCTTAATTGTGTGTAACTTTACTGTAGTATTAATCTCAGCCTCTGATGACATGCTAAGCACTGCCCACAGACCTGTGGCTAAACATCTGATAATCATTATATATGTGTACTATACTATATGTATATTACACAAATTATTTTGTTGTATTGAGATATTGTTTGTTTTATGATGCATGCGAGTGTTAAATGCATTGAACTTTTAATTTAACAAAAAAGCTATAAAGGCAAACACACACTAAAATATGTGCTCAGATTAAAAAGTCAAAACATCATGACACAACACAGTGTCAGAATCTTC
This sequence comes from Danio albolineatus, assembly GCA_903798035.1. Lineage (NCBI taxonomy): Eukaryota > Metazoa > Chordata > Actinopteri > Cypriniformes > Danionidae > Danio > Danio albolineatus. The sequence goes on from CAIGQQ010009302.1 coordinate 10,582, forward strand.
TTCTTTATTGCACTGACATGCAGCTGTGGTTATGAATTACATAGCAATTTTACTGACTTTATTACAAACATGCACTGTTTTAGAAATATTTTAAACGTGTAGAACTCATTTTCAGGTGCAGCTGATCACAGAGAGCTGAACAGATCTTTTAATCCACACTGCTTTGCGCAAGTCCTGTCTTGTGGATATGTTTTTTCGAATTACTATAAAGACACGTTAATACAGTAGGTGGCTTTCAATCAATTCGGTGGGTGGGGAAAACTGCACTGGTTTTAGTCTGGTTTTAGCTGGCCGACCAGCCTGGATTTGGAGGGGTTTTGCAGGCTGGTTTCCAGCCATTTCCAGCCTGGTCTTAGCTGGTGAGGCTGGGAAATGACCAGCTAAAACCAGCCTGGTATACAACCTGGTAACAACACATTATTAAAAATCAAATGTAAAATTTTGTTCAGTGTCATTTTTATTTATTTAATTATTATTTTCTTTTGCGGACTACGTGAAAACTACATTTTGTATGAGTCCTCTAATTTTGGTGAAATAATAATTTTTTTGCAGATTCTGCAAGGTATACTGTATGCAAACCCACTCAATAACTTTCTCTGGCTTGACTTCATAAAATACACGTGTGTACTCATGCGAAATAACTTTTTTTATAATTATTATTTAAAACTGTTTAAGAAAGATGATTTTTAAAAACTGTTTTGACACAATTGCACAACTTGCACTGCATATACTGCACACCCAATTTTTGCATCTCTCTCCATACAGTTTACAGCTTCTAATTGTTTGGACGAACGTCAGCATAGTTTTTAAGAACATGAGAGTAGCGAATGACATTGATCTCGTCTGGTTTACCCCTTTTATCATCCCAAGAATACTCAGGTGAAAGGACTTTACTGGGTTTGTTATAAATGAAGTATTTGTTCAAATGAGACTCCTCCTGCCATGCTGCCTCAATGGATTTAGCTGCATCAATGTCCAGCTGCTCTCGGCAGTATTTAGCGAGCTGATATACGTACTTCACTGAACCACCGAGCACAGCTCCACCATAATAATAATCACCCTCAGAATAAGGGACAAACGCTTGAGACTCAGGCCTTCGCTCATATGGGAATTGCTCACGTGGAGAATTATAAAACCATGCATGTAACGCACCAATGAGATTACCCAAAGTCTCTGCTCCCCAGCGGCCGTAGAACTTTGTATCCACATCAAGGCTGAAAAGATAGTCAGCGTCATTGACCAGTCCACTCTCAATCAGCATCTCCAGCCTTTTCATCCTGCCCAAACTCATCTCCTGCCATCTGCTAGAACTATCGACTTTCATCACCGTCAGTTTATGTTCTTCACCCAGTTTGACATCAGGAACCTGTTCTGGGTGATCGGTGAAGACATAATAGTGTACAGGAAACCCAACAAAGAAATGTTGCTCTGCAGACTCCAGGAAATCTTTTAGGAAAATGGTGTATCTGAAAAAAAAAAGAATGGGAGAATCATAAAAAATGGTAATACATTGGCAATTGGATACAAAAAAATGCATAATTTAGCTCAAAGTGAAAATTCTGTCATCATTTACTCCCCCCCACTTTTTACAAACCTCTATAAGTTTCTTTTTTTTCTGTTGAACAGTATGAAACCATTTGAGGGCGAGTAAACAGTGAGTTTTTTTTTTTTTTTTAGTTTTTTTTTTAAGGTGAACTAAACCCTTAAGGAGATAAAATCATAGGCATGAAAAAAAAGTGACACAACTTTAAAGATGATAACAGATAAGCAAAATTACACACCTTGACTATTAGGGGTCAGTGTGGTACTGCAAAGAAGAGGCAGGTCAAGTAGATCCCATTACAGGTTCTTTTTAAAAGATCCACTTTTGTAAGACGCGTTTACCTACGTCATTTCCTTCCCCATACCATCATTTTCTTTAAAAAGAGGCAATATGGAGCATGTACAAATTGACATTAATCTTAAATAAAGCTGTCAAAATGGACAGCATCTAGAACATCTTTAAAATGTCGTCCACCATAGCCAAATTAGTCACATGACAGAGGCACATGAATAAAACGGATGATCATTGTCTAAAGACTCTGTTTTAAAAATGCATTCTCAGTGTGGATGAAAGGCTGAAACAGAGAGAAAGATATGCGTTTTTAAATCAAAATGTATTAGTGTGGACATGGCCCACCCTGTAAAAAAAATCAGTAATTTTACGGTTTATTTCTGACTGCTGGCCTGCTGGAAATAAACCGTAAAATAACGGCTGTTAAATTACAGACATTTACTGTAAAATAATGGACATTAATTTACAGAGATTTCCTTAAACTTACATTTCCGGTGAACTTCTGTATTTCAACCTCTGTTATTTTAGAGTAAATTTCTATAATTTAATGGCCAATATTTTACGGTTTATTTCCAGCACCCCAGCAACAGTAAAACTATACAGTATACATTGTTTTATTTTGTTGTTTTAAAGGCCAATCAATGTTTGTGAAAAAACCTTTCCAGTTATTTTTGTTTCATTCTTTTAGTACCTCACAAAACTGAAATCTGATCTATTTTTAACTTTGTTACCTGCTGTTGTACCTTACTATTTCTCACCCATAAATAAAGCCACAGAGGCTAGAATGGCATTATGAAAATAAATAAATAAATAAATTCAGGTGTATAGTGACTAAACTGAAAAACATTTATACTGAAAGAGATTTATTGTTGTAGATCATAGTGCACTGTGTGGGTGTAGTAAGAGCTGCCCATGCAGAGCCAATACTAATGGGCCAATATTTGCCAATGAGCAAACTCAATAGCCTTGTGCTGGCAGGCCACTGGGGGCCCTTAGTCTAATCAATGGTGGGCCATTAAGCACTAGCACAGGCTTGTTTGCAGGGATGAGTCGTTATGCTTTAGAAAATCTGTCTATGGCTGAGAATGTTGGGACTACCCTGGAATTTAGGCAAGTCAGTATAGTCAGTCTTTGCAAATGTGTGATCATGGGCTCTGAGATGTGGGAAGTGTGTGACCCAGCCCAGCAGTTAGTTGTCTTGATGGTTTGCGCAAATTATAGGTGGGGAAGTGATGTTTAAAATGTAAGTGTTGAGGTAGCTGTGCAGTGGCTGTGTCACAATCACCAGCAATCTAACCATCAGAGGTCGCTGGTAAACACGTAAATCACACAAGAACTACAAATCCGCCATGTTCACGGACTACAAACCCAGTCATGCAACACACACACTCACCTGCTCCAAGTCACCTTTGATTAGACTCTCACAGCTGAAGTTGCTTCTGGACTGATTACTGCACTACATAAGCAGCACAAACACACACAATGTTGCTGAGCCTTGTTTACTGTAAAAATGACATTATGACATGTTTCCTTTGTTTAGTCTTGCTGTGTTTTGATCCTTGCCCTGTTTATTTGTATATCCCTGTCTGCTGCCTGCCTCTGACCATCTGCCTGCTCCTGACCATCTGCCTGCCTATTGACTACGATTATGGATTGCCTGTATACAACCTGGCAATGGGGCTTGCTGTTCCCTTTATTAACACAATCATGCTGGCATCGCCTGTACTCCTGTCTCCTGTTCATCAGCCCACCACCACGCAGTCATGGCACAAAATGTCTGCCGAACAAAGTGGCCACAACCAGCCCTCCAGCTCACACAATGGTAAGCGCCAATCTGCCATCAGCTCAGAAGATGGTTTCCTGTTTCGAGTCTGACGTAGTTCCTGTCATAGTTCCTGTTCCTGAAATGCCATCACCTGAGCCACCAGAATGGCCACCACCACCTGAGTTGCCAGAGCTGCTGCCACCACCAGAGCTGTTGCTGCCTGAGCTGCCAGATCCCCCGCGCCAGAGCTGCCAGAGTTGCCGCCGCCAGAGCTGCCAGAGCCATTGACGCTGCCAGATCCCCTTGAATCCCTCGAATGCCAAGAGCCAGATCCTCCTGAATTCCCCAAATGGCAGGTTCCCGATCCCCTTAAACCCCTTGAATGCCGGGCACCAGGTCCTCCTGAATCCCCTGAATGGCAGGTGCCAGATCCTCCTGAATTCCCCAAATGGCGAGTGCCAGATCCTCTTGAGTTCTACGAATGGCCAGAGCCGCCTCCTGAGTTCCACTAATGGCAAGAGCCACCATCTCAGTCCCATGAATGGTTGCCAGAGCCGTGTGACTTCCCAGAGCCGCCAGAGTCATGTGAACCCAAGCCTCCTGATCCACTGGGGTTGAATGAACTGCCAGTGCCTCCTGAACCTAAGCCTCCTGACCCACTGGCATTAAATGAACTGCCAGTGCCTCCTGAACCTAAGCCTCCTGACCCACTGTGGGTGTATGACCCGTCCATGCCTGCTGAACCTGCACGATCCAGGCCCGCCGCAGCTCCACGGTCCAGCCCCGCCACAGTTCCACGCTCCAGGCCCTCCGTTGCTCCACGCTCCAGGTCTTCTGCAGCTCCACGCTCCAGTCCCTCCACAGTTCCACGCTCCAGGTACTGTACATCTTCACTGCGTGGTCCTGGCTCTCCATCCCTCCCCCTGTTCCGCCTCCGCTCCACTTCCCACCTGAACTGAATTAGGAGTGTCTGGAAGCCGCTCCTTAGAGAGGGGCTCTGTCCCAATCACCAGCAATCTAACCATCAGAGATCGCTGGTAAACACTAATATCACACAAGAACTACAAATACACCATGTTCACGGCTACAAACCCAGTCATGAAACACACGCAATCACCTGCTCCAAGTCACCTTTGATTAGACTCTCACAGCTGAAGCTGCTTCTGGACTGATTACTGCACTACATAAGCAACACAAACACACACAATGTTGCTGAGTCTTGTTTACTGTAAAAGTGACATTATGACGCGTTTCCTTAGTCTAGTCTTGCTGTGTTTTGATCCTTTGATCTGTGTTTTGAGCCTGTCCATTTGACTGTGTATGTCCCGGGCTAGATGTCACATGTTCGAATTTCCATCCTTTTACAAAACTGCTGAACTCTGTGCTGGCATACTGTGGACCATTGTCTGAGACCACCGTGTACAGTATTTTTATGTCTGGTGAACACTGACTTCAAGGCCATAATTACACGCTGAGCAGTTGTGTTAGACAGATTGCTGATTTCTGTGAAATTACTACAGTAGTAATCAACAGAAAAAAGGTCATTTTAACCATTATAATGGAACAGGTCTGTGCCAATTTTGGACCAAGGTCTTCCTGGTATTGGATGTGATATAATTGGTTCTCTTGGATTATTGTTCTTGTCTGCATTGCAAACTGGATATTGTGAGACTAACTCTTCAATTTAAGTTGACATTTGAGTACACATTTTTCACTCTTTGATTTGATTTCCTAAAAACAAAATGATTTTGTTCATCACTTTTCTCATTTTCATCTATTGATTGTATTTTCTTTGTTGATACTTGAGTTTTGCACATTTTTGCAAAGTGATTTCTTTTGTTACAGCTAGTAATGAGTTACAATTAAAATTTCTGAAGCCATACCTTCCAATTCTCAGCCAAGTTGCCTTGAAGAGACAACACTGATGGTGGTTGCAGTACACCTTCTCAGTTGTGCTTTCTATTTACGATCCCTTTTCTGACACCATGTTATGTCTTTTATATTTTAAATGAAGTATAAGATGACACCGACATAGCCATGCCATGCAGTTCCATACAATGTTTTTATTAAATAAACGCAACCCAGGTGACGACACACAGGTATGGGTAGCACACTCATACAAAATACATAACAAATTAAATTTCTTAGAGAAGACTTGGCAAGGATTGGTAGATATGGGGTTAAATGTTACTGTTGAAAATGGGTTTGTTGAAAAAGTGGTAGGTTTGGCATGGACAGCTGGAAGAGTTTGAAGAGTTTTAACCAACTCTTCTGTTAATTAAAGTTAAAGTTTGCGGGTGTCTCGGATTCTAGCTTGGGCAGAATCCTGAGAACAGGTTGAGAACAGCATGATAGCTGCTGGACCAGGAATTGTATAACAACTAAGTGGGATCTATGTACAGCTTTTTTTTAAACAAACATGGTCAAAAAGTCAGGGGTCATAATATTCCATAACATAATACACAGACACAGGTACATTTGAATGCTGTGTTTGTCCTCGAATAGACATGACTTTCAAACGCTCCAGTGTTTCTAGGAATTTTCGGTCTCTTCAGAGTATGTGTGTGTCTAAATTTAAAAATGAGCACTCATTTAACATTAAATATAGCATTTACTCACATTTTACCTCAGATTTTTAATCAGCGTTTTATGGATTTGCACATTTTACAAGTACTTCATAGTGCTTTCTGAAAGAGACTGTAATGGTGGAGTGACGATGACAACAGAGGCGAGGATCCAAGTGCAGATTTAAGTTTAAAAGTCATCAGGGGCAAACAGAATCATACAGGTAATCAGAATTGTAGTTGTAAACAGGCGGAAAGTCGATAAGGCTGGCGGCAGGCAAGGATAACAGATAGGCTATCAAGGCTGAGATCAAAAACACAGAAAATCAGGAACAAAGAAAACGCGTTGTAAGTTTACTAAACAGATGAACAATACTCAGCAAAGATATTGGCTGCGTCCGAAACCGCCTACTACTCAGTAGGTACTGCATTTGAATTTAAACGTACTACTCGGCCGTTAGAAAAGTACGTTCTACACAGTATGAATGTGAGAAGTATGAATGGAATTAGGACATACTACATCCGCCATTTTGTCACTGTCACGTGACCTACCTGCGTCAGTTGCGTCGCTTCACTCCCATTCACGAATTCACTTGTGGGGCATCATGGGATAGCGCAGCGTGCATATAATGCGCACTTCAGAATCTCGCCGGAAGTAGTAAGTCATCCGGGTACTTCTCGCATACTGATTTTCGAATTCTATGAATTCGGACATACTACTCGGCTCGCATACTGATTTTAGCGTACTGTATAGTATGGAAGTATGCGGTTTCGGACGCAGCCATTGTGTGTATGCACTGCTTATGTAGTGAGTGTAATCAGTCTTTGACGGTCCTCCGGTGGTGTGTATGCAATCAGTCGTGATATGGAGCAGGAGTGTGTGTGCGCGCTGCATGACTGGAGTTGTAGTCCTTAATCAAATCTGTAGTTCACAGAAGTGTGTGTGTGTGTGAACCTGCTATCTCTGACAGTGGAGATCGCTGGTGATCGTGACAGAGACACAAAATCACTTTCAAGATCTTTCACTTTTCCATGCTGGTGGAATGACTTGCCTAAATCAAACTAGCCAACCAAAGAACATTTGTCCTTTTAACAATAGCTCTCTCTAATTTGGACTAATGATGTGCTCCATAATAAAAAGGAATAGTAAATTATCTCCATTGTCCTTTTTGGTGAACTGTCGCATTAATATACAATAAATTGAATACCAGAGATAGATAAATAAAAAAAAAAACTCACTTTCCAAGAGCGAAGATGGTGGTTGCTACAGTAATGTTCTGTTGTTTGTAGATCGCATCAATCAGTGTGGGATCAAAAGTTCCTTCTGATACAATTGGAGACAACCATGGTGCCAGAGGACCAAATTTACCATCTGGGCTGTTTTAAATAAAGATAATCACATACATATGCAAGTGCATAATATAATATAATATAATATAATATAATATAATATAATATAATATAATAT
>CAIGQQ010009324.1:217-10660 GCA_903798035.1 Danio albolineatus
CAGCTTCAGTCACCTCTTTGTCTCCTCTAAACCTCCACCTTCAGCTTTTGTGTCTCCTCTAAACCTCCACCTTCAAGTTCTGTGTCTCCGCTGCACCCCATGTCTCCTCTACTCTACATTTGACTCTCACAGTAAAAATGCATTCATGTATTTTGAAAGAAAATGATGAATACACATGTTGTAAATCGCCGTAAATGCGCCGTAGACTAATCATGGTGGTGCCCATCACCCATCATAGATTAAACCAGATATTAAAGTTTACGGTGGCTTGAGGAAGCCTGCTGGAAGTAGTTTCAGTTTTAAACAGTTTGAAAAAGTTTAAAAAGTATGGATGGATAGATAAAAAGGTTTAGATTTATATAGGAAAGTTTATATGGCTAGATTAGCATGTTTCTAGTATGAATTAGCAGTATTTTTTAGTGTGAATTAGCATGTTGTTAGCACAAATTTAGGATGAATTATTATATTGTTACATGTTTCTAGTATGAATAACCATGTTGCTTTCATGTTTCCAGTATGGATTAGCATGTTGTTAGCATGTTTCTACTATGAATTAACATATTGTTAGCACATATTTATGAATAAGTATATTGTTAACATGTTTCTGGTATGAATTTACGTATTGCGTTCATGTTTCCAGTATAGATTAACATGTTGTTAGCATGGGCAGCATGGTGGCACAGTGGGTAGCGCTGTCGCCTCACGGCAAGAAGGTCGCTGGTTCGAGCTAGGTCAGTTGACACTTCTGTGTGGAGTTTTCATGTTCTTCCCGTGTTCACGTGGGTTGCATCATGCTCCCATTTCCCCCAAAGACATGTGAATTGGGTGAGCTAAATCGTCCGTAGTGTATGTGTGTGAATGAAAGTGTATGGATGATTCCCAGTGAGGGGTTGCAGCCGGAAGGGCATCCGCTGCGCAAAACATATGCTGGATAGTTTGGTGGTTCATTCTGCTGATGAATTAAGGACTAAGCTGAAAATGATTGAATGTTGTTAGCATTTTTGTAGTATGATTCAGCAGTTTTATAGAGTGAATAAGCATTTCACAGCCACATAAACCACAACAAAACAAGACCGGTTACTTTCTGAAGCTAAGCAGGGCTGAGCCTGCTCTGTACCTGGATGGGAGACCACATGGGAAAATGTTAATGAGGCCAACAGGGGATCTGAGTCCTAATGCCTCAGTATAGTGAAGGAGACACCATACTGTCAGTGAACGTCGTCTTTCGGATGAGACGTTATACCAAGTCATGACTCTCTGTGGTCATTAAAAGTCCCAGGGCGCTTCTCATAAAGAGTAGGGGTGTAACCCCGGTGTCCTGGCCAAGTCCCTCCATCAGCCCGATCATGGCCTCTAAATCATACCCATTCACTTAATTCGCTCTATCACTGTCCCTCCACTCCACCTACTGTATAGCTGGTGTGTTGTGAGCACAATGCCACGTTGTCCTGTGGCTGCCGTCGCATCATCCAAGTTGATGCTGCACACTGGTGGTGGTGTAAATAGACCCCCCTCATGATTTTGAAGCACTTTGGGTGTAAGCGCTTTATAAATACAGATTACATTACATGTTGTTAGCATAAATTATCATGTTATTATAGTTTTTCTAGTATGAGTTTACACTAGGGGTGGGCGATATGGAAAAAATATCATATCACGATTTTTTCCGGGAAAATCACGATTCACGATTTTTATCACGATTCTTTTTTTAAGTTGATTTTTAAAGACTATTTTGCAAATTACACAGGTACAATACAACTAAACTAATGTCCCAATATTAAAATATACTATTCTGCAAAGGAAGAACAATCAACAAGACTTGCAATTACCATCAAAATGAACACTTAACAAATCTAACAAATCTTTATTAGACAGATCCTCAGCAACACCTTCAACAATGTAAATGGCTTTTTTTTACAAAGTCAACAAAACTAGTAGTGTTTTGAACTTAATAAATGCATAATAATCATGATAACCATGAAACCATGATTATTCTTCAGACTACATGATTATACAACCAAAATCTATAATCGCTGCATCCCTAATTGTTACGCAGTTCAAAACAACATATGAATGTGTTCGTCGAAGAAGCCTTCTTGAGCAGCATATTCAGCATATATTCATATACAACATATTCACATTTTAATGTTGAAAAGGCCAACGTGGGTGTCTTGAGGAGCAAAATACAGCATATGGACTCTTATATTGCTGTAGTGTCATCATCACTTATATTGAAAGTCATCTCTGGCCCCTCATTTGGGATGCTTTTCATGCCAACTACGGTCCGTGTTATTTCAGTGACAAATGTCGTGAGCGCAGTCTTACGGGGCGAGATCACATTTATGTACAGTAATACGAGCATGCAAGTCTCCGCTTGTGCTCCTTTTTCCTCCGTTCGTGCACACAACTTCTTGCGCCCTCAAATAAACGCTGCCGAAGTGTGATTTAGTGCGTTTATGTAACGCGTATGTCTCCAACATTGATAAGATTTGCTATGAATATTTACGAATGTCTCCAATAAACCTACAGAGCGGCATTGATGCGTCCTGAAGTAAAGTGAAGCAGCTTTAAACTCCAGCAAGAGAAAGTAATTGTATGCCGAAGCGTAGAGCTTTATCTGTAAAGTATATTTATGGAAACTGTTCATCTTTACTGAAAGCTGCGCCGGTATGCTGGCCTCACGCATCGCGCAGCCCTGACAGCATGTAACCTTAAAGGGTTAAACAAATGACGCACAGCACTATGGTTACACAAAAGTTCCCGCTGTTATAATTCACTTACCTTTTAATACGTTTTGGTGCGACTGTAACCCGCTATTGAAAAAAAAAACAACGACAGACGACTAAATGTTTTGAATGAGAAGCAGTAATAGCCGTGGCGGGATGAATTAAGGTGAGGCGCCCGTCATGGAAGAATGAATGTCGCGGAAGCACTGCACTATATGCTGTATGGCGATACAACGATTTTTCTGAAAAAGTGGATCGTGCAGGTTGTGGATCGTGATACGATTAAATATCGTATTATCGCACAGCCCTAGTTTACACGTTGCTTTCGTGTTTCCAGTATGGATTGGCATGTTGTTAGCATGTTTCCATTGAGAATTAGCATGTTGAAAGTTAGCAGTGTGAAATGATTATAATTATAACGATGAAATGGTTATAATATGTTTATCCATAATGCTTTTTTGATGCAACCTGGCCAATCTTTTTTTTTTCAAGTAAAGACCATAATAGTCTCTGATCGGTCTTTTCCTTTTAAATTGGCCTTTAATATAGGGTGGATGAGCTGATCTTATATACAGTATGTATGCAAAGAATGTCAGAAGTGTTTTTTCCCCTCATGTCCATGCCTGAAACCTCAGAGTGTGGCTGTAATTATCATCCTTAACTTAGTTAGGTGCTAATCTTATTTCTGGTAGGAAAAATCTCATGACCAGCAGGCTTCAACTCTGATCATAAGCTGTCACTTAGTCTGTTTGATTAGAGATGTTAAAAGCTTACATTTCCAGATCACCTTTCTATCAGTTTGGTGTAGTCTTTTTAAGTTTTTGGCAAATTGCTTGGACTCTCTCATGTCTTATAATTATGTTATTTCAATATTTGCTTCACTAACATGCAACTTCAAGTACTCCATTTTAGGATAGCTACCAAAAGGATTAAATAATGCTCCCGGGATCGAGCGAGCATGTATGAAATGCGTGTGGTCCAATCTGGGAATCGTTTATTTTGTTATATCAATCAATATGCCGATCAAAAAGAGCCCATTAGAATAGCTCTCAATCAGAGAAGGAGTCTCAAAGCACCAGTACAGGCCGGTCGGAGATGGTTGGTCTGGCCCATCTGTGTCTGTGAGGCCGGTGGGTCTCTCGAGGTCAGAGCCGTAGAGCTCACAAAGACATGCGGAATGCTGTGCGGCCGCCAACACAAACACGCAGACTCGGTTCTGCAGCCTCGCAGGACTGACGCTCTGCTGCACCGTCCCGCAGCTCACACACATTACTGACGATGATCAACCGCTTCAGACTGATGGCCAGGAGGTCAGCAGATCTTCCTGGTGTGGGTTTAAAATGAGATCTAAAGGTTTATCCACTTTTTGCGTTAACAAAAACATGCATTCAAATGATAAAGCCAAACATCTGTTGGTTTAATAATGCTTCTAAATAACGTCTTAATGTTTTTTCAAATGAGAATGCGGTTGCTAAAAATGCTACTCTTAATATAATAATAATAATAATAATAATAATAATTATTATTATTATTATTATTATTATTATTTATAATAGCAATATGGCACAATGCATCTAACAGATATTTTGGTTGACTTATTTCTTTTGTTTTTTAATTTTTTAAATTTAATTTATTTTGTCTGTTTATTTCAGTATAATTTTAAATCTATTTATTTTGTTTAAAAATTATTCGATTTTTTTATTAATTTATTTTACTTACATCAAAGTGCAGAATTTTTAATAAATAAAATGCAATTAAAATGATTGCATATTTGTAAATCATGTTGTGCATACTGTATGTGCTTCATTTACAATTAATTAATTCATTATGATTATTAATATTTATTTATTTATTTATTAGTCAAATTTAAGGTCGCTAAAAACATTTGTTGAAAACATGCTGAAACATTTTTTTAATATTTTTTAAAACCTTGCTTTAGTGCTTTATTCTGAATAATACTGAAGTTAGTAGTAATTATTAATTTAATTTAGTGTCATATTATTATTATTATTATTATTATTATTATTATTATTATTATTATTATTTACAATAGCAATATGGCACAATGCATCTAACAGATATTTTGGTTGACTTATTTTTTGTTTGTTTTTTTATTGATTTATTTTTTATTTAATTTATTTTGTCTGTTTATTTCAGTATTATTTTAAATCTATTTATTTTGTTTAAAAATGTTTAGATTTTTTATTTATTTACATCAAAGTGCAGAATTTTTTAATTAATAAAATGCAATTAAAATAATTGCAGATTTGTAAATCATGTTGTGCATACTGTATGTGCTTCATTTACAATTAATTAATTCATTATGATTTTTAATATTTATTAATGTATTTATTAGTCAAATTTAAGGTCGCAAAGAACTTTATTTGTTGAAAACATGCTGAAACATTTTTTAAATATTTTTTAAAATCTTGCTTTAGTGCTTTATACTGAATAATACTGAAGTTAGTAGTAAATATTAATTTAATTTAGTGTCATTATTGTTGTTTATTATTTTATTCTATTAATTGAATTAATGAAAAATATACACTTCACTTTATTTGACATGATGAAATCAATATAACCATATTTATTTATTTATTTCATATTTATTTTTTTGAGTTGTTGTTTTAATAGGACATACAAACATTGATAGGGTGAATTTCTGCAGTGCAGATGTTTGTTGTTGTGTGTGTATTTGTGCAGATGTGCATTCATGGATCCACCAAAGACCTCCAGCTTGAGTTTGGTGGTGCACAAGTCAGTCTAACTGCCTTCGAAAAAGAGCAAAAGCATGAAGAAACTATCTTCACATTTGCTATCAATTTAGGACCTGAAAATACGCCTCTCTCGCTCTCCCTCTCTCTCTCCTGAGCAGGACGGAGATGAGGAATGTTTTTATATCAATGGGGAAAAAGGATTGCGAGGGGGAAGGTATAAAGATGGCGTGTAATAATGGCAGTCTTTCTCCAGATGTGTGGCAGATATTGTGACCTCAGTGTGACCTGTAGTTTGATCAGCGTCAGTCATCTGCCACCTGCTGACCGTTCAGCACACCTACACATACATACACACACGTACAAACGGCGTGTGCATTGTGTTATTCCACGTGGTCTGAGGCCAAATTCCAGAACACACACACACACACTATTCATATTCATTCTTTGAGGCTGGCTGGATTTGCCTTTTGCAGCAGTGTATCTGTGCAAGTGGATTCCCTTGGTTTTGCTGTGGTTTTGGGGCTGGAGTGTTATTGAAAAAGCTGTTAAATATATTGAGTTTGATGCTGACTTTAATCTGATGTACTTCCAACCAGTGTCCCATCGGGGGACTTTAGCATGCGTGTACGGTCCTGCCTGACTCCAGATCAGTAACCGGTCCTTCACAACCGTGAAAAATAAACCAATACAATGTAGTATAATTTACATAATTTCCAAGGATACATATATGTTTTTACATTTATTATTAAGGCCTTTCGATTTCATTTTGATTTATAGTAGGAAGGAGAATTTTTTTTATTTATTTTTGTTCTGATTAGTTGATGCTAAAACCGGAGAAAAGTCTCAGACATTTAGGACTTAAAAATGGTCACACTTTACAACAAGGTTTTATTAGATAATGTCACTTAACGCATTTACACTAATAATGAACCATTCTAAAATTATTAATTCTAATATCATTAGTATAATGTCATTAATATCATTATCAATAACATTTGTTGGAGTTTTTAAAAGTACAAATGTAAAAAAATAAAATACTGTTTTAGTATACACTCACTGGCCACTTTATTAGGTACACCGGTCCAACTGCTCGTTAAAGCAAATTTCAAATCAGCCAACCGCATGGCAGCAACTCAATGCATTTAGACATGTAGACATGGTCAAGATGATCTGCTGCAATTCAAACTGAGCATCGCAATAGGGAAGAAAAGTGATTTAAGTGACTTTATAGGTGGCATGGTTGTTGGTGCCAGACGGGCTGGTCTGAGCAATTCAGAAACTGCTGATCTACTGGGATTTTCACGCACAACCATTTCTAGGCTTTACAGAAAATGGCCTGAAAAAGAGAAAATATCCAGTGAGTGTCAGTTCTGTGGGTGCAAATGCCTTGTTGATGCCAGAGGTCAGAGGAGAATGGCCAGACTGGTTCGAGCTGATAGAAAGACAACAGTAACTCAAATAACTACTCGTTATAACCGAGGTATGCAGAAGAGCATCTCTGAACGCACAACACATCCAACCTTGAGGTGGATGGGCTACAGCAACAGAAGACCACACTGGGTGCCACTTTTGTCAGCTAAAAACAGGAAATTGAGGCTACAACTCCTACAGGCTCACCAAAATTGGACAAAAGAACTTTGGAAGACATTGGCTGGTCTGATGAGTCTCGATTTCTGCTGCGACGCTCGGATGGTAGGGTCAGAATCTGGCATCAACATATATCCATCCTGCTTTGTATCAATGGTTCAGACTGGTGGTGTAATGGTGTGGGGAATACTTTGGGTCCTATTAGTACCTACACTTTGGGCCCATTAGTACCTACTGAGCATCGTGTCAACGCCACAGACCTGAGTATTGTTGCTGACCACGTCCATCTCTTTATGACCACAGTGTCCCCATCTTCTGATGGATACTTCCAGCAGGATATCGCACCATGTCATAAAGCGCGAATCTGAAACTGGTTTCTTGAACATGACAATGAGTTCACTTTACTCAAATGGCCTCCACAGTCACCAGATTTCAATCCAATAGAGCACCTTTGGGATATGGAGGAAAGGGAGATTTGCATCATTAATGTGCAGCTGACTATCTGCAGCAACAGCGAGATACTATCATGTCAATATGGACCAAAATCTCTGAGGAATATTTCCAGTACCTTGTTGAAGGCAGTTATGAATGCAAAAGAGGGTCCAACCGGTACTAGTGAGGTGTACCTAATAAAGTGGCCGGTGAAAGTAAAAATATACTAAATAAACAATTTCTATTGCATTTCTGGTGAAAATAAATGCAGCATTAAACATTATTTGCAATAAAAAACCTTTACATTTAAACCTTCCCCAAACTTTTAATTATCAGTGTGCATAAAACAAACAATTTCTAAAGATCTGAATATAACATAAACTTAAAACAAAAAGTGTATTGCTTTTGCTTGACTTTTATCTGTTGGCTGTTCCAGCAGCAACAAACGAATGTAATGGATATAACGTGATTCTTGGGATGATTGTGGATTTTTTCTCTCTAATGGCTGCGTCTTCACACAGCGGATCTTTCTGTGGACCTCAGTTCCTCGGAGTACAGTGTCGTGGTCCAAACGCAGAGAGAGACCAGATGTTTCTTTTGTTTAGATTTGAACTGGGCGGAAAGGAAGGGTGTAGGAGTCGGTGGGCGGTCGGGTGTAAGGAAACTAAACCATTCACAGTTGAATAGCTCTGTACTGTATGTTTCTGTGCGTGTGTGTGTGTGTGAGGCAGAGAACACATATGTGTGCTTTATAAACATCTCGGAATGTATATATGAGTTTTTAAACTCGGTGTATCACAGAAATGCAGTCTTGAGTAACTTTTTTACAACATTTTCTGACCATCTTTTGGATACAGAGGAGCTTTCTATACATTTAAAAATGTTTATGACATGTTGATTACACCTGTTGGTTTCTAGTAGAGCTCTGTAGGCCTGTCACGATATTTGTTTTGTTGTACAGTACGATATATTGCACCAAAAGTATATTGCGTTAATTTATATCAATTATGATATTGTTGTCATTTTAAGACAATTTTATGCCACTCATCATTATATAACGCCAGAATGACAATATATTATCCTCAAAATGCAAGTGCACTCTTCCAAATAACACACAATATTTTATTCTTAAGAATATTTCATTTAATTACAGTCATTTTAACGGTTTAATAGTGAGTCATTGGATTCAGAATGCGAAAACGCACATCCTAAATAAATATTAATAAATGTAAACAAAATAGTGTGAGGTAAAAAGTAACAGAGGCTGCGATTTCTACTACCAGATCTATTTTCAGTTGTCAGACACCCCCATTAAAAGTATACTATTATAATTTATAGTAAACACTAGTGTTTTTTTAACCATACCGACACCTCCAATAGAGATCGAGATGTTGCACAACCTGCTAAAATGTTGCTAGGATTGGTTTTTATGTATAGGTGATATATGTTGCATCTCCAAAAATGATTAAAGTCATGTCCATGTGTTGTGTGATAAGTCCATATATTGATTATTGTGACAGGCCTAGAGCTCTGTTAAATATTAGGGTTGCATCGAATTTTTGGTCGCCAAAAAATATAGGCTGAAAATAGCTTTTAACTGTGATGTCATGGCAACCCTGGTAAAATGACGCCTCTCGACTTGTTCGATCTCAATAAAATGTTACTGTAAATAAAATTATTATTATTATTATAAAGGTATTTTTATAATCTGTGTTATTAAGTTTTATTTAAGAAGTCTTACTTTATATACTTGCTTTATATGATTTAATAAAACATTTGAGTTTTGGCCAAGTACTTTCAGAATTTTTAGGCAAAATAATAAACTTTAAATAATTATTAAAAAGTGCATGAAAAGAGGTGTAAATGTTGTAAGGTACAACGCAAAGCCGCATAGGTGCTCACTCTGTGCTTAAAGTAGGAGTAATGAAAGTTCTTTTTTGACTATGTCCTGGATATTTTTCTTTTGTTAAATGTTAATATAATATATAATATATATAAATATATAATATATAATAAATATAATAATATTAAAATACACATTTGTTTTATACAAATTAATCACTACAAAAATGTTTTAAATGTTTTCATGGTGTTTTTAATTCAATTCAGCTTTTTAAATGTGATAATGTTTAATTTTTTGGTTGTCTGCAAGTATAAAAATAATGAATGCTTTTCCCGGTGGCTAGAACTATTCTAAGTATCAGAAGTATTGTAAATGATGAATATTATTTTTAAAAATCTTGTGTTCGAGTGATCTGTTTTGTAGTATGATTTTACAGTTGCCAGAAACTTGGTTGAAAATTTAAAGAATTTTTTTAAAAACGTAGTTATGTTTTTGCAAATTGCCATGACTCTTCATATATACACAAATAGTTACATTTTTAAATGTATTGAAAGGATAGGAAAGCAATCCGTACATTAAAAAAAGTAATCCTCATTATTTTTGTGGCTTCAGATGGATGATGATCCGATATCTAATATTTTTACTAATGTATTTTGTGTTTCTTTTTGTTATTATTATTATTATTTTGTTATTATTATTATTTATTTATTTATTTTCTTTCTTTTTTGTTATTAGTTTTTAGTGTAACTAGCTACTCTATTGACCTTATTCTTAAATGCGGAAGTGCGCTCGTTTTTGCAGTTGTTTTAGACCTTCCGATTCAGTCTATGGGAGAAATGACTAGGAATAATAAACGGCAGAAAACGGTCAAACTACTTGCTCTACGAACAAGTGTTTGCATGACTATACAGACAAAATAGGATCATATAAAAAAGAAAACATCAGTTTGCAACATTGAGCAGCATAACGAGCTGTTTTTAACGTCTAAAAATTAATGGAAGTGAATGAGACCGGAAGTCTTGAGCCAAAAAGATTTAAATGGCTGCGCCCGCTCATACACAGAGAATAAGGTGAATAGATAACAAGTATAGGGCGCCACGGTGGCCGAGTGGTTAGCACGTTCGCCTCACAGCAAGAA
>CAIGQQ010009330.1:3731-15106 GCA_903798035.1 Danio albolineatus
TTTATTTTATTTTATTTTATTTTATTTTATTTTATTTTATTTTATTTAAATTAAATTAAATTAAATTAAATTAAATTAAATTAAATTAAATTAAATTAAATTAAATTTCATTTCATTTCATTTCATTTCATTTCATTTCATGTTGTGGCGGTGGTGTGTCAGTGTGATCTGTAATGAGATGAGTGTTCACCGCTGAACCTGCGCTCTCCACTGCTGCTGAGAGCCTCTTCACAGGCACAGCACAAAACATCCACATAATCAAGCAAACCACGGCTTTAATTAACACTGTCTCCATCCAGCTATTTGTATGCGCATTTTAGCATATTGCAATAAAAGATGCGCAACGGCAAGATACATGTACGTTTTGAGAATGAGCATAAAAACTATGTGCACAGGATACTGTAAGTAGGATAAACTTTTTATGCAATAAGAAAAAATTAGAAACCTGTTGATGCCAATGTTGATGATGAGTAATGTTTATTCAAAGAAAATTATTTGATAGTTTTTCTTAAATAAGAACATCTGGGTTTCCTTTCTGTTAGATCCGGTTATTTAAGGTATTTAAAATTTATCAAAGTAATTTTAATGTGGATTTAATGTGCAGCAATCGCAAAGTGAACAACGGTTGGGTCTGGGAGTTGGCGATGGAGAAGTGAAGGGGCACTTTCATTCATTTGAGGGGCATTTTTTTCTCCAAGAGAAAAAAGGCTGTGCTCTCCACAGATTAATCCCTACCTGTACACGTACCTGCATGTGTGTCTATTATATGTTGTACATTTAGAAGTATCTTAGTTTTATTTGAAGTTATTCTAAATGAAGTGAAAGAGCCAATTACAGTTTAATGAGACTGATCTCAGAAGTAATTTCAGGACAGTTATTGCTCATTGAGCAAAGCCACAAACCGCATGGGTGCTTCTGCAAGGTGGTAATCTCAAAACACTACATGAAAATCTGCCAAATCGTGAAACTAAAGTGAAGATTAAACTCTAACAGGTCTTTCTGTTAACTTTAAACACATAAGATTACTTTTTTTCAACATTTCCCTCTCTTAATCCAATCCCATGCAAAGCATGCTGGGAATTACAAAACCCCTAACCAGGTAGTTGGACAAACATAATTCCTTCATGTTGTCTCAACACAAAATACTTAAGGTAATCTAATGGTTTGAATCTAATTTAAGTGGGCTGAGCACTGTAAAAAGGGTTCCACACTATTCCTTCATGTTGTCTCAACACAAATCAGTTACTTTAACTTAAGTTGATTGAACATAAAACAATTAAGTTATCCCAGAAAAACCTTCAATAATTGCGTTGATTCAGCTCATTATAATTAAGTAGAGTGAACAATCAGCAGAAATATTTTTTTGAGCGCAGAAAACAAACAAGTTGGCAAAAAAAATTACAAGAATTGTGTTGTTTCAGCTCATTTTAATCAGGTAGTTTGAACAAGCGGCAGGGCAGTAATATATATTTTTTTGAGTGTGGGTACATTGCGATTTTTCTTTTGAGTAATTGATCAAGTAATTGATTATATAAGAAAAAAACCTACAGTGGCTTTTCCTACACTGTAAAAAGTATGCAGGGTTCTACACAATTCATTCAATTTGTCCCAATACAAATCGATTAAGTAAACATAACAAATTTAAGTGGACTGAACTTAAAACAATGGGTTGTTCCCCCAAAAATTCATGAATTATGTTAAGCTCATTTTTTCATTAGTAGTTTGAACAAACTGCAAAATCATTCCATTTTCTTTTTGATTTTTGCTGTGATTTTATCAGGTTTTGTTGTCTTTGACTGATTTGATGGAAACTATACTAGTTGGTTTTATCCATCCCTGTATACATAAACTTCAGGTTTTTGTTAACTGCTCATGCTAACTGCAGTCGGATCCTTTAAAATTAGGATACTTGTTTTGAACTAATTGTTTTGTTACATCTGTTAGGCTTTAGTTAACCGGAATTGAGTTTGAAGGCAGTTCTTCTCTTTTATGTTCACTGTTCTGACACTTCTCATCATATCTGCTGTAAGGTCAACGTGATGAGATCCAGAGATGTGTGTGTATGTGTGTGTGTGGCCAAGGCTTTGATCTGCTCTGTTTGACAGCTGTTTGTTTGCCCTCCGCCAGGTGGGTTTTTCTTAGTTTACACAACACACAGCTCGGACTGGGACGTGTGTAAGACAGCACAGCTTCTGCATTGAAGAACACTGAGTGCTGATTTATGGATGGACTATTTTTAACCCACACAACAGAAACAAGCTTGTGTGAAGGTCACAATAGACTCTGGGCTCCATTCATGTGTATGCAAACATGGAAGAGGAAATGCTAGAATACAAACAAAAACACACAGACACTTGTAGTGCTATCTTTAAGGGGACATCCCATATAATATTCCCCTACACCTGAACCAACTCTCACAGCAAACATACTGCATTTTTACCTTTTTAATATTATTCATTCTGTGTGATTTGTGAGCCACCACAAGATCAAAATGTACTGGTATTTCTAAACTTGTGGGGAATACACTACCTGACAAAAGTATTGTCGTTGATCCCAGTTGTAAGAGCAACAAATAATAACTTGACTTCTAGTTGATCATTTGGAAAAGTGGCAGAAGGTAGATTTTTCCAATGAATCATGTGTTGATCTGCATCCCAATCATCACAAATACTGCAGAAGACCTACTGGAACCCGCATGGACCCAAGATTCTCAGAGAAATCAGTCAAGTTTGGTGAAGGAAAAATCATGGTTTGGGGTTACGTTCAGTATGAGGGTGTGCAAGAGATCTGCAGAGTAAACCCGAATTAGTTGACTTTACTAGATTGTTGCGTGGAAACCGGTTGCACGAAACAAGTTTAGTTTTTACATATATACAACTAAACAGGTTAAGCTATATTAAAAGAAAACCTTTAGTTTTTGTAGAAGACAAAACACATTTGAATTAGTAGTATTTACTAAAAAACATTAGTTCACATTACTAATTTTATAAAGGATATGTTTTGTAAAATAACTATTAAATTGAACACAGCATATTATGTTAAAAATGCTTTTATGCAATGATAATTGTTATATTTAAGTAATCTATTGCAATTAAAAATAATATTACTGAAATGTAAAACAATTAAAAGCACAAATCAAGAATCAAACAACACAATGTCAATGTTTTTTTTTTATTATTGGTAATTTAGATAAAGCTCTGCAAGGAACATTCTGGCATTAGTAAACATTGACAATTGTATAAAACCTGAGTCAAACCTCTAAAGCTTTAAGTCACTATATGGCCCAACATGAGCGCAACTTGCTGGATGAAGAGAAGTGTTCTTTGTTGACTTGGGGTAGTTCAGATGCAATGCATATGCAAGTCCAAAGAGAATGCATACAACTTTTGGCAAGTCTTTAATGCAGTCCCTAACAAGTTGTTCCTCAAGGATGATCTTAACTGAGGTCTCCCTTGACAAGCAGGATTCCAAGGTGGTGGAATGAGTGATCATCAGAGTCCTAACAAAAGAGCAGAACAGTTATGTTTCTCATTAAATAATTGTCAATAATATAAGACAAGGGTTCAAAGACATGCGGTACAGGTGAATTGAGTAGGCTAAATTGTTTGCAGTGTATGTGTGTGAATGAGTGTGTATGGATGTTTCCCAGTGATGGGTTGCAGCTGGAAAGGCATCCGCTGTGTAAAACATATGCTGGATAAGTTGGCAGTTCATTCCGCTGTGGCTACTCCAGATTAATAAAGGGAGTAAGCCGACAAGAAAATGAATGAATAAACATAGGACAATAAGTGAATAGGTTTTAAATGCTTCAGTAACACTTTATCAAAATATTTAATTTATTCTACAATAATTTTAGCGTTTACTTATTAACCCATATTCCCAAGCTATAAGAGTTGTGTATCTTTATCTTTCCCTGAATTTAAAGTCACAAAGTCAATTTATATTTAAATTAAAGTTGGACATTTAAAACAAGGACAGAAAACAACTATCTAACTCAACTATCAATAAAAATAACTTAAATTATGTATATGACGAGAGTATATGTTAGAGAGTTTGGAAAGATGTTTTGTTACTCTTTAAATTATTTTCTTTTCGGCTTAGTCCCTTTATTAATCTGGGGTCGCCACAGATGAATGAACCATAAACTTATCTAGCATATGTTTTACCATGCGGATGCCCTTCCAGCTGCAACCCATTACTGGGAAACATCCATAAACACTCATTCACACACATACACTACAATTTAGCTTAACAAATTTGACCAATAGCGCCTGTCTTTTGCTAACTCCACACAGAAATGCAAACTGACCCAAGCTAAGGATCGAACCAGCGACCTTCTTGCTGTGAGGCGATTGTACTACCCACTGTGCTGTGATGCCCTGTTTTGCTACTCTTAAGTTTAAATGTTTTAAACTAAGTGTAAATGTTTTTACAAAATATAAGTACCATCCATTTATAGAAAGAATGCTGTCATGGTCCTTTAAGACAACCTTTGAGAAAATAAGTTACTTACCGAGCAAGTTTAAAGACGTCTGCAAGCTTGTCCCCCAGGAGAATCGGGAGCCCTTTAAAGACCAAGGACTTAATATCTTTATGGTCTGGAGCCTGTTAATAAGAAAATAAAAATGTTGCACAATTATATTAGACAACCAATAAAGTAACACTTGTGAAATATTCGATAATTTAAAGTTTAAAAAAATTATGTAACTGTATAATATACATGAACCAACCTTCGTTTGCTGTAAAGGCTCTGACAACAGCTCTCCAACATTCCACCTCTTTGCAAGATAGATCTAAATTAAACGCAGCCTGTGTTGATCAACGCTTTCATAAAATAACTGCTTGACGTTCTAAACTTCAAGAACACCTGCAAGAGGAAACACAGAATAGGAATATTTTATAACTATATCACAAAAAATATACTTCACACAAAATAAAATAAAAAATAGGTCATGTTTTGCACAGCTTTGTTGTCCCAGATGTAAATGAAATAAAGTGACACAAAAGACTATGTTATACACTAGACTGTAATTGACACTAAATGATGAGATAAAATAATAGTAGGAAATCCTAGATTCTTAAACATACCTGATCTTCTGTAAAAAAGTGCAGGCCAGTGGTCCAGTATCAGGCTTCTTGCAGGCTCAGACTCTATCAGATATTTTTTTCTAAGTGCCAACATACAGTAAGGTCCATCTTGAAACAGAGCAAAGAAAAAGTTTAGCTGCAAACATAATTCTACTGTGAAAGTTATCCAAGTTATCCATTTGCTAGTGACTTTGACTTATAAAGTAATGTTTACTAATGTAAACTTGCCGCTCACAAAAAAATAAAATCACTCTTGTGAAACTTTTAGCGTTATCAAAGATTGGTAATATTTAGCATTAGCCGCTAGCACGTGCGCACGCATGGACTCGTGCTAATATGAACACAAAGTGTAATAACACACACTTTGTAATTACGGGGAACATGCTTTTAGCTGTGAACATACAGAAAAAAACACTAGATAATGTTATAAACAGTGACTAGACGGAAAAGGCAAATGCAGGCACATGCTAATATTATAGCCGAACTGTGAACTGACAGGGAAAATAGCGCAAACTGACAGATTACTGTTTATATTTGAGTTCAGCATCGGTCTGGATTTCAGGTTAGAAATATATGAACTGATAAAAGCTTATTTGCACACTTACTGTTTCAAGCCGCTTTCAAAAGATCCGCGGTAACTGTATCCAAAGGCTCTCACTGAGCGTGTTGTGCTCACGTCAGCACCTCGGCCAACCAAGGCCCCTCCCCTTCTAACAAAAACTAAAGGAACAGAGTAGTCTCTACTTAACATGATCAGTACACTCAATTTTTTCTTCTGATTAGTGCAGATAGCCAGTTTGATTTAGTAATGGCACAATTTCTTAAAGAACAATAAAGAATTAGTAATGATTACTTAAAATGTTTCATTAGCACAAAATCCGGGTTTACAGTGTGGATGGCAACATCAATAGTCTGAGGTGTCAAGACATTTGTGCTGCCCATTACATTACAAATCACAGGAGAGAGCAAATTCTTCAGCAGCATAGCGCTCCTTCTCATCCTTCAGCCTCCACATCAAAGTTCCTGAAAGCAAAGAAGGTCAAGGTGCTCCAGGATTGGCCAGCCCAGTCACCAGACATGAACATTATTGAGATGAAGGGGGAGGCACTGAAGAAGAATCCAAAGAATCTTGATGAACTCTGGGAGTCCTGCAAAAATGCTTTCTTTGCCGTTCCAGATGACTTTATTAATAAGTTATCTGAGTCATCGCAGAGATGTATGGATGCAGTCCTGCAAGCTCATGGGAGTCATACACAATATTAATTCTTTTTACACTGCGCCATGTCTTTATGTTCTATACTGCACATTGTTTCTGTTAAGTGACAAGACTTTTGTCTAAGCAGTCAGACCTTACTGTCCTAATTAAATAATTAAAAATCAAGGCATGATCATATTTATTTCTTAATTGACCGTAATCTAGAGGCCTTTGCCTTTCATATGAGCCACTTCTGATACCAAATGATCAACTAGAAGTCAATTATTTGTTGTTCCTAAAACTTGTATAGGCAACAAGACGCTTGTCAGGTAGTGTACAACGTACACACCCACACTCATGTCTTTAAAGGTCTACTAAAGTAGT
The DNA here is from genome assembly GCA_903798035.1 of Danio albolineatus. Lineage (NCBI taxonomy): Eukaryota > Metazoa > Chordata > Actinopteri > Cypriniformes > Danionidae > Danio > Danio albolineatus. The sequence goes on from CAIGQQ010009330.1 coordinate 10,399, forward strand.
TCTCCAATTAGACATTATGTGCTTCCATCAATGCAAATGCTTGAAAAAAAATTGCAAAGTGTGTAGCTTGATTGGTAGATAATTGTGGGTTTAATCCCAGAGCTCACATTCATTGGTAAAATGTTTACCTTGGATGGACTGTAAATCATGTACCAAAAGCTTAATTATGAATATCAGTTTTGTGAACACACCTTCATAATGATTGGCTATGTCGGTCATTTAAATTCATGATAGCACAAAATCATAAGTCCACTTAACTTTAAAACATAACTGTAGATGCTTGCACAAACATTCTAGTAACTTTTATGATGAGGAAACTCTCCTACACTTGTCCATTGACAGTAATCTGAATTTGCCATTTTCACGAATCCTGACCAGGTCACTTCCTTTAAATTATGAACTGTCCAATCTTAATGATCTTGGGCCCATTTCATGCATTGTTGGAAATGGTGTACTGTTAGCATAAGGATCCAGCTAGTCATCGGCTACACAGAAGTCTGTGATGAACTTTGTGCTGTGCCTGTGACACATTGTCCTGGTCACCACTGTTGTAACTGCTGGTGATTTGTTGCCCTGCAGTCGCTGTTAACAGTGCTCGTCTCTGAAATGTGGACGACAGTTCATTGTTTGGCTGTCTGTGCACCACTTTTGACACATATTGCCACATGAAACAACCAACAACCAACCAACATTTTCAAGACCGAAATTCTGAGGCTTGATGCACTACAATTTGCCCTTTATTAATGTTGATTAAATCTGCAGCTTTTCCATTGTGACACCAAAAACTCTATTGATCGACCAATGGGGCCATCCTAATTATATCAACTGGTTGATGTTCTTAGACTAATATTTTGGATGATGTACCCAGGACAACCATCTAACCCAATCAGCTTATTCTTATAATTTAATAAAGCCAAATAGAAGCAGATTAATGTAAATTAAAGACAATTAAACAACATAGAGGTGGTCTTACATTTAAGATTGAATCACTATCACAGCTCATGTGCTCCAGTCACGAGAGTCCACCTGATTTGGGCTTTTCTGAGAGCGGAACGTGACCCAAACCTTAAGAGGCAAAATGGGACAAATCTGACCTCAAAGCCCCTCATTGACCTATAAAGTTGTACAATCCCTCACGCCAGACAAACTGATTTTAAGTAAATCAGAAGGTGGCCATCAATCCTAATGAAATGTGCTCTCTAAGACGGCACGATCTAACACTTCACTGTGCGGATGGAGAGATCATCCTTCCTCCTGAGGGCTTTTACTGTAATTTAACTGTGACCTCTCAAAGGGCTTCACATGGGAGGAAGAGAAGAAAAACATGCTGCTGGCCCAGATGACTTCTATCCCCTAAATCCTCTTAAAAAGCCATCAACGTATTTGTTTGTGCCTTTTTAACATGTTAATATACACTCGTTGTAAATTTCACAGTATTTAACTGTAATATGAACTGTATTTTCTGTATGGCAGTTATGCAGTTATTGTATTTTAAAGTTGCCCTGTGAAAATTACTATACATTTTACACTAAAGATATGCATACAGTTCTGTAAATACATATACAGCAAGATAAATGGTGTTGTGAATGTAAATACAGTATTTTGCTGTAAATGATTTGTAGTAAGTTACTGGTGAACCGCTGCCAGAAAGTTAATATAGATTCTACAGTGGATGATGAGATCCCCTCATTGTGTAAAAGCGCTTTGAGTGTCTAGAAAAGCGCTATATTAATGTAGGGAATTTAATATTATTATTATTACAGGAAATTCTTAAACGTGTAGTTTGTATCATCAGTGAGTAAAATATGTTTTAATCAATTACATTTAATTCCACCAAGTTTCATAGATTAAAATTTAGTAAAAGCAACGCATGAGCAAATTATGAAGTTTGAAACTACTGTATATACTACTACACAGCAAACTTGCCAGTGTACATTTTACACCAGGGGTGTTGAATTGAACACTTTTCTGGTGTCTATATGGAGTCCCATCAGGTGTCCAGGTTACACTTTCAAATGTGTATACACCTCTGCAGTGTAAAATATTTTACACTGCAGAGGTGTATATATTCAACACTTTTGAAAAGTGTAACCTGGACACCTGGCTGGTGGGATTCATATAGACACCAGAAAAGTGTTAAATTTAATACCTGTGGTGTAAAATGTATGCAAGTTTGCTTTCAAATTCACAATTCAGCAAAAATATTGACTGTCAACCATAATTATATCAGTAATTTTACTGAACACAGGAATGTCTTCTCTCAAATCTGAACAATTAACACAGATGAGGAGTATGAAAAGGCAACACCAGAAATGCACACTGTTAAACATCACAGTTTAACCTACATCAGTGTTAAAAACAGTAAATGTACACTTAGATTTTAACACTATAACACTACAGGGGCCTACACCAGAAATTCAACACCTCACAATTTAAAAAATGTTCATAAATTTATACAAATATTTTTAGTTGGCATTTTAATAAGTTAGTTTTAGCTGTTTTACATGGCATGAAACTACATGCAAATTATATATTTTTTGTATATTTAGTAAATATTTAAACATTTAAAAAGATAAACAGCTTGCTTGTCATTCATGAGTCATGCACAGCAAAAAATCCAGTGTTAAATATACAGTGTGATTTTTTTTTGGGTGGTGTTCAGTGTTAAAACCAGAGTACATTTTAAATCATTTTAAAGTTTTTTTTTTTTCCAGTGTTAAACTTTTAACACAATATGCAGTGTATTTACTACTAGTGGTGGGAAGTCCAGTTGTTTTTTACTCAAACCGGTTCTTTTGGACAAACTGTGATCAAACCAGTATGTTTCATTTAAACTTGAAACATGTCTTGTTGCATTTTAAAATGGAAAAAGCTGAATGTATTGAAATTATTTCTGTAAAGATTAATGAACATTTAATTAATTAAAACTATTTTCAACATATTTGATCACTGTTATCTGTCACACACACCAATTGATAATAGGAAAAAGTATTAACACTTTAAAGGGTAACACACACTCCAGTTCGATGTAAGAATAAACTCTTACTGTGTTAAAGTGAACTCTGTGAGTGATGTACAAACTTCACACTTTAGAAGGTGTTATTTTAACTCCAAAATGGAGGGAGTCATATGTACACCCAAGGAGTGTCAAGTTAAACTCAAATTGAGTTAAATGTACACTGATGTTTTTGCTGTGTGACATCGAAATATTTCCAATATATAGTTGAATTTGCAAACAGATATACTCTAATTGAGCATTACTGAAATTATTAATCACACATTTATTTATTTATTTATCACTTATTAAAGAATTTCTGGACACTTTTGATCATTAATATTAACATTTTTTTAGTTTCTATATTTTCGGTTCATTTTACAGCAACTTTAAAAATACATTCATAAGCTAAGTTATTATAGTAAGTTATTTTTAGCTGTCTTACGTCATACATGAAAATGATATATATTTTAAATAGTTCAACATTTATAAACAAAAGCACCTCATTAGTCATTCATGACGTCTAAATATTACCAAATATAGTTTTGCTTGCAATCAGATATAACAAATTGTTAAGCAAAGGCTTTTCAGTGTAGTGAGGGTTTTTATGCACACTCTTTTGTGTGCAGCGTGTCAAAGTGAATATAAAAAGCTATGCGTCTCCTATGAACATCCCCATGACGTGAGAAGCTGCTGATTTTCCATTTGCTGTCAGGTGGAAGATTAAGCGGTCACCCTCCTCCTCCTCTACAGATCCTCATAAATAGTGAGTGTCATTGTGTTCTGACAATCATAGCAGCTCATACGGTGAAAAGACGCACGTTGAACTATCAGCAAACATCAGCATGTACTCGACTAAAAGCGACGGGCCGCGCAGAGGAAGATCTTTTGACTCCATGAACCTCGGACTGACTTTGGAGGAGAAGCAACTTAATAATGAAGTAAGCACTTTTAAGAATCGTTCACTCAACGGGTGGAGTTGCATTTAGAAAATTTCCAGGAAGCATTGATTTCTGAAACGCCACCTTAAATTTGACTTCCTGAATGTGAAGTGTCAAATTTAACAATGCATTTCTTTATTAAATTATTCAATTCTGCAAGAATGCATTGAACTGACTCTCTCTCGCTCTCTCTCTTTACTGTGAATTGATTTAGAATTTCTGGAGATAAAAATATTATATGTTCCACACAAATATTAGACGACTTTTGTTCTGCAAGAATGCTGTGAATTGATAGTAATTGAATGTAAATTGATTTGCATTGTTGCAAAAATGTTTATATCAAATACTTTTCTCTCTCTCTCTTTTTTTTTTTTTACTACAAATTGATTTAGAATTTCTGGAGTTAAAAAAATTATATGTTCCACACAGATATTAGATGATTTTTGTTGTGCATGAACGCACTGAGTTGTTAGAAAATGAAAATAAAATAAAAAATATATATTTACATTGTTGCAAAAAATTTTTATTTCAAACTTTTATATTTATTTATTTATTTATTTATTTGTTTGTTTGTTTGTTTGTTTGTTTATTATTATTTTATTTTTTTACTATATATTGATTTCAAACTTTTGGAGAAAAACAAATTATGTTCCACAAAAATATTAGATGATATCTTCACTAAAATCTTTCAATATTCATAAAATGATGCTGAAAATTATTTGAATCATGGAAATATATATATATATATATATATATATATATATATATATAT
>CAIGQQ010009340.1:6658-20717 GCA_903798035.1 Danio albolineatus
CAGACCTATCGTTTTCTCAGGCTGCTGTTGGGTCGGGTGAAGTGGCAAGTCTGGAGACCCAACTGCAGGCTCAGACCAGCACTTTCGAGACAGCCTGCAGCTTGATGACGTACTAGACCAGGTCCACTATGTAATGGACCATCGCCTCCATCTCGCCTTACTCTAAACCTAACCGTCACAGTAGTATGGGCGGTACCTGAGTGGAGAGTTCAGTGTCCACTACATATTGGACCTGGTCCAGTACATCATTGGGATTACAAGCGAGGACATCTTGGCACATTCTAGCAAGTAGCAACATCGGACAAGTGACACGTGACCCTAACCTTAATGATAGGCCTGGAAGTGCTGTCTGAGCGTGCAGTTGGGTCTGCGGGCATGCAGCTTCGTAATTCCCTTATTGGGAATGTCTGCTAGCTAAGCCACTGTTACTCTTGACCAGGGCTTCACATTAACTTTTTTGATCAGCAGCCACTGTCATTGGTAGATTTCCAACATTACTAGCCGCTCGCCATTTTCACTAGCCACACTTTTGTTGATGGGAAAATATATTTTATATGCATAAATTTGACTTCGACATGTGAAAATTACTTGATTTATATTTTGTGTTATGTCCACACGCCTCCTCATTCATTTCCCTGTACTGTGTGTTGTGTATGAACTCGCTTCAATGTGCATGAGCAAATGGGTTGTGTTGCATTGCAATTAGTTTTCATTTCACAGGACTTTTCAGGGCTCAAAATTAAGGATTTGCCAAATTTATCTCTGACCACACCAAAAATACATAATTATTTCTTAGCCACAAATTTAAAATGTGTCAAACAAGCAAAATATAGCCATATACGTGCTCTTTTTAATTCAACCAAATTTTCTTAAAACAAAATTGACATTTAAAAATACTAATTGCCATGTATCTAAAGTATGCACAGGAATCTGTCCTGGTTAAAGGTCCCAGATCACAGCACACATAAATGTGGAGTTAATCTCATATTTAAAGCAATGTTAATGTAAAAAAAAAAAAGATAATTAAACTATAGTAACAAAAATAACTGAGCAAAAGAAAGCATGTGAAAAAGATACCATCAGTGATAATGAAAAGATGATCACACGGTTAATGTTAGGCCGGTTAACGATCTGTTCAAAGAATAATTAAAGCGAAAGCAGTGACCGCTGCTGCTTACTAAAATATATATATTTTTTTTCTTAAAAGCAGCAGGACTGTGGGTGCTCGATCATCGCTCTTTGCTCAGTCTATGTCAAACAGATCCGATTGCACCAGTTGTGTTTCTTCTAGGCAGGTAAACGGGAGCGCTCGCTTTTTAACAGTCGCGGGCGTCACATCGAGTGATCTCTCATTCAGTATTCAGCTGCTTTGCTCACGCTAACACAGTTGTTTTTGTCAGTCATGCTGCTTCTCGATTCTAAGATCATATTTGCATGAATACTGGGCCATCCTTACTGTCGAACCCTGCTATTTTCAACCGGCCAGAGTGGCTAGTGGCGGTGTCTGTCTCACCCGCCACAGCGGAAATCTACCCACGGTTGGCGGGTGTTAATGTAAAGCCCTGCTCTTCACCATGCTTAAGGTTAAATCGTTGTTTATACTCCTGAGTTTGCAGTTATGAGTATGAGTTTGCAATAAAAAGGTGCAAACTTGCAGTGTAGGAGGGATGCCACCAATTTCAAGAAACCAGAATATCAGATGTGCCTTTTTTACTTCAGTTAATAAGCAATTATGTCCAACAAACACTCCCACAATGCTCTTGCAAACAACTAGCAGCCACCAAAAACACCTTAAACGTTTACGCAGACAAGAACCACTTATTTTTGTTCTTCAGAAACCAATAATCTACTGAGCGATGCTTGAATCATTGACATCATAGTCTATGTTTAAATATGTGGCTTGTTTTTGTGGAATTATGCATTGTCCTTGCTTGTGTTTTTGGACCATCTGTGTTCATAATAAAGTATAGTTTATATAATATACTTACAGATACTTCACTAAAATGGTTTTATCACACAAACACTCTGGATCACTTTCACGTCACATGCTGTAGAAGCTGTTTGGCTGAGATGCAACTTGAAAATGTGGAATCTGAGGGTTCAAAACACTGAGAAAAGGGTCTTAAAAGTTGTCTAAATTAAGGTCTTAGTAATGGATATTACTGTTCAGAAATTGGGTTTCGTTGTATTTACAGTAGGTAATTTACTAAATGTATTTAGGAAGCATGTTCTTTGGTTAATTCTCTAGTGATTTTTGGCATACAATATAATTGTGACCTATGCAATGTATTTTTAGTTATTTCCAAAAATATATCCATGCAACGTCAGATTAATCATCCAGGGATACAAACAAACAAGCTAAATGCTCACTATGAAACTCTCTCACATGAATGCACAACACACACACACTCGCACACATTCTCAGCCGTCTCTGTTTTCATTGTCGCTACGAGAAGCTGCCCGGGACAAGAGCCTCGGTCTGAGTCATGACGGTAATTCCTACCATATGTGTGTGTGAGAAAGAGAGAAACCAGGGCCTGAGAAAGACTGGAGGAGTGTTGGGTTGAGAAATGGGGGAGGGATAAACAGACCGAACACTGGGGCACATTGAGAACATTAGAGGAAGAAACTTGGAGCTGTTCGCTAGCGGAATAGCAATACGACTTCACAGCCATTCTCTAGATGGGCTGAAGATAGTTTTATGTCTTTGAAAATAACTTTAAATTGCAGATCGTAAAGCAGAGGGCTGGGTTTCAGAGGATAGGGAGGATGATGCGGGAGGGGCGTTGATTCCTCGGCATAATTTGATCATGGTCCTGTGAGTGGGCACGGATGAGGGGGGATTCGTGTCATGGGATAATTGGGCCTATAAACTAAAGGAAGAGAGAGCATTTTGGTTGTGAGGTAAGTAAGATGAGAAGGCATTAATGTAGGATGACCTGTGCAATGTATGAGAATAATGTACTTAAAGATTGAAAGTCAGGGTAATGAGCAAAGGTGCGCTGATCAAGATCCTGAATGGCAGTCAAGGATAAGATTCCCTAGAAAGTTGTGCCTAAACTAACATTTCAGGGGTCTAAAAAATGCAAAAAATAGTTAGTAAACTTTAAATTTGTACCAATTAGCTATGCATGTTGCATGAAAAATACTGGTAATGTTATTAGATTGCAATCGAATTTGAAAGAAATCTTAGTTATAATTGTGATAGCACTACAGAAAAACAATGATAGTAGCCTACATTAAGTTAAATCTAACCCAGGGGTGTCCACACTCGATTCTGGAGAGCCACTGTCCTGTAGAGTTTACCTCCAACTTGCCTAAGCACACCTACTCAAACACACCTTCTAGTACAGGGATCACCAAACTTGTTCCTGGAGGTCCGGTGTCCTGCAGATTTTAGCTCCAACCCTAATCAAACACACCTGAACAAGCTAATAAAGCTCTCACTAGGTATACTTGAAACATCCAGACAGGTGTTTTTAGACAAGTTGGAGCTTAACCCTGCAGGACACGGGACCTCCAGGACCGAGATTGGTGAACCCTGTTCTAGTATGACTAGTGAGACCTTAACTAGCTGGTGGATAATGTGTGTTCAATCGGAGTTGCAGCTAAACTCTTCAGGACACTGGACCTTCAGGACAGAGTTTGGACACTCCTTAGTGAAGATTAATAAACTTCCACCAATTAAGTAAGTAATACTTTTGTAAGAAAACCTTTCTGTCTTTATCTCAGTCTCAGTATCTAGGCTGTCTCTTCTTGCACTCTGGTTGGCCACTATGTTTGGGGGAGAAGGTAGTAGTACAGCTCTCTACTTTGGATTGGAGACTCCTGCGTAGCACTGACTTCTACCTTCAGGTGGTCCCCTTCTCGACGCGCTGTCCTCGACTTGCTCTTAAGTGTCTTGCACCTGGTGGACGGAATGTACAGGAGGTCTTAGTGCCAGAATCACAGCATCCATTGGTGTTCACCTCAGAGTGGCTGCACTGCATCAACAAAGAGCGTGGCTGCAAGAGAGAAGGTAAGACAAATGGAGGAATTAAAAATTAGTCTGGTGACTGAACCAGCACTGGAATTGACTTGGTGAAACAAAGGGGTCCCTCTTTATCAACTCTTCTTAAACTTTCTTACCTTGTAGGTGGAGGATGTTTGGACACCTGTCTTGTGAGTACAAGTGACGGAGTTGTCCGTATTCCATGGGAAGAGGTTGTCTATCCCAAACTCCTGCACAATCCATCCGATCTTCTTCAAGACAAGCCTGACGCAACTGACCTGTCCTCAAGGGGTCTGGGCCTTGGTTGGGGCGGCTCTTCAGGAGAACGTGATTCCTGGTCCTGGGATGAAGAGGATGACTTGCCTCCAGATGGAAACGAGGTAGATATTGAGGCCGCATTAGAATGCCTGCGCAGAAGCAGTGGTGGCCACCTTGTCGCTGATGGTGCTGGAGATTATGTGGAGCTGCTAGAGCCTAGAGGAGGCCCAGATGGTGGTGCTGATCCCAAACAGCGCTACTTGGAGATGCACGGGATATGTAAGACTAAAACTTTACCTCTGTGTAGAAGGGGTAAAGCAATACGACTACGAAAGGGGAAGGGGAGAGGGTATGGGAGGACTGAGTCTGGTGCTAGGGGCGGAAGTCTGGTACGAAGGGATGGCAACAACAATGGTAAGGATAATGTAGTTTCATGTGGTGACTTGGCTACCTCACGACCCTTGCCTCGAGTCATTGATCTGGGTCGCCAAAGGAGGTCGTATTCCCCTTCAATCTTACATGCTGATGAAGACACTAGAGACCCAGTAGGCTTGGAATGTAGATCTGATTGTATGGACAATCCAGCCAAAGAGAGAAAGCCAGGGGTAGGAAAAGAGAGAGATGGGACTGGGGGTACACTGCCTTGGGAAGAGTGTCAAAGAAAGAAAAGTTCCAACAGGCGATGTTCGACAGAAGCTAATGATGCAAAGTACATTGCCGACAGTCTTGGAGATGGACAACAGAACCAAAGTCAAAGTTCACACTGTGGTTGTGATGATAAAATATTAGCCAGAACTTTAGACATTAGACCGGAGGTTGCAACATTGGAAAATCCTTCCAGTGCTTTGGATAATAGAGCTATCCCATTGTCTGCCGATGGAGAAACAGAAGACGCTAACACGCAATTGGCTGAACAGTCTAGGACAAGGACAAGGTCCCTCCAAGATTCTTCTTCAAACAATGCATCTGGTTCATCAGATTGTGCAAAAAGGAGAAACAAACATTCAGACACTACCGGTGAGGAGAAAATGGATAAAAATCTGCCACAGTCAGGTACTCTGGGTGCCACAGGAGAAAAGCAGGTTGGAAAGTCAGAGAACTCTGTTTGTCCCAGAGGAAAAGAAGTAAAAACGGGTGGATTCAGAGCTCCCAGGTATGCCCATGTAGATATTCAAAGTTGCAAATATGAAATACTAGTAGTGCTTCAAAGTTTTAAGTTTGTACACTCCTGTTGTGTTCAGTACTATTAGCATAACCTCCCAGAATCTGCTGAATAACTAAAGCACATACATTTGCATTCCTACAGGAGGAAAAGGAAAGCCAAAGGAGGTAAAGGGAAGGCCAAATCCAATGGCCGTGTCCAGCATAAAGGCAAGGGTGACCAAATCACCTCGAAGAACCAAACCAAAGCCACCCAACCAATTAGCCATTCTAGCCTATCAGAAGAGGCTCCTCAGCAATCCAAAAACTCCATAGGCTGTGAAGCATCTTCTGATGATAAAACAGATGCAAAGTTAAAAGCCAAAGATGGAGGTATGTTCTGATCCACGCAGTTAAAACCCATCATTGGCTTCCCATTGAGCGATGAAACCATTAACTCCCTATCTGCTTAACATTACAGAAAGCCAGTCATGCACATCCTTCCCTGATCATTCCCAAAACGAGATGGGATTATCTCAGTCTGCAGCTCACGTGGAGTCCACATCCCCTCCTACTCATCTTAAAGACTTAGATTTAAATCTTCTTCAGTCGGGAAAGCTAATATTAACAGGTACTTGCTCTCTTGTTCTTGCTATCAATGATTGCAAAATATTCCCCCATTTAACATGTTAGTTCTCACATAGGTACTATGGACCGACTGGGGCGAGCTTTGGTAGTCACAGAAAGTCACCTTCCGGAGGATGGCTGGACCACAGATGAAATGATCAAAGTGTTGTCCTGCTATTACACCATCACCAGGTCTGTTGTTCAGCACACACGACAGATACCACAATGACACCTGTATACGTACAGAATTATAACATACATTGGTTTCTTTGGGGAGAAAAGCATAGATGCAGAGTGAGCCAAAGTTAGAGCCGGCCAGGGATTGTCTGTGTTCTGGGTCAACCCCTTGTGTGTTTTGTTGAATTTTAGACTGGAGGGCACTATCTCATGACCTTTTACTGTGCTTGGCTAATGTGTGTTCTCTGCTGGGCTTATTTTGAAATGACAGACCTATGGCCAAAGAGAAAGGTCTGACTGTGATAGTGGACAGCAGGAAATCTGCCCCGTCTGAACTCTGTCTTTCTGCACTGAAGCTCTTCAAGGTGAGTCTCTCTGCGCTGAAGCTGTGCTCGTGGTGCATTCGGTGTGTTGCATTGATTTTACATCAGATTTGTCTGTTTGTTTGTTTGTCTGTTACAGGGAAAGGTAGCAACAGGGCTCGACTCAGTTCTTATCCTCACTGAGGAACCGGACGAATCGACCCAACCGTGTCTGGAGGGAATAGAGGTGCATGTTTGTACTGCATACAGAGTTAATATTAAGAAATCAATGTGGGCTAATACAAAAGAGCTTTTTGATAACCTTTTCTGCTTGGTCACAGAAGGAGAACAAGCAGGCACTGCTACCTAAAATGTCCATTAGGAAAAGGGGCAGTTGTAAAAAGATGTCATTTATCAAGAAAGACTGGCATTGAGCCCAGTCATGCTAGGTTATTTAGCAAAATCTGCTCAAATGCAATGAATATTGTAGTATTAGCATAAATTCTATGTTAGTCCTGCCTGGATTATGCTGATTTGATTGGCTATAGTTTGTAAGTTAATTGATATAGCCAAATTTAACCAATGGGAACAATTAGCCTAAGAAGCAATTAGCCTAAATAGCATAAGGCCAATGCTGAGGCTTTAGCAATCTACAAGGCATGGAGGTATTTAGCATGGATACAAGGACGCCATTGGCTAAAAGGCAGTTCACTTGTCAAAGTAAAGGTTAACCTGGTCATTTAATGCAGTATTTCTCATCTCACTGTAGTAAGAATTTCTGCCGACTAGCACTATTTTCCCCATTCTAGCAACCACCAAACCAGCATCCCATGCAAAACTAACATAATGCATAAAGTTATCAATGCATTTTATTTCAGAATAAAATTTGGTGGCAAAAAAGATCTAGTTTATCCAAATTATAGATGTATAATGCAATGCAGACACCTCAGACATGCAATTATTTATGTCACTCACACAACAGAAGTATTGGTAGTGTTTTCCCCAGGGGATTTCATTCAGCTCCTGTGGGGAAAATTCAGTCTGGTGCTCAAGCATTGGAGTAAATAATAAACTCATTAGTGCTTGTACTCTCTCTCTCTCAGATGCATACAGTGCGAGGTACGGGTATCCTTCAGCAGTTTGTGGACAAGCAGCATTTGCCCAGAGAAATGGGTGGAGATTTGAACCACTCACACGATGACTGGCTCGCTTTCAGACTGGTAAGAAGTGACTTGGCAACTCATCCCGTGCATACAGGCGTATATTTGGCACGGTCTGCATTACAGTCGTTTCTGACAAACAGCTTGTAGCTTACTAAGAGTCTCAAAGTAACTTTGAATGCATCACGTACTTGTCAAACTTGACAAATAAAGTGACTTGTTCAGTAGTGCTCATTGCATTATCTGGGTATGTGGCATCCTGGGTAAGATAACATTAGCAAGCTACCTGTCAAATATAGGATGTTGTAGAAAAAAAAGAAAAGAAAATACTACTACTACTACTACTACTAATACTACTACTACTACTACTTACCAGTGGTGGAAAGAGTACTGAAAAATCATACTCAAGTAAAAGTACCATTACTTGCCTAAAAATGTAGTGCGAGTAGAGTAAAAGTATCTGTTGTAAATATAGCTTCGAAGGACAACGTTATTTTGACGTTTAATAATGACATCAAATTACGTTGATATTTGGTCGGTTTTAGATTGTGTTGGAAAGTGACCAAAATCCAACGTCGAGCCAACATCTTAAACCAACTGTCAATAAATGTCAATACTGACATTTATGGCAACCAAAATGCAACGTCTGATAGACGTCATAGTGGTAACGCCCACACCACGTCAAGCTGTTACATCATTCGACGTTGATATTTGGTTGGTTTTAGGTTGGACATTGACGTTGGCCTGACGTTAAATTCTGATGTCAACCCGATTTTCATTTCCAAACAAAATGTATAGTCATGATCTTTGTTTTACCCATAACCAAATCAGAAATAAATAAAGACAAGTTACATAAATTACAACCTGCCAATCACTTTTTACGCGGGGCTCTGGCATGATTAGGCAGAGTGATCTGTGTCATAACAGCATCAACAAACTTGGTTGGTAATAAAAGTGCACAACCAACAGGAACCAACCAACTGTATCTGAGGTTTTCCCTAAATTACTTAGTACAAGCGTGAAAGACTGAAGCAGTGTACTGATGCTGTGACACGTTACCTGATAGATTCAAAAGACGAAAGAGTCGTTAGATAGAGACAAGATTAATTAAAGATCACGTTTAGCAACTATAGTGAGACGCCATCCAGCGGTGCATCCTTGTTAACTTGTCCCACGTGCACTGCTCTCTGGGGTTTTGTGCTCTTGGTGCTTTTGTGTGGGTGTATGGTCACGTGATGTGCATTTTCAGCAGTAGTGTGTACAGAGGGCTGTTCAGAAATGCTAGATGAAACCTTTTCGTTCTAAATTGCCATTTTAAAACTAAGACACATTAGTGTAAACGGAAACTAAGTGTGTATTTCTCGCGAGCGGATTGCTGCTGTGACAGGAGCAGGGCAGAGGATCGCCATGCCGGCTCAGCGTTGTGATGTCTATCAGCCATCAGTGATGGACAATGGCATCATCTATTGACCCAAACCTACCTATTACAGTTCTTTTTTTCTATGTAGCATCCCCATGACGTCAGGGTACAACGTCAATCTGATGTCATGTTGACATCTTGTGCCTGCTGGGTGTTTAAGGCCTTTTTGGTCATCATACAGTAAACATCCATCATCTTCTCATCAGGGACATGCATCTAAACAGTCTCTGGGTCAATGCGTGTAAAGATTATGCATATCTTCTTGGACAGTTTCCTGCATTTATAAAGCGCCCATGTCTTGAGGTAGTTAATTATGATGTGAATTACCTTCTATGTGCAATTTGATTATACAGGCAGGACTGACTTTTCTAATCCCCATTGACAAGAAAATATAAAGTAGTGACTGCAGGATGAAGGAAAGTAGTGGAGTAAAAGTACCAATACTGCACTAAAAATGTACTCAAGTGAGAGTAAAAGTACACATTTATGGCCCGTTTCCACTGAGTGGTACGGTACGGTACGGTACAGTTCGGTACGCTTTTAAGGCCGTTTCCACTGTCTAAAAGCGTACCGAACCGAACCGTACCGTACCCATTTTTGGTACCAAACCCAGAAAGGGTACTGTAAGGTGGAGCTAGACGCGCAGCTGAACGCCATTGGCTTACAGAGATACGTCATTTGCTCACGCATCAAGCAGAATGAAAACAAAGGACCCGCCATGTTTAACACACAGCCGAGAGACAATGCTTCAAATAATATCAGCATATAATAACGAGCCATGGTCGACCCGAGCTCAAACAAACCTTGTCGTCTTCTTGAACGGCCACAAAGCCGAGAGAAGAGCAGATTCTTATGGGTTACGAGCCCATAAGCGCGAGCGTGAGGTTTCGCTTCTCTCTTGTGCTCGCGTGCGCGTCAATATTTGAAATAACAAAGTTCTTAACCTGGACTATTATAAACTCGAAATGACGGAGTTACTCTCTAACGAGAGAATAATGACAGAGAGGCTGCATGTACTGGTGAAGATAAAAGACACAGATGAGAGGTTTGCACAGACGGGGCTCTATTTCGTATTGTTTTTGAACCTAAATGAGGCATACATGCCTGCTGTGTGTAGTTTTTCTGTAATTTGGTAACATCGGAGACTGTGTGGGGCTGTGTGTGTTCATATATGCTGCATTTATTTATTTATTTGATATAATCGCGGACCGTAGGCTATTTCGCATCCTTGATCTACAGTTATAATCAGATCATGTTCAGTCAGTAATGAACACTTATACACCAGTGTTTATGTGTATAATAAAGCATCTGTTTTGTGAGAAGTGCTTCTCGTATGATTTGTGAACGACCCATAAAGCTTTACTGTAGATATTTCTTCGGGCGAAAATGACGTCGACAAACTTTCTGTCGTACACCACACACACCAAAAGAGTACCCTTTAGCAGTGGAAACGCAAGCCTGATAAAGGTGACCCGTACCGACCCGTACCGTACCGTACTGTACCACTCAGTGGAAACGGGCCATTATAAAACTACTCGGTAAATTACAAATCCTGAGAAACACTACTCAATCACAGTAGTCTGAGTATTTGTAATTCGTTACTTTACACCACTGCTACTTACTCACTTAGTTTTTTTATGAGGTGGGTTGTTAGCCCAATGTTCAATCCTCAACCTGAAGGACCAGGACATACACTACAATTCAATTCCCCTATAGCGCATGTGTTTGGACTGTGGGGTAAACCGGAGCACCCGGAGGAAACCCACACCAACATGCAAACTCCACACAGAAACACCAACTAACCCAGCCGGGGCTAGAACCAATGACCTTCTTACTGTGAGGTCGCCCACTGCTACTACTACTACTACTTCTACTACTACTACTACTACTAATAATAATAATACAATGTTTTCTTCATGTGTGTAAACTTAGCACTTGGTTAAGCATATTTAAAATCTTTCCCACAACAACACATTTTTTTACGTTTAGCAGTAAGTTATACCCATAAAAAGCACCAATAAACCCAAGTTTTAGCATTTTAAGAAGTACCACAGGCCTGCGCCACATGTGCAGCAGATTATTCAGTTCTTCCCCCTGTTCTGCAGAGTCTGGAGCAGCTGACCGAGCGATGCGAAAGCGCCCTCACGCTGCTGGGAGATGCACTGCAGTCTATGGACACAGAACCACTACCGGACTGTATTAAGGTAAAGCAGTGTTTGATGTAAACATCTCTACATACAGGGTTCATACGCTCATGAAAAACCCGGAGAAGTCATGGAATTTTGACATGGCATTTTCCAGGCCTGGAAAAGTTTGGGAAAAACTGAAAAACTCTTAAAGTTTTATTATTATGTTCTTCAGGTCATGAAAATTTACTTGCAAGTCCTGGAAAAGTCATGGGATTTTAGTCGTAAATATGTGTAGGAACCTGTACATATAATATAATATAATAATAATAATAATAATAATAATAAAAATACGTTTTGGGAAAGTCATGAAAATTCATTTAAGAAATATCTGTACACTTAAAATATAGGTTAGTTGTCTTTCCTTCTTCTCTATCCATGGTCAAACACATGCTCTCACATTATTAGTGCTGTGTGGACATTATCTAAATACATTTGACATAGATATAAAGATGAATTTAAACTAAATGTTGCATGTTTTCTGATATGCTGTAATAACTTTGAAGATGCATCATTTGTCTTATTATTTAACATGTATACATAGACATTACATGAAACATTAGGTCATTAAAATTTACTTTCAAGTCCTCGAAATTTAGTCCTAAATATGTGTATGAACCCTGTGCATATAATAATAATATTCATTCATTCATTCATTCATTTTCATGTCGACTTAGTCCATTATTACACCGGGGTCGCCACAGCAGAATGAACCGCAAATCATTTTAATAATAATAATAATAATAATAACAATAATAATAATAATAATATAATAATATTAACAATATTAATAATAATATGAATAACAATAATATTAATAATAACATGAATAATAATATTAATAACAATAATATTAATATTATTAATAATATTAATAATATTAACAATAATATTAATAATATTATTAATAACAATAAAAATATTAATAATAACAATAACAACAATAACAACAACAATAATAATGATAATAATAATAATAATAATAATACTATTACCAATAATAATATTAACTACAATAATAATAATTATAATTATAATAATAATATAAATAATATGAATAATAACAATAATAATAATAATAATATTAACAATAATAATATTAACAATAATAATATGAATAATAATAATATTATTAATAATAACAATATTAATAATAATCACCATCATCATAATCAACAGCATAATCATAATAATAATAATATTAACAATAATATTATTAATAATAACATTAATATGAATATTAATGATATAAATATAAATAATAATCATAAAAATAATAATATGAATAATAACAATAATAACAATAATAATAATAATAACAATAATATAATAATAATAATAATAATAATAATAATAATAATAATAATAATAATAATAATATTAACAATAATAATATGAATAAAAATAATATTAATAATAACAATAATAATAATAATAATAATAATAATAATAATAATAATAATAATAAACTGTTGATTAAAGTATTGTGGCCTGAAAACAAATTCAGTCTGAATTCAGAATTTTACTTTAATTCATGCAAACCGTGAGTGAAGTTTCAGATTGTGTGTGAGCTGTCCCTTTAAGAAGCTGATTATTTTGACTTTTAGAGCGTTCCCCTGAGCGTGGACAAGCACAGGCAGTTAATGACAGGCATCCTCACTGACCAACGGCTGACTGAGCTGCAGCAGAGAGGCGGGGCTTGGCTGGCCGGTCTGGCCAATGGCACATCAGGGTTGGCACAGAGATCACCAGACTGCAAGTATGAACGGATACCGGATCAGAAGATACTGCAGATATTGCTAATCACAATAGACATTATTGACCTAAAATTGTTGTGTGTTTGCTTAAAATACTTTAAAATATGCATCATTTTTTTCTAAACTGTAATCTTTAGTGGACGCTTTTAATAATTTGCTCAAAGTCTGTAACAGCAGGAGATGTCTGTATGCATACACGGCTGTATTCTTGTGTTATTGTTTTAAAGGGCTGCTTTTGCGGTGACCTCTGACCTTTACGACAGTGTCGACGATGCTCTTCACAGACTGGTGCGTTCGTCCAATCAGAGGAGTCGAGACCTGGAAGCCCTCGGGAGATTGGCTGCGCTGGTGGATAAACTGGACAAGGTAAAGAGAGAACAGCGAGATCTGAATCAGGAACTGTGCAGACCAGAGTTTGAACTAATCCTGAAGACATATTTTAGGATTTGATCCACAAATGACCAGTGATGGGAGAAACAAAGCTTTAAAACTATGGGCTATATATGCAGAGCTTGTGCTTTTCTCCTACCGATAAACCTTCGGTGAAAGGTTAATGTGACTGTTTTTAATTTTCTACAAGTTTAAGTTCATGTCAAGTTTATTATCATTATTATTATTATTATTATTATTGAATATTATTATTATTATTATTATCATTAGTATTATTATTATTAATGTTATTGTTGATATTATTATTATTATTATTATTATTATTAATGTTATTATTTATATTATTATTATTCATTCATTCATTCATTTTCTTTTCGGCTTAGTCCCTTTATTAATCCGGGGTCGCCACAGCGGAATGAACCGCCAACTTATCCAGCATTTGTTTTACGCAGCGGATGCCCTTCCAGCCACAACCCATCTCTGGGAAACACATCCATACATTCTCATTCACACACATACACTACGGACAATTTAGCTTAGCCAATTCACCTGTACCGCATGTCTTTGGACTGTGGGGGAAACCGGAGCACCCGGAGGAAACCCACGCAACCACGGGGAGAACATGCAAACTCCACACAGAAATGCCAACTG